>OX401421.1:17506625-17741160 GCA_947846245.1 Cerastoderma edule
AAAGCCTGAAAGTCTTTATGACATTGTCTTAATATATTGTTTCTTGGCCAGATTCAAATAGAGCTCTAGTTATAACAAGAATAAAACTAACAAACATTAACACATCTTAAACAAGGAGATTGCCTGATTCTTGACCTGGTGACGTGATATACAATTTTAATCAACCAATCAGAATTCGTTATTGGAAATAAGTAAACGAACAAATTGTAAATAAACATGATTGTATCGGAGACAACTATATTTCAAGCACAAAATAACTTATGTTAAAAGAGTTTTTCAAATAGGGTCTCACAGCATTAATTTATTCACTTAATGAACATAATACAATAACTCTATATATGTACTCCATATATGTTTTCACCCTTTTTTGTTCTCATATCCATTCATGTGCCTTTAAGGGTTGGACTTTGATCTTTCGCCCTTTTCCCTTTTATTGAAGATGTTGAACCCAGTAGCATCAGTTTTAGTTAAATCACGGGATTTTTGGAATCGACAGTAATAGACAAAGAGTTAACAGTGACTAACCACGAAACCAGCATCCCTGTTGGGTCTTGAACCCGCAGCCATCTTTTCGTTTAAATAATCATTCTCTAAACATAAAGTGGCTGTTATTTAATTCGAAAAAGCTGATTAACCTTAACTTCTTTGCTTAACTCACTGTGTTCATTCTGATCCGTGTTTATCTCATTGTGTCCATGCAGATCCATGTTTACCTAATTGTTTTGAGGCTGATTGGTGTTCATCTAATTGTGTTCAAGCCGATCTGTGTTCCCATAATTGTATTAAGACTGATTGGTATTCACTTAACTGTGTTCATGCCAATCTGTGTTCACCTAATTGTGTTCAGGCTGATTTGTGTTCACTTAATTGTGTTCAGACCAATCTGTGTTCACTTAATTGTGTTTGGCATGATTGGTGTTCACCAAATTGTGTTCATGCCGATTTGTGTTCACCTAATTGTGTTCAGGATGATTGGTGTTCACCATATTGTGTTCATGCCGATATGTGTTCACCTTATTGTGTTCAGGATGAATGGTGTTCACCTAATTGTGTTCATGTTAATCTGTATTTATTTTGTTGTGTTCAGGCTGATTGGTGTTTAGCTCATTGTGTTCAGGTTGATTGGTGATCATTGTGTTCAGGCTGATTGTTGTTCATCTAGTTGTGTTCATGCTGATCTGTGTTCACCACATTGTGTCCATGCTGATCCGTATTTGTCTTGTTGTGTTCAGGCTGATAGGTGTTTACCTAATTGTGTTCATCCTGATCTGTATTCATCATGTTGTGTTCAGGATGATGTGTGTTCACCTTATTGTGTTCATTCTGATCTGTATTCATCATTTTATGTTCAGGATGATTGGTGTTCACTTAATTGTGTTCAGACCGATCTGTGTTCAGTTAATTGTGTTCGGCATGATTGGTGTTCACAAAATTGTGTTCATACGATCTGTGTTCACCTAATTGTGTTCAGGATGATTGGTGTTCACCATATTGTGTTATGCCGATATGTGTTCACCTTATTGTGTTCAGGATGAATGGCGTTCACCTAATTGTGTTCATGCTAATCCGTATTTATCTTGTTGTGTTCAGGCTGATAGGTGTTTACCTAATTGTGTTCATCCTGATCTGTATTCATCATGTTGTGTTCAGGATGATTGGTGTTCACCTAATTGTGTTCAGAATGAGTGGTGTTCAACACATTGTGTTCATGCTGATCCGTATTTATCGTATTGTGTTCAGGCTGATAGGTGTCTACCTCATTGTGTTTAGGATGATTGATGTTTAGCAATTGTAATCATGCTGATCTGTATTTATCTTATTGTGTACACGTTGATTGGTGTTCATCTCATTGTGTTCAGACTGGTCCTTACCCATTTTGGTACGATTTTTTGATCATAGATAGATTTTGCTTTCTTTGTTTGTTTATACATTGTGCCGATGTCATTCATACTTTTACATTTTGGATCCGGAATTTCGTTTTACTCCATGTTAAATCGTTTATTTTCAATGCATCAAAAGTTGTAAGCCAAAAATAGTACTACCTGGAAATAGGTGCGGCACCACACATATAATTTGTATGACGTCATTAAAAGAATGACGTAATTTGTCTCGAGAGCGTTTACTAGAAAATCAGTCAGTGCAGGCTAGACGATACTACACGGAAAGCGAGTTTTCATTCATGAAAGTAATTGGTATCATCGGACAGAGTGGGTTAAAAAGGATGCTTTATAATATACTTACACGGTATCTGTTTATTAGTTGTGATTAAGTAATGATTTAAGAGAGACTGTTTATATGCATCAATATCTGTTTAGATCTTAAACATCCGTTCTGAGTGTAGCTCTATATAGATTTTAGTAATATAAAAATCTACTGTATATATCTAATTATGTTTGTAATCTGATCTCAATATGAAATCTCGCGTTCGGGATTTTAACATTCACACACTTGTATCTTATACAATATACAATAACAAAGATCTACATTTATTAGTAACTTATGTATTGGTTCAGCCCCTTTGTTGTGCGAACTTGGTCGTGACCGACATGAATCTTTTTTGGTCGACATACTTTTAATAGTATCATTTATATAAAGGAAAGTTTTTGGGCGCAGTTCACCTTTATAGATCATTTATGACGGTATGAAATTGTTAAAAGACCAAAGAGTATTACCTCGTCTAGGGGCACACAATTGAATTATCACCAATGTGAACATGACTTTATTATACATTGTCAGTAGTATATTTATATCGTTTTATGTTTTTCAGTCGAAATAAATGAGAAAGGCATTGGATCTGTGAGAGAATCATTGAAGTCCAGCTCTATTGAATCAGGTAAGAAATCCAACTCTGTATATTTTGCTTTTATTGTTTTTGCAATATATCTTATCATTAATGAAAAGGTTTAAAAGGATATGAGCAGTCTGAGAAGGAATCGCTTCATAAGATAAATGGTAAGAAATAGGATGAAAAAATAGACAAATTGTACATATGTGTACATGATAACCGGCCATTTATACATACTTGTACTACATGCGTGTCTTGGATTAGGCTTTAACGTTACCGACTGAATATGAAGTGCTAAATCTCACAGTTTTATAACCGTTTAAGCATGTCTAACCTTGATATGATAAACGGTTGAAGCATTTGTGATATTTAAAGGATTGAGCCTCGATCAACATGAAATATTTAACATAACATTAATAATGACAGTCTACTGAAGTCGTATAAAAAGGGCTTATACAAGTTTGGATATTCACCAATTCAACACACACCCCGCACACTTAGAAAGCAGCCAGGAGCTTGGAAAGAATGTTTTGCTTGTGTTTAATTACTAGGAGTAAAGAAAGGTACATTGACTTTTGTTCTATATCTAATACGTTGTTGAAAACAGTTTTAAACTGTAACAGAATAAAAAGCACATTGCAAACTTAACTCAATCCTATGAAAAGAATAACATAATGTATTTGGATGATTAGGAAACCCACAATTTACTACATTAAAAAATATATCGGCCCTGTTATGATTCCCGCTGGAGAAATGTTATTCTATCTATTTCTTTATTTCAGCCATCAACTACCACGGTTTTGAAGTAACAGAGACACTGTGATTATTCTTCCAGACGAAGGTATACATGTATTTTCTTCTTACCAATTTGTCAAAGCAGATATTTGAAAACGGATGAGATATGTAAAAGTTTAGTTACAGGTCACCCTGACTTTTGAAGAATCTTACCAGTGTGAAACAGTGGTTATTCTTGCAAACTTACTCTTAAATAAGGTATATTTCTTGAACACATTTTGAACAAATTGGTAAGAAAATCAGAAAGTTTCATGTAAAAGTGTATTTAAAGATCAGTCTTCTAATCATGTCGCCACTATCAGGGCTTTTTATGCTTCAATTGGGAAGAGACATTTTATCGGTATATATTGCTGAATTGGGAAGCCTAAAAGCTGGTATGATTTTGAGTTTTTGGGGAAACTGAATAATTTTAAAGAAATTTCAAATTACAAAAGTACCTTTTATGGGAGTCTGTTATATAACGCAAAAGGCCCTGGCAATAAAGTATCGATGAGTCAATCTTACATGTTGCGATAAGAATTCATAAATATAATACGTGAATAATTTTATCAAACAGGAGCAACCTATACACTAGTGTCATGTGACAGGAAAATTGTTGAAACGGGGTTTAAACCCATACACAATTGTAAATGTTGAATCGAAAGGTCATTTTTCTGAAGTTGAAATGGTTTTGGTCTTCCATGTTTAATTTGTATGGTATATTACACCTTTCGTTGTTGTGTTTTTCTTACATGTCTTTTCATTTGTTTTAATATTTCAGTAGATTGAAGAATGGCTGAAGGAAGAAACCTCCTGGATGTATCCGGCGTGCCTTCCAAACAAGGACGGGAATTACAGTTCGATGACATCTTTGAAGAAACAATTAACACAGAAACAATAGAACAGCAAGAAAAAGACAATAGCCTGGCGTTTTGTGATAGGTGTTTTATTAAGGATCTCATCAAAGTAATTGCACTGTATATGTGTGTTGTTTGTGAGAAATATTTTTGTGAGGTGTGTTTTAATAGGCATAATAACCGTTATAAGTCCCACACGGTTATTCGTGTTAAGAGTGAGAGTGGGGAGAATGATGGATTTGATGACTTTATGAGTGTTGTGGAGAACGAGAGAGAGAACGAGAGAAATGAAAGTTTACGAAAGACGAACGTTGGTGTGTGTGACTATGTGGACACAAAACATGGATTAGATAAGGATAAGAATTATGATATTAGAGGAATAACTGGATACGCGAATAAATGGTGGGTAGCATGTAATTATAATAACTATTGTATCAAAGTCTTTAGTTTAGGGTCTAACGTGCTACAACGTTATATAAGGCTTGGCTCTGGACCTTGGGATGTTACGGAAATAATAGTCGAACATAAAACGACTGAACAGGACTCAGCGTCCTGCAGTGAGACAACTATTTTCGAAACAGACAATAAACCGGATAGAACATATTTGTTGGCAGTCACGTTTCCATGGAAACATTTTATATTAATTATAGATTTGGGTAAAAACCCGGCCGTTATACACAGTAAAATCAAAACGGAGAAAAACTGTTTTTCTATAGATTTTTATGACGGCCATATTTATACCGTCTGTAGGGAACCTTCTCGCGATTCTCCCCATTCTGTATATATATTGTCTCTAGAAGGAGTCACGTTAAAAACATTCCAGACTGATATCCCCGAGTATAGGTTAACTGTTCTAAACGGGAATATTTACATGACAGATCCCAATAACCACAGAGTCGTTTGTTACAATGATGAGGGGCGAGTTCTGCACGAAATTAGAATTGACGGGTCATGGCCTTACGGTATTTGTGTTGACCGGAGTGAAGATAAAGTTTATGTTAGTTCAGTCGGGCACGACAAAGTGTACGAACTGAAGTCTGATCTGAGTCGATATAAACCAGTCTTAGATCAGACAACACGTTATATGGAGGATCCCTGGGGGATTTGTTTCTACAGTGATAAACTGTACGTCGGCCATACGACATGGTCAGAGTCAGGGTCTCATGTTACTGTGGTCCGACTTCTGTAACCTCACCCTTCCATCTCCCCCTCTAGTATATTAACATCATATAA
Source organism: Cerastoderma edule (assembly GCA_947846245.1). NCBI lineage: Eukaryota > Metazoa > Mollusca > Bivalvia > Cardiida > Cardiidae > Cerastoderma > Cerastoderma edule. The sequence continues at coordinate 17,512,275 of OX401421.1, forward strand.
CCTTACATCAATGGTCACACATCATGTCGACAGTCATAGTATGTTCTATTGTTACCATGGTTACCGTTTATTGCAGAACTTGAATGTGTTTGTATCCAATTGTGTGTACATAGAAGGCTAAAAATGTTGATAGGTCTACCGGATTTTTTTTTTTTGCTAAATAGTTAACACAGATTCACGATCGCTTTAAAGCTTTTATTAAGTATGTGCCGTAAACGTTCTTCTTTTAAGTTCTCGAAATCTATCTCCGTTTTGACATGATTGTTTAATGCTCTTTTCAACATTTTATAAATAGCTCCTCAGGGCAAATCATCTGATATAAACATCATTGCTTATAATTTTTACTACTATTAATGTATTTAAAGGCATACATTTCAAAATATATAATCAATATTTGAAACGTGACTGCAAATCGATATCATGCTGGCTGGCCATGTCGAATACAAATGTACTTTATCCGGTAAACAATGTTACAACAGTGTTACTTATATTGCTCACCATAAATTGCTTTTGCTGTCCTTTAAGAATAACTGCAGACTACCCGTCCATTTATGATTTGATTATTCTACTTTACTCCCCAGATATTGTAACTATTTTATGCCTTGGTAGTTACAACTTCTAGGTATAATATATAACAACTTTTGATAATTCATGTTTTGTGTACATGTATGTCAGAGAGACGGGACTTTTTATTTGTGAGTGTGTGTGGGTGTGAGGTTTATTTGTACGTGTGGATGTGTGGTATAGGGTGTTGATGTCCAATTGTGTGTACATAGCTTATTTACAGTTCTCCGCCATAAGTATTCGTAAAAATCAAATGGCGTACATATCAGAATCGGGTAAGGGTCTAAGATAGCCATTCATTATTAAAATCTAGTACACTGACGTCATATTGTAAACATGATTACGTCACAAACAGTGTCGTCACTGGGCCATAATTATGACGTCATTCGCCACCCGGGAAATTCTGTAGGTCTAGTTTGAGTTCGATTTTTTTTTTTTCGCAAACACATTTGAAAAGATTCACGATCGATTTAAATATTTTATCAATTATGAAGCGTAAACGTTCTTGTTCTTTTAAGTCAATATGCATACAATTTATTCTCTATAATCAATATATATGATACGTGACTGCAGATCGATATCGTGCTGGCTGGCTATGTCGAGGACAAATTGTTATCTATCCGGTTAACACTGTCACGCCAGTGTTACTGTTTATTGCTCACCATAAATTGCTATTGCGTGCTGTTCTAGAATAATTGCAGACTACTTGTCAATTTATTGTTTAATCTTCATACTTTAATGCTCAGAACTTTTAACAAGTTTATATCTTTGTAATTTTATCACAACCTTTGAAAATTCATGTTTTGTGTATGCGTGCCAGAGAGACGGGGCAAATATATGTGTGTATATTATGTTAAAGTGTGTCCGTGCTTGATTATGTTTGAGTGTGGTAAGGCTTTTGTGGGAGATTTCATTATACGTTTAATATTGATTGTAACCAATGAAAAAACAAATGAAATAAACACCATTAAACAGTAATTTTTGCCTCTTTCGTGGACCCTTATTCACAACAAGAGCTCCAAACACCATTCATTATTTTTGACATAGTAAAAAGTGACCAAAACCACGACAGCGTACTATTGCATGAAAAAATAATCTAGTGTCGAAATAGCGTTGATCTGGAAACGTTTCTGCAAACTGCAGTTTTATCCAAGTTTGTACTTTTTCCTATCATTAATATCTTAAATATGTTGGTACTTGCTTGTCCTTTGAAGATAGAAATCATGATGAGCGTGGTTGACAAACGTCCAGCAACATATCCGTAAAGTGTTGGATCATATCCTCAACGAAGATGAAAACATGACCAGTATACTTAACGAGTACCTTGTTTTTTACACTCAGAAAGACGATTTGTCCGAATTTATTCTCGTCCAGATAGGAAGCATGTCCAGTATTATTACCCAGTTATATCCATACCAAATCCGCTTGTTTACACTTATTCTTCAACCATCAATTGTGAAACAAGTTCTTTTTAGTCTTAATTTAAACGCTCTGGATTCTGCTTCCTGAATTCGAAAACCTACAAAGACACAGTTTTATCCCTCGGTGGTCGAAAACCTTGACTTTGCTTATAGGCAGTCCGAGATTATTTATACACTGTGTGTATAAACTTACTAAACGCAGTCTAGGAATGATATGTAGGTAATATCAATACTAAATCTCCATTAGGCGTAAAGAGTCAGTGTTGGTCACGATTAGGGTCATTTTATACATAAACGACATTCCCAACTGGTCTCTATACATCTATTCCCTTGACTAATGACATATTAGAGTTATCCGAAGGCCGGTGTATTAAATCCCCATGAGGCGGAAAGCGTCAGTGCTAGCCATGAAAAGAATGATTTACTCTATATACGACATTCCTAACTGGTCGCTATACGTTTATTTCCTTCACGTACAAACAGTGGGAGGCCGCTCACGTATATTATCCCAATGAGGGAAAACGTCAATTTTCGTCATGAATAGGACTTCATGACGTCACACACGTGTTTAATCCCTTTGAGGCGTAAAGTGTCAAAGTAAATCATTAATAGGACCTTTTACTCTATATACGAAATTCCTAACTGGTCTCTGTATGTTTATTCCCTAGACTAATGGCAAATGAGAGCTATCTGAAGGCAACTAACGCATTAAATCCCAATAAGGCGGAAAGCATCAGTGCTGGCCATGAAAAGAACGATTTACTCTATACAACTTTCCTAACTGGTCTGTATACATCTATTCCTTAGACTAATGACATATGAGGGTTATCTAAAGTCAGCTTACGTATTAAATCCACATAAGGCGGAAAGCGTCAGTGCTTGCCATGGAAAGGATGATTTACTCTATATACGACATTCCTAACTAGTCTCTTTACGTTTATTCCCTTCACTAATGACATATGAGAGTTATCTGAAAGCTGCTCACGTATTAAATCCACATAAGGCGGAAAGCGTCAGTGCTTGCCATGGAAAGGATGATTTACTTTATATACGACATTCCTAACTAGTCTCTTTACGTTTATTCCCTTGACTAATGACATATGAGAGTTGTCTGAAGGCTGCTCACGTATTAAATCCCCATAAGGCGGAAAGTGTCAGAATTGGTCATGAAAAGAATGATTCACTCTTTAAACGACATTCCAAACTGGTCTCTTTATGTTTATTCCCTTCACTAATGACATATAAGAGTTATCTGAAGGCAGCTCACGTATAAAATCTCAATGAGGCGAAAAGCGTCAGTGTTGGTCATGAAAAGGATGATTTACAAAAAAGGCATGAAAACCAATACACTTGGTTTTGCTCTTCATGACATTTGTAAAAATAATAACCTTTTTATATTGAATGGTCGCTATAAAAAAGAGAAAACCGTTGTAAAACTTACCTTAAGGAATTAAGATTGTATAAATCCATAACAGTTAACTTGGAAATACAAACACTGCCATGCCTTAAGTTTTTTGTGATCAACATTCCATCGATTGAGAAGAGTCTTTCCATTCGAAAGGTCTAAACAATGAATTACCTCGCGGTATGCCATACCATTATGAAAGAACAATAGAATGGAAAGAATACTCCATTGTGCGTTTGAAAGACGATCAGTATCAGGTTAGTGATATGTTCGTTAATATGGTAAAGTCAATAATACATGTACACAACAATTATATCATCTACTACTTTTTTTGTATTAATATTAGCCATATAGTGTCCGATGAATCAACTTAGGTTTCATGTAATTACATCAAGGACAAATTTTCATTTTCTACATCTTAAGAACTTCATTGAATCTACAAATCGGAAATATTGTGTGGACTTTCTTAAAACAAGTAAAGTGTTTGAATAGTCGTCCAAATATCGCAAATAAACGTGAGAATACACAGTGAGAATGTGCCTGTCATGATCGACAAATCTTGTTCAATTACAGCCCAATATGTGTTTTAACGAAACGACAAGTACGCAAAATGACTGGTAGACGAAAAAACAGGAATACAAAACGACTACATGACGAAATGACTGACACACAACATGACCAGTACGAGGAAAACGGTACACGTAAAGACCAGTACATGATCCGACTGGTAGGATAGACAAAACAATTGGTACGAAGGGTTTCAAAAAACGCATGGAACACGAAACGACCGGTACACCAAACGACCGGTATACGAAACGACTGGTAGACGAAATGAATGGTACACAAAACGACCGGTAGACGAAACGTCTGGCAAACGAAGCGACTGGTAGACGAGACGTCTGGTAGACGAATCAACGTGTACACGAAACAACTAGAAGACGAAACAACCGATACACCAAACGAGTGGTAAACGAAACGACTGGTAGACTAAACGACTAGTAGACGAAATGGCCGGTAGACGAAATAACCGGTATACGAAACAACTGGTACTCGAAACGACCGGTAGAAAAACGATCGGTACTCGTAACGACTGGTAGACGAAACGACCGGTAGACGAAACGACTGGTAGAAAAACGATTGTTAGACGAAACGACCGGTACTCGTAAAGACTGGTAGACCAAACGACTGGTAGACGAAACGACCGGTAGACGAAACGATTTCAGACGAAACGATTGGTAGAAAAACGACTGGTAAACGAAACGACCGGTAGACGAAACGACGGGTACACGAAACGACTGGTAGAAAAAGACTAGTAGACGAAACGACCAGTTGACGGAACGACCAATAGACAAAACGACTGGTAGAAAAACGACTGGTTGACGAAACGACTGGTACTCGTAAAGATAGACTGGGAACCGGTCTCTCATCTATCGAATATAAAGACCAGTACGGTACAAATCTACTAGGCAAAAAGCTGGCTGGTAACGGAAGGAACGAAAGCAGCATACTGTCCTTAGAGACAAACGTTTTCCGGTTCAAACGAACAGTTAACCGTGACACAAAGTTTTCCTCACGGAAATATTGTTCAAAATGATTTGGAATTTTGAATTTTGACAAACATTTGATACAAATCAATGGATTATTAAAGTCTGATAGAGGACTGTCTGCTTCGAAAATCAATGATTCAGGGGAAATAACCGTATCTTTCTTGTTGTTCTTGTTGTTGTCGTATTTTGGAACGTTGAATCTGACAAATCAAATCGCTCAGAATTTGTAGGATGACCGTTGTCTACTGGTACACAAAGCGACTGGTAGACGAAACGACCGGTGGACGAATAGACCGGAAGGCGAAATGACTGGTACACGAAACGACTGGCAGACTAAACGACTGGCAGACTAAACGACCGATAGAAGACACAACTGGTAGACAAAACGACAGGAAGACAAAACGACTGGTAAACGAAACGCTTGGTAGACGACACGGCTGGTAGGCAAAACGAATGGTAAACTAAACGACTAATAGACGAAACCACTGGTAGACAAAACGACTGGTAAACAAAACGACTGGTAGAACAAAATGCCTGGTAGACGAAACGACTGGTAAACAAAACGACTGGTAGACAAAACGACTAGTAGAAAAAACGACTGGTAGAAAAAACGCCTGGTAGACGAAACGACTGGTAAACACAACGACTGGTAGTCAAAACGACTGGTAGATAAAACGACTGATAGAAAAAACGCCTGGTAGACGAAACGACTGGTAGATAAAACGACTGGTAGACAAAACGACTGGTAGATAAAACGACTGGTAGAAAAAAACGCCTGGTAGACAAGTTTGTACAATAAACTTTTACTCGCAATATTAATCCAAGTAACGAATGATTCAGACTCCTTATTATATAAGCATAAGAGACTTGAGTTTGGTATCATTTTGTCCTTGTTGTATAATCATAAGAGTTGATTGCCGTTCGAAAGTCATATTTAATTTTTTCTCTAAGTTTATATATCTAAATACATCGCGATTACTATTGGTGATTGTATTAACGTAGTCACTGTAATTACATGATCAACATGGCAGCAGTATGCCATAGGAGGTTTACGCAGCAAAGCATTGGACAGGCAAGAATTGTCAAGTCTCGATTTGTTCATGCCTTAAAAGATCGAGATCTCATTAAAAAAAGCCTCCTTCAAGTCAACGTTTATAGACAGTTCTACAGACGAAACACTTAGTATTGATTGTCACGCATGTCTATGGAGGAGTTGTCAGATTTTCGAATACAGTCAATCGTGTATACAATGATAAACTTGTGACCAAACTGCTTAAAATCAACTTTTCTTACGACTGCATTGCTGTAATATGCCAAACCCATTTACTGCAAAGTCGATTAAAAGAAAGACTTCTTTGTGACTTTTTTGTCAATACGTGGTACTTAGGTTTAGTGTAAATGTACACTGAAGGCTGTAACATATTGGCCTATATAACGAGGGACATTAAGGAAGACGCTCAAATTTAGCTAAATTTAGTCCTTCCACGAAACAAATATGGTGAATTATTATGAAAATATTGGCTCCTTTTCAGTGAAGTGGTAGAGCGCCGGCCTCTTCAGCCGAGTGTCCCAGGTTCGAATACCAGTTAGGTGAAGCAAAATTTGTTGGGACTTACCCACAAACTGGCGAGAGTACTGATGTATTATCCATGAAGCAGGCATTGAGAGCGAAACGATAGGCTTTACTAAGCTTCCTTCACAACCTAAAAACAAATCAATCAAACAAACAAGTGTTTCATTTTCATTTTTAACCCTTTACAAAACGCCGATTTTCGACTGTCCTAAATCAAACGAATTTGCAGATGACATTTCAAGATGTGATGAATTTAAAAACCAATCTTCTGTTGGACAGAAAAAATGTGGGAGAAGAAAAATTGCTCATTTAGAGCAATTTATCCTTTTCCCACAATGTTTTCCAGAGTCGTCTGCAACAGACTGGACAAATATCGTTATTGTTTGTTAAGGGTTTAACCATGCCCATTTTCCTTTGATGTTACACTTTATGTATAAAAATGGTTTGGGTATCTCCCTCTGCGTTGTCCAATCTCAAGTCATGATTCCCAACGGCATGATAATACAAGATATCATTTTGCACTGAGTGATGTTGCTCTTTGTAGTGCTCTATTGTTTGTTGTGTTTCATAACCCACTGCAGTTATATTGTCTGGATGAAAGTGTTTAGTTGTCTTGACAAAGTCTTCAATTATCATTGCATTTTGCAGTACTATTTTGTTAATGAAATAATTAGCGTTATGCGGTCCCACTCCCCATCTCTAGAGTACAGTATTGCAATAGTATGAGTTCCCACTGTTAACGCACAATACACGATCAAAATACAAACCATTTACATACTGGGATTAACAATTTGGAAAGGGCGGCGGTCTTACCTGTCTGATTCGATGACACAACAATACATACATCATCTGACTTTCTCCCCTCATGGGACTTGACCCTCCTCAACCAAAACAAAAGAAATTACAGAAACTATGACATTGTATAGAGGGATAAATAGAGTATATAGGATCAACGTTGTCATTGTCTTGAATCGAGAGATTCAGAGATTATAGTATAGATTATTGGACAAAGCATAGGAATATTACATCAGACAGTAGACATGTAGAGAATGATACATAAATACATGTCATATGCTATGACATACAGGAATATTATATCAGACATTAGACATGTAGAGAATAATACATACATACATACATACATACATACATGTCATATGTTATGACGTACACGAATATTATATCAGACAGTAGACATGTAGAGAACAATACATACATGTCATATGCTATGACATACAGGAATATTACATCAGACATTAGACATGTAGAGAATAATACATACATACATACATGTCATATGCTATGACATACAGGAATATTACATCAGACAGTAGACATGTAGAGAATGATACATACATACATGTCATATGCTATGACAAACAGTAATATTACATCAGACAGTAGACATGTAGAGAATGATACATACATACATGTCATATGCTATGACATACAGGAATATTATATCAGACAGTAGACATGTAGAGAATGATACATACATACATGTCATACGCTATGACATACAGGAATATTATACCAGACAGTAGACATGTAGAGAATGATACATACATATATGTCATACGCTATGACATACAGGAATATTATATCAGACAGTAGACATGTAGAGAATGATACATACATACATGTCATATGCTGTGACATACAAGAATATTATATCAGACAGTAGACATGTAGAGAATGATACATACATACATGTCATATGCTATGACATACAGGAATATTATACCAGACAGTAGACATGTAGAGAATGATACATACATACATGTCATACGCTATGACATACAGGAATATTATACCAGACAGTAGACATGTAGAGAATGATACATACATATATGTCATACGCTATGACATACAGGAATATTATATCAGACAGTAGACATGTAGAGAATGATACATACATACATGTCATATGCTGTGACATACAAGAATATTATATCAGACAGTAGACATGTAGAGAATGATACATACATACATGTCATACGCTATGACATACAGGAATATTATACCAGACAGTAGACATGTAGAGAATGATACATACATACATGTCATACGCTATGACATACAGGAATATTATACCAGACAGTAGACATGTAGAGAATGATACATACATACATGTCATACGCTATGACATACAAGAATATTACATCAGACAGTAGACATGTAGAGAATGATACATACATACATGTCATATGCTATGACATACAGGAATATTATATCAGACAGTAGACATGTAGAAATGATACATACATACATGTCATATGCTACTCAGTATACAGGAATATTATACCAGACAGTAGACATGTAGAGAATGATACATACATACATGTCATATGCTATGACATACAGGAATATTATACCAGACAGTAGACATGTAGAGAATGATACATACATACATGTCATATGCTATGACATACAGGAATATTATACCAGACAGTAGGCATGTAGAGAATGATACATACATACATGTCATATGCTATGACATACAGGAATATTATATCAGACAGTAGACATGTAGAGAATGATACATACATACATGTCATATGCTATGACATACAGGAATATTATATCAAACAGTAGACATGTAGAGAATGATACATACATACATGTCATATGCTATGACATTCAACTAACCTTATGATTAGTAATATGACTGCGTGTTTTATGAATAGTGATGGATATCACAACTGTTACACACCACTTCGTAATCAGTCCTAAAAAGCACTGTAGATAGGATAAATATATAAATTTAACTTTTAAGATATACCTTTATTTTAGAATTCGTTTGACTTTTCACAATTTCATTTTTCGACAGATGACGAAAGGTCGCGAATTCAGGGCGTCATAACCAAGGCAGGGCATTTTGAAGGAAACATCTATCTACCGAATGAGACCTACTCAATCGAACGAGCCATCAACCATTTTGATGTAACATCAAAATTAAGCAGATAATTACGGTTTTGGGAAGCAGACAACACAAAAATATATTTTCAGAAAAATACACGGCATTGTAAGGGTAAAAGATATTGGCGTCAATGCGATATCTAATTGTCCAACTTTATTTACAGAAATAAAGCTCTGTTGGCATATATCTATTTTCTATTCCAAAGCATTCTCTAGCACGTAGTTATTAATATGTACACTGCATTGCTGTATGTTTAACTTGGGAACCCTGGGTTCGAGCTAAAAAACGCCGATGGTGTTGTGAATGCGTCCTTTATCAAGACACTCCAGATCACCAGCCTAGTACATGTGCTGTTGAACTCCGCGAAAGCTATGTTATAACTGAGAAACCGCGTCCTTTATCAAGACACTCCAGATCACCAGCCTTGTACATGTGCTGTTGAACTCCGCGAAAGCTATGTTATAACTGAGAGAACGCGTCCTTTATCATGTCACTCCAGATCACCAGCCTTGTACATGTGCTGTTGAACTACGCGAAAGGTATGTTATAACTGAGAGAACGCGTCCTTTATCAAGACACTCCAGATCACCAGCCAAATATATGTGCTGTTGAACTCCGCGAAAGCTATGTTTTAACTGAGAGAACGCGTCCTTTATCAAGACACTCCAGATGACCAGCCAAATATATGTGCTGTTGAACTCCGCGAAAGCTATGTTATAACTGAGAGAACGCGTCCTTTATCAAGACACTCCAGATCACCAGCAAAATATATGTGCTGTTGAACTTCGTGAAAGCTATGTTATAACTGAGAGATCGCGTCCTTTATCAAGACACTCCAGATCACCAGCCAAATATATGTGCTGTTGAGCTCCGCGAAAGCTATGTTATAACTGAGAGAACGCGTCCCTCGTAAAGACACTCCAGATCACCAGCCAAATATATGTGCTGTTGAACTCCGCGAAAGCTATGTTATAACTGAGAGAAAATGTGAACAAGACCACTTTGTCTTCAGAGATACAGACAAATTTAGCCCAACTCAAGAAACATGCAGGTATGTCCGATCCTTATTCCTTAACTAAGCCATATGTACATTTGTCAAGGAGTTCCTTTGGAAATATTCTAGTTGTATTACAATTTGCATATCATCAGCAGAATTTGAGTTTTTCAGTGATTAAAATAAGAATAGGCATATAGAGGGTTCAGTGCAAGACTATAGTAAGTGCTTCACAAACATGAAGCACTTACTATAGTCTTGCACTAAACCCTTGATAAGTGCTTTTGAAAGAATATCACTTTTACTTGGATACATTAAATCTTGTTATAGCACTATTTTGCTTACAGTCGTAATAATTCACTAGTTTTAAAAAAAATTGTGCTGAGAGAGGTGAAGAATAGACCATGTAAAATTTCAAAATTTCTTTTGTTGTGAACATTTTAGAAAACGTCTGTAGCAGTTGAGATTACCGATTCCCCTCGTAGAAATGTGTCACAGGGCAAAATTAAAAGGATAGGGGTTTCTAGTTATTCTTGGTCAATACTATGTAATGTACATTACACAGTGCAGTCTCCCGACTGACTTACGGAATGCCGATGGTTCTACCCGCCTTGACCAGCCCTTATGGGCAGTTGAGTATGGGGTCTTCCTCCATCATTAAGAGTCGAGCATTGCTACATAACTGAAATAATGTTGATGTGATGTAAAACCCATAAAAATAAAATAAATAAACATTACACAGTATTGACCCCAGGGTAACACTAGACCCCTGTTATTGAAATTGAAAGCAAGACCAGACAACCCCTCCCCCCTCCCAAATATTATTGTTGTTTTTTTCCTGATCTTCTCAAACAGATGCATAAAAAGGTGTTACTATGGAGTAAGAGCTTTATCAATTCTAGGCGACAGTGGTGCAGAGGTAGAGTGTTGGCCTCTTGTACCAAGGGTCCTTCGTCCCATCCCCGTTAGGCAAGGTGAAAATCGCCGAGACTAGCCCACAAATTGGTGTGAATACTGTTTTAGTATCCAGGAAGCAGTCCTTTAGAGTGAATTCAATAAGCACTAAGGTTCCTTCACATTTAGATTAAAATGAATAAGTTTAAGCTAAATCTAGGAAATATTCTTGGCAAAGGCCTTCTTGAATTGCTAATTGTCTTGTATGTTATTCTTCGAGACGGTTGCTTTGTTTTAAAGATTTTTCTTGAATTGTAGAACCTCAGAAGAAGTCGAGGGAGCATTCCAAGACTTTGTTGGATGTATTTTGCTCGAAAATGCAAGGAGAGAAGGTGATTGTGATCTCCCTAAATTGCTGCAACAACTGGACGAGATTCCTTTCTCGTTCATACTGGATAACACGGAGGATTCCAGTGAATCTTGTCTTGCAGGTTAGTTTGAACAACCTGAATGCTGTGAAAAGTGTCATGTGTATGTCTTCTCTTTCCTGGACTTATTAGTATGTATCTTCTGCATATAATTTGAGCAGTTGTAACTATTCAGGCATTTTAATTAACCCTTTACCAAACGCCAAATTCCAACTGTCCCAAATTGAAAGAGTTTGCAGACGACATTTCAAAATGTGATGAAAGTAGAAAATAATATTCTGATAGGGCAGAAAACATTGTGAGGAAGGAAAAATTGCTTGTTACAAGCAATTTTTCTTTTCCAATAATATTTTGCAGAGTCGTCTGCAATAAAGTGGTTAAATTCTGTTTATGTTTGGTAACGGGTTAACTTGAGAAAGACACTTTGCATGTAAGTGTTCTACTCTTTGCACTTAGTAGGTCTTATAGCTTATTGAACCTATTACTCTGTACGAGCAGTTGACATCAAACTAAGATATCGCTAGTTCTTCTTTTCCACTCAAAATGTCAGGAAATTGTATCATTCTTTAGTCCAAAACAGCGGTCATCTGCTGATGATATCATTTGCAATGAAAAAGGAAACCCAGACAGGCTAAGTAACAAAATAATCCTGCAATCACTCATAAAAAGATAGATTTAATACAATTATCTTCATGATCACTTCTTTTCTTTTTCTAGACAAAGATATTGATGGAACCAGCATATGTGGAAACCCCTTGATTGTGAACAATTTGGCAAAGAATTGTTACATGACATTCTCTGAACCAGAGAACGAACATATTAGAATTACCAGAGCATGTGCAGTGCCCGTAAGTCTACAGTAAACTCTTGTTTAATTAACACCTGGTTATAATGACATTTTCTTACTTGTCACAATGTTGTTGTTTTTTCCTCTCTTAGTTTCGTTTGAGGGTCCTTCATGGCCGAGTGGTTAAGTTGGTGGACTTAGAACTAGTGAGTCCTGGTTCGAGCCCCACCCACACCTTCGGTTTCGTGGGAGTGACCTTTAGCAAGTCACTTAAGAGCACTAGCCTAGTACTGGTGAATCCAGATAAGCCTTCACGTAACTGAGAAATTGTTAAAATGGCCTTAAAAACACCATATAAAACTTAATTTCATTTGAAAAATACCATTTGTATTATCAAAAGTTTAGAGGAAGACTATGGTACGATGTTTAATTTTGTGAAAATAGATGATCATTTTAAGTTGAGTTGAAATACCAGGAGGTTTTGTAAAAGAAGTTTGCCTATTCAAGGTAATAGGACAGAGGTCATGCTATGAGTTGTGGGTTTGATTAGCTTGAGTAGCAGGTCTGATCAATCCTTTTGCGTCCCAAGTGCTGGTTCTGTATCAAGAAGGTAAATGGGGAGGGAATGATACAAGTTATAAGTGTTCCATGTGGCCAAGTAGTTACAAAACACCAAATTTTTGACTGTCCCAAATTAAAAGAGTTTGCAGATGACATTTCAAAATTTGATGAAATTAAAAAATTATCTTCTGATAGGGCAGAAGACATTGTGGTTTCCAGAGATGTCTGCAACAAAAGGTTAAATGTCATGATTGTTTGGTAATTGGTATAGGTTGTGACCTGTGGGGTCTTGGGTCCGAGCTCCACCTGTATCACTGATTTCATGGGGGTGTCCTTTAATTTGGCGAGGTACTTCATAGCTTTAACCTAGTACCAATGAATCCCTGGAAAGCTGTAATATATACTTGAAAAGTTGATGATATGGCTCTAAACCTTATGAAACAGAATAAGTTGTTCCACAGAGTTAATGTGTTATATGAATAAGAATAAGCAACACTTGTACAAGCTCTTTGGTGACTTTAAAGACTACAATTTTTTGAAATTAACCCTTTACCAAACGCCAAATTGCCGACCGTCCCAAATTGAAAGAGTTTGCAGAAGACATATCAAAACGTGATGAACTTCAAAGGTAATCTTCTGATATGGCAGAAAACATTGTGGGAAAAGGAGAAATTGCTCGTCACGAGCAATTTCCCCTTTACTCACAATGTTTTCAAAGGTCGTCTGCAACAAACTGGTCCAATAATTCCGTTCCCTTACAATATCGTTCGGATTGCGAGAGATCCGGATAATCGGGGTCCGGATAAACGAGGGTTCACTGTACACCATTTCTAATCATTAGTCTCTTTATCTCCTTATTTAACATTGCATAATACGACAACTCATGACTATTTATTCTTGCAACCAAGCGTCGGTATAAACAATAGCGATGGAATCAGACTTAAAACAAGACCACTGATAAACTTTTAGATCGCATCTTATCGTATCGTATCTTATCGTATCGTATCTTATCGTATCTTATCGTATCGTATCGTAACAATAGCGATGGAATCAGACTTAAAACAAGATCACTGATAAACTTTTAGATCGTATCTTCTTTACAAATTGCATGACAGACCATTTACAAACATTAAATACTCTTATTCTTGCAACACCCTCTCGACGCAAAACATTTAAACGGTAATGTGTTCGAACAAAATGTAAAAAGCCCAACCAAGACCATTATCAGACGTTTATATTGTATCTTTAACGTTTATGTTGTATCTTTAATAAACATTTCCCATGCGAACAACGTTTGAATGGCAATTTGTTCGAACAAAATGTTGATAAACAAACAAGACCATTGAAAGATTTTATTACCGAATATCTGTATTGTACAATGCATGCGAACAGCATTTAATTCGGATTTTGTTAGAACACCAAAGAAAAAACAACTAACAAACAAGACCATTGGAAAACGTTTATAAAATTATCTTATTTCTATTACACATTGCATGCGAACATCATTTTAAATGGCAACGTGTTCGAACAAAACGGAAACAAATAAACAAGGCCATTGGAAAATGTTTAAAAAAATTATCTCCTTTTCATTGTTACAGATTGTCGAACAAATGGTTAAATGTCGTTATTGTTTGGTAATGGGTTAAACAAATTTTTCACATATTATATTATCCCTTGAGTGTTTTTCAATGCAGCAGGTTTCAATAAAGCAGGTTTTGTTGTATGAGCCTAACTTCGCTTATTTCTCCCTAATGAACCTCATTTTGTCCACAGTACCTCGAAAATCAAATACATGTCATTGTCTGCACTTGTTTAAGATTGTCAAAAAGTGGATAAATTAAATGTTGATTACCTGATTTATATACAATGCAAGAAACAGCACAAACTAGTGTATACTTGTGGTCGAATTGAAATCAATCCTAGTTAAAATGAGCTGATTGATAATCAAGTTAACAATGTATATTTCTTGCTTCTTGGTCTGCTTGCTTAATTTTTTTAAACCTTCTTGTGTGCTTAGAAATAAATAGAATAAATTTGATGTGTGGTAGAGTGTAAGTTATTGATATTTTCATTTTTTTTTCTTTCCCTTGTTTCCTAAATCTTCTGCTGACATGTATGGAAATAGATTTTTTGTTTTATATTATGTATTTTATTTTTGGAAAAGTAAGTTATAAAACTGTTAACGTAAAGCAAGAAAAAGGATTGGAAATAACTATATATTTTGTATATTTTATCAATAATTACAGACTCCTCTCTCAGAGTATAAAGTGCTTGCGAATGTTTATGGAGGAGGAAAAGATCCAGTGTTCTACAAATAATGACATCAAAAGAGCCATATTGAACACGCTGTATGGACAAACAAACCTGTATTATCAGTTAAATCTCAACTTCCCGGCTGGCTTTGGGGATAAAATCTATGAAAATTTAGAGAACTGTGATGGTAAGTAATCCATTTAGAGGTATGATTAAAAGAAGCAAGTTTGTTCATTACCCATAGAATGCTGGGTAATTTTCTAAAAACAGATTTTTGTGTTGTCTGCTTTCCAAAACCTTAAATATCTGCTTAATTTTGTTGAGGAAAGATACTCAGAGTGGCAAACAGGTTAGATCACATGCCAGCAGCCAATTGAGTTAAAGGCTGGCCTTGATCCACCCTGTTTGTGTAAGCATGAAGTCGTTTCCATAAGGTTCTAAAAGGTTTAACTTCTTTCATTTTTGTGTTTCTTCCTATTATTATTATAGGCTTTGCTTCAGGTTATTATCTGAATTGCCTTTGGCTCACCAGATAATATTCCTATGCCTTTCCTGATAACATTTCCAATTCACTACACCAACCTTCTATTCTCCTTTCCCGATAACATTTCCAATTCACTACACCAACCTTCTATTCTCCTTTCCCGATAACATTTCCAATTCACTACACCAACCTTCTATTCTCCTTTCCCGATAACATTTCCAATTCACTACACCAACCTTCTATTCTCTATTTATTTCACACTTTTTCTCATCATATGCTGTTGTTTTCAATTTGGAAGAGTCAAATTTTACATGGAGGAACAGAAAGAGGCCGATGGGCTTGCAATTTCGGAAACACAAAATTTAATGTATTGAAAGTAGGGATGGGAACGAATATTCGAATATTCGAATAGCAGGTCGAATATTCGAATAGCAAAATAGTATTCGAATATTCGATTTTAATGAACCCATATGACTGTATGTTAACCATAAATTTTATTCAAAAATAATGTTGTTTTATTTTCATTTTCTTCCTCTAAACCGATCCCAAATATCGAAGAACGTGCCTAGCTCCCAGGTGCAGTTACGATGTTTTTACAACGTATGTCACACAGTAAAACACCTGTGACAAATTACCACATCTTTTGACAGTTTGCAAAACGATTAATTCCCAAGTGTGAAAATAGTCGATTTTAAGCCGCTAAATCTAACACCTTAATGATCTGCAATTGCTCCTTATTATCCAAAACAAGTCAATCACACTAATTGACCATTGTCAGTGTCAACCAATCACGTAACTTGTTTGTCGTGAAATTAAACAATTACTCTTTCAATAACCAATCGTAATCATGATTGCATATGCACGAAGACCAATCAAATAATGTGTTAGAAAGTATATTGTTCTTCAGAATAATTCGTCAAACTTATCTCCATTCGAATTTCTACATCTATTCGATAAACATCACAATGTCTCCATCATGTGTCTGCAATTACTTTACATGTTCTGCCGACAAGTCGAAGGCGACCTGTAACCTGTTTAACCAGGACTTTGTATTCAAGAATACAACATCCAACCTACTGAATCACTTGAATGGCAAGCATCCATCCGTTTTGACATCCGAACTGTAAAACAGACGACCATGAACGAAATAATGGTTATTACTGCTTTGATATTGCATGCACGTACATGTATACAGATATCGGCTATACACAAAAGGTTTGAACAGAGGACTAGTGTACTAGTATTCGGACATGCAGACATTAGGACATCAAAACGAATTCTAAAATCGAATATTCGAATATATTCGAATAGTTCTAGTCGAATATTCGAATAGTGATTTCACTATTCGTTCCCACCCCTAATTGAAAGTATGAAACAAAAAGGAGATATGTTTTTCCATTACAGAATCTCTACCAGTAGGGAATTTGTGTGAAAGTGAAACGTTATTAGTGGATCTTGCTAGGACCCAATGTACAGAAGACATTCCTGCCAGTGATGATATCCTTAAAGTTTGCACGTAAGATAAATTGTAGTATTTTTTAAACTTACCAAGTCATTTCTTTTCTTCAGCGCTCACTCCATTATACCATACGTTGCAGCATCTGTAGATGAAAGTTTTTAACCCTTTACCAAACGCCATATTTAAGACTGTCCCAAATTGAAAGAGTTTACAGACGACATTTCAAAATGTGACGAAATTGAAAAATAATCTTTTGATATGGCAGGAAACATTGTGAGAAAAGGAGAAATTGCTTGTTGAGAGCAATTTCTCCTTTTCCTACAATGTTTTCCAGAGTTGTCTGCAAAAAATTGGTCAAATGACGTTAAAGTTTGGTAATTGGTTAAGAAATATTTCTTACAAGAAAAGCAATTTCTGCTTTTGTAGCATTTGTTTCTACCAAATATCATTATTTCTCATGCTTTATAGCTACATGTCGCCATATGATTACAAACTTTGCATCAAAATAAGGTATAACTAAGTAAGCAGTTTAGGAAATAACATCTAGTGGAACTTTAAAGTACCTCAATTATTAAGGCATTCAATCCCTCATGAAGAAAAGTCAGAATAAGAAAGGCAAAGATTTAGCACAACATTTGCCATTATAAAAACAAGTTTTATATCATAAGAATTGTTCAATTATTGAATTTTTATTTGCCACCTGGCATTCATGTAATTTTGATTTCAATGTAAAAATTGATAATCAAGGGTAGGTTATTACCATGGATTTGATAACAGAATTCATTGATAATCATTTTGTAAATATAAATACAAATTAGACAGATTTGAAGTGGCTTGCAGAATGTCTTTGAAATGAAAAATATTTTCATGATTTACACTTAATTTATAGTTTAATCATAGCTTGGATAGCTATCAGTATAAACAGAGCTGCTGTTGGAGCATCTGTTTATTGAATGAATAAATAATCATCATTTCTATAACTATCAAACAAATATTAATAGCGAGGCCCATTTACCACAATGCATCGAAACTCTACCTACCATAAAGAAAGCATATTATGTTTTGGTGTTCCTTTCAAATTTTGACAAGTAGAAATTCTCTTACTATGAATGGGTTAAATGGATTCAAAATTATATCAATATTTAAAGGACGATAATAATTTTTGTACATCAGGTTTTTGCAAACAATGGAAAAGTGTTTGAAGAATGAGACCATTGCGTTAGGCGAAGATTGCACACCAAATCAGCTATCTACAGCCCTGCTAAACCAACAAGAACAATTCAACCTTACTTTTTCTGTGTGCAATCAAGGTAAGTAAGCTGGCTTTTCTGTGCATTAACCCTTTCCCAAACAATAAAGACATTTGACTACTTTGTTGCAGATGACTTTAGAAAACATTGTTGGAAAAGGAGAAATTGCTCATCACGAGCAATTACTCCTTTTTCCAAAAGGTTTTCTGCTCTTTCTGAAGAATATTTTTCAATTATATGACATTTTGAAATGTCGTCTGCAAACTTTTTAAATTTGGGACAGTCAAAATCTGTTGTTTGGGAAAGGGTTAACCCTTAGAAGGCAGTTTGGTGTTTAAAAAAACCCCAACGCATTGGCAAACAAATTTGCTTATAAGGAGCAATAAAGTTCTGCCTGAGATGCAACTTTTTTTTTTAACATTTACAACTCGACAGATTTCAATTATTGTATAACCATTGTATGTTGTGTAACAATCCAGTACAGTCCAACTTGTGTTAAGCAGCCACCCTTTTAAGCAGCCAACCTGCTTTAAACAACCACTACAGAAAGTTCCATTGTTAGATTTATAGTACATCAATTTGTGTTAAGCAGCCAACCTGTCTTAAACAGCCAATTTACTCTGTCCCATAGGCTGGCCTCTTAACACAAGTTTGACTGTATTTACTATGTACATAGTGTAAAAATGAAACTGCTTTCGCAGCATTCAGCAAAGGCATTATCTTTTGCTTGTATGGTTAAGCATTAAGTCTAGTTGTTTGTGATGAATGGAAGAAGTATTCTTATACTAAGCATATATGGGCCGCGTCACGCGAAAAGGGCCACTCGGACATAAATAAAAAAACGCTGACTCAGCTCTTTCTTAGCGCTATTATTCCAGCTTCTAGTCACGACAGTTATCATTTGTATTTATTAAAAGGTAGAACTTGATGTCCTCTAAGATGGCAAACAGTGTAACCCCAGACCAGCCGCCATGTCAGTGACGTGGCGGCTGGTCTGGGGCTACACTGTTTGCTATGTCCGAGTGCCCCTTTTCCCGTGACATGGCCCATATGTTGAACCATACTGGTCAAGGTGTTGATGGTGAGGACACATCTTCAACCTCTTGTATCGGTGGATATGGCCCAAACACACACAATGATAAAACTTGACCAATCACCCCCACCAGACTAATGTTATTCTTATTAATTAACTCCTTCTGTCCTATAGACTCACTCTGACTCAACTACGGCAGTTGACTGCATGAAGATACTGGATGATTGAATGGTGTTTCAAGGTGCATCAACAGCTAAGGTCATAAAGCCATTAAGTACGTTATGATGATGTGGATAAACATATACATTAATTGAAGTACTTACAGGTTAAAATGTATTTGGTTTATGAAAAATCTGAAGATACTGCTGTGATGAAATGCAAAAAAAAAAATAGTTTCTACCCAATACCACACAGAAAAGGCAATTTTTATTATTTCATAATAGTTGATGTGATTTTATTTGATTAGAAGTAAAACAAGCAGTTTCTACTTTTGTCAGTGGTTTCAAAGGTCTTCACCATGTTATTG
Organism: Cerastoderma edule; assembly: GCA_947846245.1. Lineage (NCBI taxonomy): Eukaryota > Metazoa > Mollusca > Bivalvia > Cardiida > Cardiidae > Cerastoderma > Cerastoderma edule. The sequence goes on from OX401421.1 coordinate 17,532,374, forward strand.
TTGACTATCTATTGTATTGTAGGTTACTCGTCCAGTTATCATTCATGCACAATAGTGTTGGAGTATTGAATATGACCTCAGAAGCACATAAATAAGTGAACAGATGCCAGTATGACACAAAACCTGTTGACCCAATAAATTGGTTACCGGTAGGTCATGCAATCAGATTTGTGACAATTGTAGCGAACTATCAGGATTCTAGCCAATATTCTTATTGCAAAATGGACATCAAAGAAATCAAGATGCCCTTATATCTTTTTTGTCACAATATTTCCCAATGCCTTCTGCTGCAATGCATTCGCCAGATCTCATCTTTGCTTCGTTTCGGTTACGTATTGCTGTGGAACCGATCGGGCAGCATGCTCCCATGAATCCGATCGGAACACAGTAGAAGCCCCGGGGACAGGGCGGGGCCATCGGAAGTCTCCTGCACGCCCCTATCGGGCGTATCCCGACGCCACACGGGCCTTCAGCGCCCATGGGCCCCGGCCCCCTCGGGACGCCTGTCGGGGGAATGCCCCTTGGAATGTCACGTGACGGGAACCTGCGAGGATCCCGTGCTGGGGAGGTACCACGTGACGACTGGAACGAACCCTGGTCCCTGAATCGGGTGTCAGCCATTGATGACCCGCGTGACGATGAACTTCCGGTCGAAGAACTTCCGGTTGAAGATCTTCCGGTGGACGAACTTCCGGTGGACGAACTTCCGCTCCCCATGGATCTTATACGTTGGGCCTCTCGTTCGAACGCGACTTGAGCTGGACTGGCTTGTTCTGTGGTTTAGAAAACGGTGTAGAAAAATCTCTTGCAATATGGTAACACCTTACTTGGGTTTTGTTTTAATGCGGGGGCGGAAAGGAAGGGGTGTAAGGAGAAACCAGTACTCTTCATGAGACGATGTGTAGAGCATTGGCCTTGGGACTTTTAAAAGGGTTGTCTCAAGAGTTGTTTGTTCGAATCCCGTGAGTAACGCGATTCTCCTTGCGATCTTTCATTACCCATTACCAAACAATAACCACATTTAACCACTTTGTTGCAGAATACTCTGGAAAACACTGTGGAGAAAGGAAAAATTGCTCTATAAGAGCAATTTATCCTTTTCCCGCATTGTTTCTGCCCTATCAGAAGATTATTTTCCAATTTCATCCCATTTTGATATGTCGTCTGCAAACTTTTCTAATTTGGGACAGTCAAAAATGTGGCCTTAGGTAAAGGGTTAACCCACATTTAGCAAGTGTTGGTTGTGTATCGAGGAAGCAGCATCGAGAGTGACAAGTCTAAGTTGTAAGAACTTGGTCCACAATCGATGTGAAATAAATAAATCTATTTTCTTTTTTTCAATGTTCTATTTTCATAAATTTGGTGCCCACCAATTCAACTCCATTGTTTACATTCGAGTAACATCTAAAATAGCGAGGAGTGCTCGGATTCATGAGTGGCGATAACCTGGTAAGAAAAATCATGTGAAACACGTTAAAATACTGTCTTTTATCTAATATTAACTACGTGGACATTCAAAATAGAGAATTTGTTGGGATTATTGGTCCCCAACATTTCTCGGCTGACCTTCTTTTATCGCTAATTGTTAACAAACCATATGCTATTCGCTCTTTTAAAAGCTCATGTGAACGTGTGACAGTCTTAATTCCTGTGTAAAAGGGAATTTAAAGTTGATTTTCAATTCTTCCAGAACTTTCACAATTTTGGTATAAATGAGCGCAAGTGTGGCTTTAAACTTAATACTCTTTATGATATACATTACATATACATTTTCTCTTTAAAGAAAGAATTCCATAGGCTGGGTTTGACTGCAATCAAGTCGGATAGAATCATCGGTATTCTATAAGTCAACCGGGAGACTTCCCATAAAAGTCCAAAATGACGTTACCGGTATATAAAACACCTCGGAGAGGGGTCGTGTTGTCTTGTTTCTATTCTCGACCAACTTTGTCACGGAGGCTTCGTTAAGGTATGGCAGAAAGTATTGCGTTTGTAATTTAAAAAGACATATACATGTATATATAGAATTGTAATAACTATGAGCCTGTGTGCTTAATATTGAAATCAAATTATGTTATGTTATGTTAACTTGTTCAAAACAAAATTATGTAAAGTCTAGCAGTATTGCGTTTGTATTTTGAAAATACAAATCTTTTCACGAACAGTATTCGAAAAATAAATGTATTAAGTCTATCAATACTGCATTTTTCTGTTGAAAGTCAAATGTATTTACGGAAACTGTTCGAAACAAAATTCTGTAAAGTCTAATAATTTTTCGTTTGTATTTTGAAAAGTCAAATCTTTTCCCGAGAAGTATTCGATAAACAAATCTACAAAGTCTATCAATATTGCGCTTGTATTTTGAAAAGTCAAATATTTAAACGAAACCTTTTCGAAAATAAATCTGATAAGTCTAGCAATATTGTATTTCTATCTATATGTTGAAAAGTCAAATGAATTTACGGAAACTTTTCGGAAAAAAATCCTCTTACCACACCCCTGCCTCTGTGTTTCCGGACAGCAAAGGCCCATGCCGTCGAGGCCGGACAGCGTTCGACACGTGTAACAGTTCCCCGGGCACTGTTGACCTTGATTCTGACCTTGACTTTGACCTTGGCTCTGACCTTGGACTCTACAAGTGAATAGCTCACCGTTGTTAATGTAGGGGTCATCGCAAGGAGCTGTAAAATACGTTGGAATAACGGGGGTGTTTTATAAGTATTTGTTAAAACTATAATTGCAATAAAAAGTCCAGTTTTGTAATGATTATTGCAAAACCAGCTTTTAATGCTGTTCCGGTCTTTTTAAAACCATTATTAATGTATGGGCCACCATACGGAGCTATAAAGGATATAGGACTTTCACGTGAACATGCTACACTATTTGTTACAACAGTAATTGCAAAATAAAAATTAGTTTTGTAATACTTATTTTTAAGTCGTTTTTTATTGCTGTTGAGTTGTTTTTAACTACTATAACTGTTGGGGATCTCGTCACTAAGCCGAAATGGACATTGGACCAACATGTTTACTTGTACAATTATGGGTTACAACAATAATTGCCACAAAAACCCAGTTTTGTAATGATTATTGCAAGCCTTGTTATGCTGTTGAGATTATTTTGAACTATTATTACTGTATGGGATCTCGACACAGTGCCGTAATGAACATTAGACTAATATGTGTACTTGTACAATTATCTGTTACAACAATAATTGCAACATTTAAAACAGTTTTGTAATGATTAGTGCAAGCCTATTTTTATTGTTGTTCCTTATTTTTTTAAACCAACAGATATTTGACTTGCATGTGTACATGTATCACTATCTTTTACAACAACTATTGCAATCTAAAAACAGTTTTGTAATGCTTATTGCAAGCCTATTTTTATTGCTGTTGCGGTGTTTTTTTTAACCATTATGAACACAGAGGGCGTCGAACGGAGCTGTAGAGGATACTAGACGTGTATATGTACATGTATCACTATCTTTTACAACAATAATTGCAATAAAAAAAAATAAATAAATTGCACAGTTTTGTAATGATTATTGCAAGCCGATCTTTAATTATGTTAAGTTTGTTTTACACCATTATTACTGTAGGGGATCTCGTCACATAGCAGTACTTGGCATTGAACTTACATGTTTACTTGTACCACTATCTGTTACAACAATGATTGCAAAATTGCAACAGTTTTGTTATGATATTTGCAAGGCCAATTTTTATTGCTGCCTAAACATCTTATGACGCAATACCGGTTCAGCGTAAATTCAAAAAAGAATCCTTCAAGTTTTATGACGTAATACTGGTTCAGCGTAAACATCCGAAGAATTCCGAAACTCACATGCCAAGGGCGCCATTTCCTCCCAGCAACACGTTCTGCCCATGCACGTGGAACCAGACGGACACGTGCCGCTGTCACGTGCGTTCCCACAGCTGAATCCCTGTATAACTCGGTCTCTCGGACATTGTGCGTGAACAAATCCGGGAACCAGGGTCCCTGCAAATAGATCGATGACCGTCTGTGAATATTTGGTTTAAGGTAGAAAGAATAATACTACTAGTAATCAGCCATTTTGAATTTCTTTCCTTTGTCGGAGTACTTCGTTCGTTCTCGGTATACATCGGTCAGGGCCGGGACTTATCGCTTTACAGCGAATAGTTCCGGCCCCGACCGATGTATACCGAGAACGAACGAAGTAATCAGACGAAAGAATGAGTTTCAAAATGGCGGTTTAAGGGCATTTGACCTAATAGTATCTACTTTTTTTTTAATATGAACGAATTTATCAAAGCTTAAACAAGGGCGATAACTCTCGATTCATCTTCGTCACTCTTTGTTTATATGGGATTTAACACCATGGCAACAGTTTTTTTTTATTTATATAACGACATTCCTGATTTCACAAGCACAAGGCTTGGGCTCCAAAGTGGCTTGGCGAAACAGTTCTTTACTATTACATACCAAATATGTTTAGATTTATTGAACTCATGAAATCAACAGATAAAATTACACTATTTAGAATGGAAAAATACGGAAAGGAAATCCTTCCCACTTGGAAATTAAATTGTAAAGTTGTTGTTGTTGTTGTTGTTTTCATTCTTTTGAATTCATCCTCATGATATGTATATATTTTTCAGACACTCAGAGTAGCAAATAGGCTAGATCACAGGCCAGACGCCAATTTATTTGGCGGCTGGTCTGGATCTAACCTGTTCGCATAATCACACAGTCGATCCCAGCATGACAAGAATTAATGTTTGATACAATGTTATAACGATGTTTCATACACAGGGATAATTCGAATAAATGATCATCAGAAATAAAGATCATTTTCCCTATACATTTCTAGTAAATGGAAAAATATGATCCCTGGAATTCAATTCTTTGTCAAAATCATTGAAATTAATTCTTTGTATGTAACGTTTCTATTTAATTGTTAATGATTTCAATGATAATAACGTTGTTAATTATATCAATGATAATAACGTTGTTAATGATATCAATGATAATAACGTTGTTAATTCTATCAATGATAATAAAGTTGTTAATTATATCAATGATAATAACGTTGTTAATGATATCAATGATAATAACGTTGTTAATGATATCAATGATAATAACGTTGTTAATGATACCAATGACAATAACGTTGTTAATGATACCAATGATAATAACGTTGTTAATGATACCAATGACAATAACGTTGTTAATGATATCAATGATAATAACGTTGTTAATGATTTCAATGATAATAACGTTGTTAATGATACCAATGATAATAACGTTGTTAATGATACCAATGACAATAACGTTGTTAATGATATCAATGATAATAACGTTGTTAATGATTTCAATGATAATAACGTTGTTAATTATATCAATGATAATAACATTGTTAATGATACCAATGACAATAACGTTGTTAATGATTTCAATGATAATAACGTCGTTAATTATATCAATGATAATAACGTTGTTAATGATTTCAATGATAATAACGTTGTTAATGATATCAATGATAATAACGTTGTTAATGATATCAATGATAATAACGTCGTTAATTATTTCAATGATAATAACGTTGTTAATGATATCAATGATAATAACGTCGTTAATTATATCATTGATAATAACGTTGTTAATGATTTCAATGATAATAACATTGTTAATGATATCAATGATAATAACGTCGTTAATTATATCAATGATAATAACGTTGTTAATGATTTCAATGACAATAACGTTGTAAATGATATCAATGATAATAACGTTGTTAATTATATCAATGATAATAACGTTGTTAATGATATCAATGATAATAACATTGTTGATGATACCAATGATAATAACGTTGTTAATGATATCAATGATAATAACGTTGTTAATGATATCATTAACAATAACGTTGTTAATGATATCAATGATAATAACGTTGTTAATTATACCAATGATAATAACGTTGTTAATGATACCAATGATAATAACGTTGTTAATGATACCAATGCTAATAACGTTGTTAATGATATCAATGACAATAACGTTGTTAATAATTTCAATGATAATAACGTTGTTAATTCTATCAATGATAATAACGTTGTTAATGATATCAATGACAATAACGTTGTTAATGATTTCAATGATAATAACGTTGTTAATTCTATCAATGATAATAACGTTGCTAATGATACCAATGATAATAACGTTGTTAATTATATCAATGATAATAACGTCGTTAATTATATCAATGATAATAACGTTGTTAATGATTTCAATGATAATAACGTTGTTAATTATATCAATGATAATAACGTTGTTAATGATTTCAATGATAATAACGTTGTTAATGATATCAATGATAATAACGTTGTTAACGTTGTTAATTATATCAATGACGACAACGTTGTTAATGATATCAATGATAATAACGTTGTTAATTATATCAATGATAATAACGTTGTTAATTATATCAATGATAATAACGTTGTTAATGATATCAATGATAATAACGTTGTTAATGATATCAATGATAATAACGTTGTTAATGATTTCAATGATAATAACGTTGTTAATTCTATCAATGATAATAACGTTGTTAATGATACCAATGATAATAACGTTGTTAATTATATCAATGATAATAACGTCGTTAATTATATCAATGATAATAACGTTGTTAATGATTTCAATGATAATAACGTTGTTAATTATATCAATGATAATAACGTTGTTAATGATTTCAATGATAATAACGTTGTTAATGATACCAATGATAATAACGTTGTTAATGATATCAATGATAATAACGTTGTTAACGTTGTTAATTATATCAATGACGACAACGTTGTTAATGATATCAATGATAATAACGTTGTTAATTATATCAATGATAATAACGTTGTTAATTATATCAATGATAATAACGTTGTTAATGATATCAATGATAATAACGTTGTTAATGATATCAATGATAATAACGTCGTTAATTATATCAATGATAATAACGTCGTTAATTATATCAATGATAATAACGTTGTTAATGATATCAATGATAATAACGTTGTTAATGATATCAATGATAATAACGTTGTTAATGATACCAATGATAATAACGTTGTTAATGATACCAATGATAATAACGTTGTTAATGATACCAATGATAATAACGTTGTTAATGATTTCAATGATAATAACGTTGTTAATTATATCAATGATAATAACATTGTTAATGATTTCAATGATAATAACGTTGTTAATTATATCAATGATAATAACGTTGTTAATGATATCAATGATAATAACGTTGTTAATGATATCAATGATAATAACATTGTTAATGATACAAATGACAATAACGTTGTTAATGATATCAATGATAATAACGTTGTTAATGATATCAATGACAATAACGTTGTTAATTATATCAATGATAATAACGTTGTTAATTATATCAATGATAATAACGTTGTTAATGATTTCAATGATAATAACATTGTTAATGATTTCAATGACAATAACGTTGTAAATGATATCAATGACAATAACGTTGTTAATTATATCAATGACGACAACGTTGTTAATGATATCAATGATAATAACGTTGTTAATTATATCAATGATAATAACGTTGTTAATTATATCAATGATAATAACGTTGTTAATGATATCAATGATAATAACGTTGTTAATGATATCAATGATAATAACGTCGTTAATTATATCAATGATAATAACGTCGTTAATTATATCTATGATAATAACGTTGTTAATGATTTCAATGATAATAACGTTGTTAATGATATCAATGATAATAACGTCGTTAATTATATCTATGATAATAACGTTGTTAATGATTTCAATGATAATAACGTTGTTAATGATATCAATGATAATAACGTTGTTAATGATATCAATGATAATAACGTTGTTAATGATACCAATGACAATAACGTTGTTAATGATACCAATGATAATAACGTTGTTAATTATATCAATGATAATAACGTTGTTAATGATATCAATGATAATAACGTTGTTAACGTTGTTAATGATATCAATGACGACAACGTTGTTAATGATATCAATGATAATAACGTTGTTAATTATATCAATGATAATAACGTTGTTAATGATATCAATGATAATAACGTTGTTAATGATATCAATGATAATAACGTTGTTAATGATACCAATGATAATAACGTTGTTAATGATACCAATGATAATAACGTTGTTAATGATACCAATGATAATAACGTTGTTAATGATTTCAATGATAATAACGTTGTTAATTATATCAATGATAATAACATTGTTAATGATTTCAATGATAATAACGTTGTTAATTATATCAATGATAATAACGTTGTTAATGATATCAATGATAATAACGTTGTTAATGATATCAATGATAATAACATTGTTAATGATACAAATGACAATAACGTTGTTAATGATACCAATGATAATAACGTTGTTAATGATACCAATGATAATAACGTTGTTAATGATATCAATGATAATAACGTTGTTAATGATATCAATGACAATAACGTTGTTAATTATATCAATGATAATAACGTTGTTAATTATATCAATGATAATAACGTTGTTAATGATTTCAATGATAATAACATTGTTAATGATTTCAATGACAATAACGTTGTAAATGATATCAATGACAATAACGTTGTTAATGATATCAATGATAATAACGTTGTTAATTATTTCAATGATAATAACGTCGTTAATTATATCAATGATAATAACGTTGTTAATGATTTCAATGATAATAACGTTGTTAATGATATCAATGATAATAACGTCGTTAATTATATCATTGATAATAACGTTGTTAATGATTTCAATGATAATAACATTGTTAATGATATCAATGATAATAACGTCGTTAATTATATCAATGATAATAACGTTGTTAATGATTTCAATGACAATAACGTTGTAAATGATATCAATGACAATAACGTTGTTAATGATATCAATGATAATAACGTTGTTAATGATTTCAATGATAATAACGTCGTTAATTATATCAATGATAATAACGTTGTTAATGATTTCAATGATAATAACGTTGTTAATGATATCAATGATAATAACGTCGTTAATTATATCAATGATAATAACGTTGTTATTGATTTCAATGATAATAACGTTGTTAATGATATCAATGATAATAACGTCGTTAATTATTTCAATGATAATAACGTTGTTAATGATATCAATGATAATAACGTTGTTAATTATATCAATGATTATATGAAAATGAAATAATAAAAACGCTTTTATTAAAGATAATAATGAAAAGAGTTATAAAAATGCTAATGTCGATGATAATACCAATGATAATTATTAGAATAAAAACAATAATGAGAATAACAAACAGAATAATTACATTGTACAGGACTTTTAACCATAATGAACATGCATACCACAACATTACGTCAATTGTCGTGTTAAAGCATAGTTTTACATAAAAAACAGATAGAAAAAAAGCCGGATTTACGCAATTGAAAGTTTAAAATTGATCGTTCACAGTCACATGACGTTGTTTGTTGTCGAACGAATAAAATGGATGATTTCGTCTCAAACAACAGTTTAACCCTATACCAAACACCAAATTTTCGACTGTCCCAAATTGAAAGAGTTTGCAGACGATATCTTAAAACGTGTTGAATTTGAAAACTAATCATCAAATATGGCAAAAAAACATTGTGGGAAAAGGAGAAATTGTTCGTTTAGAGCAATTTCTCCTTTTCCCTCAATGGTTTCCAGAGTGGTCTTCAATACAGTGTGTAAATGTCGTTATTTTTTGGTAATGGGTTGAACCACACTGCCGCGCAAAGAGAAAACCCAAATTAACGCATAATTGATCATACTCCTCACAGTGATCTCCCTTAATGGGATTGGTCACTGCCACAACAAATGTCACATGATCTTAAAATAACATTTTTCTTTATCTTTCATTTCGATTTCTTTATATTTTATTTCTATTTCTTTATCTTTCATTTGATATCTGTTTCCATTTCATAGAAGCTATTCATTGTCATTTGAAATTCCAAGAACATTAATGTTGCATAACTGAAATGAGTGTTCATAGATTAATTTAACTCTCTTAAAAACGAAAAGTTAGGAACACTCTGATTGTACTAATACAAAGGGGAATGGCTGATTCTAAGTTTAGAAAACTTGTGACAAGACCCTTTTGCCAATTTTGATTGTATGTCTACTTACCAATGCGGTGTAATCTGTATCATAAGTAAGAAAAGGTTGGGGGAAAGAACCATACCGGACCATTCCTCCCTCGAAAATTAACCGGAATGGTTAAGGCCTGACCAATATTTCCCAGGGAAGAACATTAGGGGAAGAAACGACCTGTTTACACCGGAAATAAGTCTATTGTAAATAATCCTCATTCATTCTTGAGCGAAAAGCTTCATTTTGCTTTGCATCGGGTTCAACGTCATGCAACAATCATGTTGCTTCACGTATAACAAAACTTATATCTTTTTTATTAATCGTGAATCAAATAAATGCAGTATTAGCGATATCTATTGTCCGTATTGCCCAGCTTGACCAAAAGCCTCAAAGGACAAGTTAATCTTTACCGAATTTGACTCTATTGAGAAATACATGTTTAAAGAAAACACAACGCCATACATTATAAGAAAAAGGGTGTTTTTCCATCTCGTAGCTGTCAAGTCGATAACAATAGTACCTGTGTAGTAACATTGTAAAACAATGGCTAGCCTAGACCAGTTAACCACCTTAGGGTATGTTAATGGCTGATAGTTTGTCCTTTAAAAACAAACTTTGACAAGAAACGTGATGGATTGCGTCTATGTCGATACAAAAACCGACTCCTCTCTGTGTTGTTTAAGAGTAGTGACTGAAATGATGTCGTAAACTGTCGTAAACAGTCGTCGATTTTCGCTTGACGCGAAGATGATGTTTACCCTTAGAATGCTGGGCATTTTTCTAAAAATAGATTTTTGTTTCGTCTGCTTTCCAAAACCTTAAATATCTGCTTGAAATGTACTTTTGCTATCAACTTGTCAGCTGGGAGATGGAAAGACACATTCCTTTTTTTTATAATGTACGTTGTCAAGTTTTCTTCATACATGCATATGCTTTTCAAGAGTAGTGCGTGAAATGATGTTGTAAGCTGTCATCCATTTTCGATCGACGCGAAAAAATCTATTTTTAGAAAAATAACCAGCATCCTTAGGGTTAATATGATATATACCATTGGGCTGCTGGTAACTTTTCCAAAAATAGACTTTTGTGTGGTCTGCTTTCCAAAACCTTGAAGATCTGCTTAATTCTGTTTCAGAGGAAAGATACTCAGAGTAGCAAACAGGTTAGATCACAGGCCTGCCGCCAATTTACTTGGGGGCTGGCCTGGATCTAGCCTGTTTGCATAAGCATGAATTCGGTTCCAGCACTATAAAGGTTAAAGATACAAAGTCATACATGTTAACCCTCGTAGAACGGTATGCTAAAGATAAGTTTTTCAGACATTTAATATCTTAATGTGCTTTTTCACACATTAGACACTTTGCAAGTCAAAATGAAACAACGTTGAAACAGGACATTATTTTTCTTGCAGCATGATACTTGATAATTGTAAAGGTACCTACAGAACGCAAAATGGATTCAGACTGTGTCAATATATCTCAATATGTACAAACGGTTTGTGATGGATTTCAAAGCCGTTGCAACGCTTTTGGATCTGAATATATATATAGTCAAACTTGTGTTAAGAGGCCAGTCTATGGGACAGAGTAAATTGGCTGTTTAAGACAGGTTGGCTGCTTAACACAAATTGATGTACACTATAAATCTAACTATGGGACTTTCTTTAGTGGTTGTTTAAGGCAGGTTGGCTGCCGAAAAGGGTGGCTGCTTAACACAAATTGATGTACATTGTACACTATTAACCCAATATGGGACTTTCTGCAGTTGTTTTTTAAGGCATGTTGGCTGCTTAAAAGGGTGGTTGCTTAACTCAATTTGATGTACACTATAAAACCAATATGCGACTTTCTGTAATGATTGTTTAAGGCAGGTTGGCTGCTTAAAAGGGTGGCTGCTTAACACAACTTGATGTACACTATAAACCCAATATGGGACTTTCTGTAGTGGTTTTTTAAGGCATGTTGGCTGCTTAAAAGGGTGGTTACTTAACTCAATTTGATGTACACTATAAATCTAACAATGGGACTTTCTGTAGTGGCTGTTTAAGGCAGGTTGGCTGCTTAAAAGGGTGGCTGCTTAACACAAATTGATGTACACTATAAAATTAATATGCGACTTTCTGTAATGATTGTTTTAGGCAGGTTGGCTGCTTAAAAGGGTGGCTGCTTAACACAAATTGATGTACACTATAAATCTAACAATGGGACTTTCTGTAGTGGTTGTTTAAGGCAGGTTGGCTGCTTAAAAGGGTGGCTGATTAACACAAGTTAGACTGTATATTCATTGTTTACAGGCTCTATATATGAACCGATTTTATTTTACATTGAACAGCTATTTTCTACACAGTATCACACAACAGTACAGCTGCTATGCAGTTTTAAATGGACAAAATTGTTATATCCAGTTTGCCTCATACCTTTGAACAAGCAGCTCTGATGAGTTATTCAAAAGATGTTTTAAATACTATGACGTAGTACCTAGGGTAGAATACCAATAATCCGCCATTTTAAAACTGATGTTTTGCCGGATTCCTTAAGTCGTTCTCGGTAAACATCGGTCGGATCCGGAACTATTCGGTTGATGCGCTTCCGGCCGTTACCGCAATCGGAACTACTCGGGTATTTCCGTGAGCTGTGAAATACACCTCGGATATAAGTGTAGAGTTACATTTTTTCGGGTAAATCGGCATCCGGCAATTAACACATTTTCTAAGCGTGCAAGTTAAGTAGTTCAATGTGTATGGAAGGGTTGGACATCCTTTTAAATAATCCTTTTATCAGCAACTCATACCAAATGGCAAAATTGTGGTTGTGACATGAAAAGTTTTTTCCTGAATCAAATTTAACGACTTTTTAGATTTCACATTTAAGACCTATTTTTAAACACGAAAGTGAAGTGACGTCATTCCGCAATGAACCAATATGGCGTCATCCCTATTATTTCAGAGGTGTTTTCATTTGATAAACCCGATGTGTTCAGATTGGCCGTTACCGATGTTTAATGCGAATAGTTGCGGCCGTTATCGATGTTTAATGCGAATAGTTCCGGCCGTTACCGATGTTTAATGCATATAGTTCCGGCCGTTATCGATGGTTAATGCGAATAGTTCCGGCCGTTACCGATGTTTAATGCGAATAGTTGCGGCCGTTATCGATGTTTAATGCGAATAGTTGCGGCCGTTACCGATGTTTAATGCGAATAGTTCCGGCCGTTAACGATGGTTAATGCGAATAGTTCCGAGTGAAACCGATGTACATGTACACCTAGAACAGCCGAAGTAATTGCAAAATGGCGGATTATGGATATTTTACCATAGCATCACGAAAAATAAAAGGATTTCATCCATTGAATGTCTAAATTGATATACATTGATCAACATAGGTTCGGATATCAATAACACAAAAAAAACGGCTTCCTCATAAATGTCAGTTTAAATCTAATCATGTAAAGGTGCTTGTTCACAGATTTGAGGACAGTTGGATGTTAAAATCATATTTCAACTGACAGCTTTACTTTCGTATGAGACGTTCTGGAGAATAGCCATTCTAAATAAGATTAGGACGTATTTTACTATGGCCCGTTTCGGACACTACAACAACTATTCGTTTTTGTTTTCCTTTTACACAGAGTAAAAGGTTATTATATAAATGAATTATATTTGGCTGAATGAAATGAAACAAAAGATATAAATTAGATAAGTACGTATCTTAGTTTTCAAAGCCTAATACAACGTAGAAATATGTATACAGATTCAAAACCGTTCTTAAGGTTTGTGAAATCCATCACATACCGTTTGAGCGTACTTAAATAGATTGACAAATTCTGAATCAATGTTACGTTCAGTAGCGTTGCTTCATTCAATATTTTACCGAGACACAAACTTTAGTGTTACCATGGCATTTTATTTCGACTTACAAATCGTTCCATCTGTGAACAAGCACCTTAAAAAGAATGCCACTTTACAATAATTTACAATAATATACATACTTTCAGAAGAATTGATAACCAACGGCCAAATAACTAAATGAGTTCCGAGTGATGTGCATACAAAATTAACACAGAAATCCTCAATCAGGGCCAATCATAAGAAAACATTAAGGCTCTTGTCCAAAGATGACAAAATTTGAAAGGCAAAAATGAAAAGTCGCCCAAACCATTTAGTGCTTTTTTTTTTTGTTTTTTTTGTATGAAAACTTAATGAAGAAATTGAAAGCATAAATTAATAAAGGTACAGATAGCGTTAATTCGTCTAAGTATCTACATGCTATACATGTAGTACAGATAGCGTTAATTCGTCTAAGTATCTACATGCTATACATGTAGTATATCTCAAAAGCGTTAATTCGTCTAAGTATCTACATGCTATACATGTAGTATATCTCAAAAGCGTTAATTCGTCTAAGTATCTACATGCTATACATGTAGTATATCTCAAAAGCGTTAATTCGTCTAAGTATCTACATGCTATACATGTAGTACAGATAGCGTTAATTCGTCTAAGTATCTACATGCTATACATGTAGTATATCTCAAAAGCGTTAATTCGTCTAAGTATCTACATGCTATACATGTAGTATATCTCAAAAGCGTTAATTCGTCTAAGTATCTACATGCTATACATGTAGTATATATCAAAAGCGTTAATTCGTCTAAGTATCTACATGCTATACATGAAGTATATCTCAAAAGCGTTAATTCGTCTAAGTATCAACATGCTATACATGTAGTATATCTCAAAAGCGTTAATTCGTCTAAGTATCTACATGCTATACATGTAGTATATCTCAAAAGCGTTAATTCGTCTAAGTATCTACATGCTATACATGTAGTATATCTCAAAAGCGTAATTCGTCTAAGTATCTACATGCTATACATGTAGTATATCTCAAAAGCGTTAACTCGTCTAAGTATCTACATGCTATACATGTAGTATATATCAAAAGCGTTAATTCGTCTAAGTATCTACATGCTATACATGTAGTATATCTCAAAAGCGTTAATTCGTCTAAGTATCTACATGCTATACATGTAGTACAGATAGCGTTAATTCGTCTAAGTATCTACATGCTATACATGTAGTATATCTCAAAAGCGTTAATTCGTCTAAGTATCTACATGCTATACATGTAGTATATCTCAAAAGCGTCAATTCGTCTAAGTATCTACATGCTATACATGTAGTATATCTCAAAAGCGTTAACTCGTCTAAGTATCTACATGCTATACATGTAGTATATATCAAAAGCGTTAATTCGTCTAAGTATCTACATGCTATACATGTAGTATATCTCAAAAGCGTTAATTCGTCTAAGTATCTACATGCTATACATGTAGTATATCTCAAAAGCGTTAATTCGTCTAAGTATCTACATGCTATACATGTAGTATATATCAAAAGCGTTAATTCGTCTAAGTATCTACATGCTATACATGTAGTACAGATAGCGTTAATTCGTCTAAGTATCTACATGCTATACATGTAGTATATCTCAAAAGCGTTAATTCGTCTAAGTATCTACATGCTATACATGTAGTATATCTCAAAAGCGTTGTAACGCTCTTAGATTTACATACATGCTTTAAAAATCAATTACTTGCTAAAATTTTATTCTAATGTTTATTCTCCAATGAATATCATACAACAGTGCAATTTTAAAGATATTAAGGTTTCATTTTCATTTCTTTTATATTTTTTTACTTCTGTGAACAAGCAGTCTTGATACACATAAACACAAATTCGGAACTTATCAACAGGAATGAAATTTAAGTAAATTAAACAAGACAAATCCCAACAGAAAATATAAAAAAGAAAAAAAAAACTGCCAAACCTAAGACCACGTAAATAACTATACATCCGTTCATGCTCGCGTCTCTTCGTGTAATTACCGTTAATTACCCAAACTAACATTAAATGTACGACGGTCGTTTCACGGCAAAACGTGACGTAATGACGTCGATAAAGTCACGTCAAACCTGCACCGTTGTCCTGTGTACGACAACGTTATCTGTATGACGGGAGGTTTTTTGTTGGATTGGTTGATAAAAAAACTTTTAAAAAACCGTATGCTGTAGGTTTAAAGGTGACTGTCTCACATATTAATGCTTGGAGGGGAAAACCTGTTAAAATATTGTTAAGTCAATACTCGTCACAAAGTAACTAAACATTTTTTATTTACTTATCTTTAATACGCTGAAACCTTTTGTTTCATTTGTTTCATTGTAAAGAGCATTTGCACCTTAAATTGTTTTGACGGAAAACGAATTTTGATAGTAATTTTGGGGTTGTTCGTTAAAGGGACTATCCCACATATTGTGTAGCGTGAGTAACACATGTTAAAAAGATGTTTTAAAAAATTCTTATTACTAAATAAATTATGATGTATCATTAAAATACAAGTCATGGCAATACAAGTACATTTTCGACATCAACGTTTTAAAGAAACTTGTATTTCATTGAATAATTGCGAAACGAACATTGGTACCTTCAATGCTTAAATAGAAAACTAGTTTGAATAGTTATTATGGGATCGTTTATCTTTTTTTTCATGTAAACAACTGATATGCGTGGTCTACATGAAAACTCGCATTGACCGGCAAGACCCTTATCATCAAGTCAATTCTTCTACTCAAACTTACATACATACTGCAAAACCTTAGCCTTATTGGACTGTTCTCAAAGACGTGCCACTTGTTGAGATTGCAGACCAATTTCGAAGTTCGGTTTTTAG
Source organism: Cerastoderma edule (assembly GCA_947846245.1). Classification (NCBI taxonomy): domain Eukaryota; kingdom Metazoa; phylum Mollusca; class Bivalvia; order Cardiida; family Cardiidae; genus Cerastoderma; species Cerastoderma edule. The sequence continues at coordinate 17,549,320 of OX401421.1, forward strand.
ATCCAATCGACCATTTCATTGACTTCACAGGAATGAAAATGTTGATGATTTATTTTCACATAATACACTGTTTAAACAGTTTTATCATACCAACGAGACAAATTTGCTGCATCTTTATCAAAATGCTTTGCAGGATTTTTTAAAGACTTTTGAAAGGGGACTGATGCTTAATCAAACTATATTATTTTGCAAACTTTTGGTCGGATTCAAATAAGCCAGTTTAACAATTCAGATTGCCTGATTCTTCAGCTCTAATATGGTCAGGTGATATATAGATTGTTACACTGATCTAGGTAAGCCGTTATTGTTTCCAGTAATCGTTGACACGGCGTTAAACCTTACATAATTTAGTTTGTATTGTGTTAACGCCGTATAAACATGTCTTCAGTTATGTAACGGTTTTCGTGGATCCATTAGTACTAGGCTAGGGTTCTAAAGTGACTTGTCAAAGGTCACTCTTACGAGACCAGATGTGTCGCTGGCGATCGAACCAGGTACTCTGAGTTAAAAGTCCGCCTCCTTAACCACTGGGCCACACATGACCTATTCAACAATCGGAACTACTCGGGTATTTCCGTGAACTAAGACATACACCTCGGGTATAAGTGTAGGATTACAATATTTCGGGTAAATCGTCCCGGCTTATAACATATTTCCTATTAGCGTCCACGTTAAGTAGTTCAATGTGTATATTAATATATATATGTAAGTGTTGAGCTTCATTTTAAATAATATTCATCGGTTAATCATATATAAAAGGGACATTATAAGTTGTGATATAAATAAATGTTTCCTTCATCAAAATAAATGACTATTTCGGTTTCAAATTAAAAAACTATTTTTAAAAACGAAAGTACAATGACATAAGTCTCGCGAGACACAATATGGTGACATCCATATTATTTCAAAGGCGTTTTCATTGGATAAAACCGATGTATTCAGATTGCCCATTCAATACGATAAAAAGAAAATATAATACCGCAGCGCATCTTCTGAGCGAAGCGGCGTGTTTTCAGACGCACCGTCGTGTAAGCGGCCCATTACTTGTATTACCATTATTTGTATTGTACCGATACATCATTAAGGGCTGTCATATAAATCATTTAGGCAATGTCAAGCTAAAATGGCGTATCTCTCGCATGTAAACGAAGGTGATGCGGTCTTCTCTGTTCGACATTTGGGGGGTATATGATCGTCGATATAACCTTTTTTCTTTCGAGAGGATTATTTCTTACCGGGTCAAAATGCGGAAACGTCTTCAGTAAATCAATGGAGGGTCAGAGGATTTCAAGGCGATACGTTTTCAGTAAATCATCGGGACCATAGTACTTCAAGTTTTCGATGTATATATATGTGTATCTAGTTGAGACAATAACAGAGGGTAAACGGAGACAATAACGGAGGTGAGATAACGAGAGACGAGAAACAAAACGGGGACAAATGACAGCGACACGAACATGATCAAAACCGATACAAAACAATAACAAAGCAGGAGCACAACAGAGAAAGAACAGGGACAAAACATGGACAAAATGAAGACAATCTCAGCACCAAGAACATGGACAAACCCGAAACAAAACAGTGACAAAATAGTTACAAAACAGATACAAGAACGGGGGCAAAATGGAGACAAGCACAGCGAAAAGAAATATTGATAAAACAGATACATAACAATGACAAAGCAAAAAGAAAGAAAAAAGAAAAAAAAAACGGATTCAAAGCAGTAGCAAAACAGGGGCAAAAAGGAGACTTGCTCAAGAACAAGATCATGGAAAAATCGATACAAAAAATAACAAACTAGAACAAAACAGATACAAGAACGGGGGCAAAACCAAAAAAGCTCAGCGCCAAGAACATGGATAACACCGATACAAAACAGAAACAAAGCAGGAGCACATCAGAGAAAAAACATGGGCAAAACATGGACAAAATGAAGAAAAGCTCAGCGCAAGAACATGGACAAACCGAAACAAAACAGTAACAAAGCAGGGACACAACGGAGAAAGAACAGGGGCAAAACATGGACAAAATGAAGAAAAGCTCAGCGCCAAAAACATGCACAAACCCGATACAAAACAGTGACAAAGTATTTACAAAACAGATACAAGAACGGTGGCAAAATGGAGACAAGCACAGCGACAGGAATATTGATTCAACCGATACATAAAAATGGCAAAGCAAAAAGAAAAAATATAACAAACAAGAAACAGATACAAGAAAATGGGTAAAAACCGATGCAAAGCAGTTACAAAGCAGTAGCAAAACAGGGGCAAAATGGAGACTTGCTTGAGGACAAGCACATGGAAAAACCGTCACAAAACAACGACGAATCAGAAGCAAAACGGAAAGAACAACAGGTGCAAAATAAAGACACGCTTAAGGACAAAAACATGGAACAAAACCGATACAAAACAATAACGCATCAGAAACAAAACAGATAGAATAACAGGTGTAAGATAAAGACACGCTTATGGACAAAACATGGGGGAAAAACGATACAAAACAATGACGAATCAGAAACAAAACAGATAAAATAACAGGTGCAAAATAAAGACACGCTTAAGGACAAAAACATGGGGGAAAACGATATAAAACAATGACGAATCAGAAACAAAACAGATAGTATAACAGGTGCAAAATAAAGACACGCTTAAGGACAAAAACATGAAAAAAAACCCGATACAAAACAATGACGAATCAGAAACAGAACAGATAGAATAACAGGTGCAAAATAAAGACACACTTATGGACAAAAAACATGAAAAAAACACGATACAAAACAATGACAGTTCGGAAACAAAACAGATAGAATAACATGTGCAAAACAAAGACATGCTTAAGGACAAAAACATGGACAAAACAGATACAAACAATGACGAATCGGAAACAAAACAGATACAGAAAACGGGGGCAAAATGGAGATATGCTTATGGACAAAATTAAGAACAAAACAATGACGGAATAACAGGTGCAAAATAAAGACATGCTTAAGGTCAAAACATGGAAAAGACCGTCAAAAAAAATGACAATTCAGAAACAAAACAGATACAAAAACCTGGGCAAAACGGACACGTGATTAAGGACAAAACCATGGACAAAACAATGACAAATTAGAAACAAAACATATACAAAATCAGGGGCAAAACGGATATATGCTTGAGGACAAGAACATGGGCAAAACCGATACAGTTACATAGCAGAAACAAATCAGAGATACATTGAAAAACAGCAAAGACAAAGAATCAAACAGAGACAAAGAATAGACAAAACAAGGCCAATGATGGAAAACAAAGAAAGAAAAACAGGGACAAACTAAAAACAAACTAGGTTCAATAATAGACAAATGAAACAGGGACTAAAAAGAGAAAAGAATAGAGAAAAGGCAGGGACTAAATAGAGACAAAAATAGAGAAAAAGCAGGGACTGAATAGAAACAGGAATAGAGAAAAATCAGGGACTAAATAATAACAAGAATAGAGAAAAGCAAGGACTGAAAAGAAACAAGAGTAGAGCAAAAACGGGGATTAAATAGAGATAAGAATAGAGAAAATGCAGGAAATTAGAAGAAACAATAATAGAGAAAAGCAGGGATTAAATAGGGACAAGAATGGAAAAAAAACAGGGACTAAATAGAAACAAGAATAGAGCAAAAGCAAGGCCTAAATAAAAATAATAATTGAGAAAAAAGCAGGGACTAATAGAGATAATAGAGAAAAGGCAGGGACTAAATGGAGATAAGAATAGAGAGAAAAAACTAAATAGAGACAAGAAAAGAGAAAAAGCAGGGACTAAATAGAAACAAGAATAGAGCAAAAGCAAGGCCTAAATAAAAATAACAATTGAGAAAAAAGCAGGGACTAATAGAGATAATAGAGAAAAGGCAGGGACTAAATGGAGATAAGAATAGAGAGAAAAAACTAAATAGAGACAAGAAAAGAGAAAAAGCAGGGACTAAATAGAGACAAGAAAAGAGAAAAAGTAGGGTCTAATAAAGGACAATAATACAGGAAATAGGGAACTAAATAAAAAGAATAATAACGAAAGAGCAGAGATCAACTAGCAACAAGAATAGAGAAAAACGGGGACTGAATAGAGACAGGAATAGAGAAATAGCAGGGACTGAATAGAGAAAGGAATAGAGAAATAGCAGGGACTGAATAGAGAAAGGAATAGAGAAATAGCAGGGACTGAATAGAAACAAGAATGGGGAAAAAGCAGGGACTAAATAGAGACAGGAATATAGAAAAAGCAGGGACTGACTAGAGACAAGAATGGGGAAAAAGCAGGGACTAAATAGAGACAAAAATATAGAAAAAGCAGGGACTGACTAGAGACAAGAACAAAACAGTGATAAAACAATGATTACACAGAGACAGACAGGGGTAGAATAGACAAAAACAGAGACAAGAATTGAGACAAGAACAAAGATGATAAAGGAACTAAAGAAATACAAAATCGAAGACAAACATAGACAGAATGTACACTATTAAGAGACAAAACAATAATAAATATAAACAGAGACAAGAAACAGTGAGAAAAACGGCACATGTAGCCATATTAACTTATAAGACAACAATGTCTTCGCTGTTTGCTGTTCGATAAAATGACATGTGTATTTTCAGTACATTAACCACCTTAACAGAACCATAGAAATGCGGGATGAACACGATGACATGATAACCTGCAAAACTCAATCCATTGATCGAGTTATCGATGTTTGTTTACTCAATGTCAACGTATACATACGCGCCGTTTGACCCAACATGTCAGATCTGATTGTTGTAGAGCAACCCCCGTCAATTTGTAGCCAATCAAAGTCACAAATTAACGATTACTTCCAAATCGGAAAGGTACGCTAATTGACAAATTAACATCAACATAAATAAAGATAAACATTGTGTTTATTACTTCTCATTAATCCACGTTTGGCTCACGTATACATACTGGTTAAGAGAGGACCAATCGCTAATGTTGTTACAACTTGTGGCCCAATCCAACTGTAATTACGTTTTACCTTTTCGCATCTTCTTTAAACACATGTATATATCTGTTGTTGTAAATGTGTCTCATACCTCATGTAGAATGTATGCAATAGAATATGATTCACCCTTTCCCAGACAATAACGACAGTATACATTGTTGTAGACGACTTTGGAAAACACAGTGGAAAAAGGAGAAATTGCTCATGATGAGCAATTTCTCCTTTTCTCACAATGTTTTCTACTCTATCAGAGGATCACTTTCTAATTTCATCACGTTTTGAAATATCGTCTGCAAACTCTTTCAACTTGGGACAGTCGAAAGTTTGGCATTTTGGAAAAGGTTAACCTAAACATACTGGTGACGTACTCTTGCAAACTCCTCACAGTGACCCCCCTTGCTATGCTTCATCGATCACTGCCTGCCGCCACAAGATTTTCATCCATATTTGTTTTCATTTCCCCCCATATACAAGTTCATGAAGACCAAAAACATGTTCATGACTCAATTCATGAAGGTCTATGCGTCCATGAATTGATTCATGAACGCCTTTTTTACTTTCATGAAAATGTTCATAAACAACATTGTGTTTATGAAAGGCCATCAATAAAGTTCATGTCTGTTCATGAACAAGTTACAAAACTGTTAACGACTATCGCATCTCTAGAGATATGTGATGTACTTTATAACATATAAGGTATGATGGGCCAGAGGCCTTAATGTACGTTAAAAGATTTGTTACTTGTTCATGAACATAGATCACGATTCCTTCGCACGGTTTATGTGTGCCTCCAATGCATGTGAGCCGAGCAGTGCAATTCCAATAGAACTGAAATACTGTTGCTGCGATGTAAGACACTCAGAAAAAAACAACTTAAACACGCATTTACGCATATCTGTGCAAAGGGTTGTTTGTTTATTCGATGTCACGTGACCGAATGCTCTTTGTTAACCCTTTACCAAACGGCAAATTTTCGACTGTCCCAAATTGAAAGTGTTTGCAAACGACATGTGATGAAATTGAAAAACAATCTTCTGATAGAGCGGAAAACATTGTTTTCCAGAGTCGTCTGCAATAGTGGTAAAATGTTGTTGTTGTTTGGTAAAGGGTTAAACGTTTGATCCATGCCGCCGTTCCCGTGTGTATATAGAACGGCGCGATCGATATTAACGTTACATTTTATTTATTAGGGATTTTACATCGCGTCAACTAATTTACGTTTATATTGCGATGTTTTGCCCATTTATGATGGGTAAAAAACCTCTTATTCGTTAGCCAATCTGAGTTGACCTAGAGTACCAATTTAATTCATTTTTTTTCTCGGAATAGTCAGGACAAGCATGCTTTTGGCAATAACTTTTCAATAGACTATGCAAACAAAATACCGATTATCCGCCATTTTGAACAGGTGTTATTGAGTGTTAATTGAAATGGTAACAAGCGGTCATTTTACACACATATGATACAAACAAATTGATCTCGTGCGTATGCATTTGTTGTTTAGCTTTTATTCTCACCCTCAAATTTTTCTATTTTATACTCGGTGGTTTTTGTATAAAGCACAACAAAGTCACATTTTATATGATTTACTGTTATATTTATTCATTTCTATGCATACGTGTATTGTTTATATATTTGACTGCCATCTTTTTTCTCTTTCTTTTCAATTCGGAAATTTCTGTTTAACTCACTACACAATCATATTGGATTGCTTTAACTTTGTAATATCTATTCATTTCTGTGCAAACTTATGCTGTATATATATGTTTGGAAACTATCTTATTTTTATTTCTTTTCAATTCGGAGATTTCTATCTATATCACTACAAAGTCAATTTGTTTTTCAATTTTGTTTATCACTACAAAGTTTTTCTTTATTGCCATTCATTTTTATGTTTCTTTATGCTGTATAAGGTATGACCTGGATAATGGAAAACTAGGTAGTGCTTTGGGTAAAGAATGAGTTTAAATGTAATTAATGAAATATCCATCGCTTCGAAGACATTCACCGAGCCAATTTTCAAAATTTGTCTGATTTTGAATTTATATTTACAAAATGAATATCAACGATTTTACTATTTATTTTATATTAATTACCTCCCTTTAAATTTTAATTTTCACATTAAAGTTAAAATTGCATAAATGAACTTGACAAATACAAATTCTAATCTAGGAAATATTCCTATAATATGAAACTTGATTTTAAAATGGCATCTGCTTTGTTTAATCTTTAATTTTGTTATTCTGACTTTTCTTCATTACCCAGGTCTTACCTTAACAACAAGTATAGATTAGTTCGAACGTCAATAAACATTTGAAAACTTTTCTAATCCAGCTTCCCCAAGGATGCTTCGAGGTACAAGAAAACACCGTTCATGAAAGCCAACACGAACATGGTCAACGTGAGTAGAGCGGTGGGAATGTAGTAGAGCCTGTTCATAGGACATGCCTCTCCAAATCCTGAAAAAGCAGTATCATCATCATTATCATCATCATTATCATCATCATTATCATCATCATTATCATCATAATTATCATTTTAATTATCACCAACATTATTATCATCATTGGCATCATTATTAACATCATTATCATCATTATTAACATCATTATCATCATCATTATAATGATCATTATCATTATTAGGATAAATATTATCTTTTTTATAATCAAAATCACTAGTTTCATTATTTTCATTATCACTATTATTATTTCTTCATAATTGTCATTATCATCATGATTGTGATTATTATCATTATTGTGGTTTTTGTCTTAATTATCATTACATAGTTTATTATCATCATTAACATTTTTATCTTTATTATCATTACTGACATCACTATCATTTTGAAGAGTATTTCTATCATTATCTTTATAATTATCGTTATCAATACCATCATTATTATCTTTATTGCAATTATCATCTTAAAATGATCAATGTTATCATTATTTTCATAATCATTATCATTGGCATTATTATAATCATTACTGTTATAATCATTTTTACGACCATAATTATCATTTTTGACAACTTCATAATTAACATTAACCTTTTCATTATAAGCATTATTGTTATTAACATGATCACTAACATTTATATTATCATCTTAAAATTTATTTTATCATAAGAAGTATAAACATTATTATAATAAATTATGACATACCATTACTTACGGTCTCAAGAATTTCATCAATTTTATCATTTTTACTATTTCTGTTTTTTCATCATTATCATTATTGTCTTTTATCGTTTGATTCATAATAATCATTATTTACAATAACATTATCGGTATTAACTTTAACATGATTGTTATTTACATTAACAGTATCATCATTGTCGCTATTGCCATCTATATCATTATTTATATCATTTTCGTTTACAGTATCATAAATGTTATCGTTATAATTGACGTTATAATTATCATTTTTCATTTTCATTATCACTATCAATGTCCTAATTATCATTTTGTTAATCGTTATTTTTTCGAGGAAATCCGTTATAAATAAAAAAAGACTTTTGACACAGCACTTAACGATATACGAAAAAGTACTGATAGATTCGAGAAAAAAACGTAATGAAATCGACACAAGTTGTCGCAAAGTGAGTTCTTGTTAAGGTTTGATGTGCTACCTTATGTCCACGGGTGTGCGTTCCACTTCTCGCATGCCTTGTATCGAAAGGTTCAGGAACCTGGTCTTCAGGTGAGTGATAATTTGAGTTCTCCTTAAATCACCCAAAAACCGTTTTTACGAAAAGGTGATATTACTTACAATAATAACATTAGGTAGCACATCAAACCTTAACAAGAACTCACTTTCCAAACTTGTCCTATGAGGTCTATGGAACTAGGAAAACGGCTACTTCAGACCGATCGGCTGCTTGATACATTGATTTACACTACAATGCATATGTCGGAACTTTCTACATTGGCTGCTTAAAACAATTTTATTGCTTAAGATATTTTTTTCCTACAGATTTTTCCGACAGACAGCCTACAACAACAGGGATGATGTATATCGTCTTCTTGGAAAGACGTTTGCTCTTCCTCTGATTCCTGCTGGAGACATCGAGCCTGCCTTCCAGAAGCTACGAAACAAGAGCAAGACGCCACAGACAGACCCTACAGACAGGGTGAAATCACCGGGAACGAACTATTTAAAGATGTTCCTACATGTACGGGCAAATTAAGATAACACTTTAAATGTATATGTGCTTTAAAAAAACCTCTATTGAATAGATATTTAAGTTTCATGTTTCGTGTGTGATTGTATGATTGATAAAATGAAATAAATACATTATTCATTCGTGTTTTATTTGTAGTTAAATATTCTCTAATAATATACTGTTTTGGCTTAAAACTATTCGTACCTGATATTATAAAATACAACAACAATTACATTCGGTTGAGCTATCATCAATAAATATTGTTGGACAATCATCGCTGTTTTCAAGTTCAACACATTTTAGTTTTATAGTTAAATCATAACTAAAGAACGACTCGTTAATTGGCCGTTAATAAGAACATTTCAAAACTGTGGCGAATCGTTATTGGTTTGTGGCGAATCGTTATTGGTTTGTGGCGAATCGTTATCATTTGTGGTGAATCGTTATTGTGGTGAGTAGTTATTGTGGCGAATCGTTAAATTACCGTCGCAACGACTTCAAGCCTTGTAGTGCTGGAACCAACATCATGCTTATTCAAACAGGTTGGATCCAGGCTAGCTACCAAGTGAATGGGCGGCTGGCCTGTGATCTTACCTATTTGCTGCTCTGCGTATCTTTCCTCATCAAAAACAAACAGATGTTTAAGTTTTTGGATAGCAGAAGACACAAATATCTCTTTTTAAAAAATCACCTAACATTCTTAGGGTTAAACAACCTTTAATGACAAATAATAAAAAAAACAATAAATGAGCAGTAGTTAGTTCGCTACCTGATTGGAATCCAGGGTCGACATCGGTAATGACCAACTGTGTGTCGAGGGTCGCTGTCTCGTCGGCATCCCTACGCTTTCGTCCGGACGTGGTCTTCTGGCAAGACTACAGATATAATCAGAAAACAATGTCACGAACCCATCTTCTGGCAAGACTACAGATATAATCAGAAAACAATGTAACGAACTCATCTTCTGGCAAGACTGCAGATATAATCAGAAAACAATGTAACGAACCCATCTTCTGGCAAGACTACAGATATAATCAGAAAACAATGTAACGAACCCATCTTCTGGCAAGACTGCAGATATAATCAGAAAACAATGTAACGAACCCATCTTCTGGCAAGACTGCAGATATAATCAGAAAACAATGTAACGAACCCATCTTCTGGCAAGACTACAGATATAATCAGAAAACAATGTAACGAACCCATCTTCTGGCAAGACTGCAGATATAATCAGAACACAATGTAACGAACCTATCTTCTGGCAAGATTACAGATATAAGAAAACAATACAACGAACTAAGCTTCTGGCAAGACTACAGATATAATCAGAACACAATGTAACGAACCTAGCTTCTGGCAAGATTACAGATATAATCAGAAAATAATGTAACAAACCAAGCTTCTGGCAAGACTACAGATATAATCAGAAAACAATGTAACGAACCCATCTTCTGGCAAGATTACAGATATAATCAGAAAACAATGTAACAAACCCATCTTCTGGCAAGACTACAGATATAATCAGAAAACAATGTAACGAACCCATCTTCTGACAAGACTACAGATATAACCAGAAAACAATGTAACGAACCCATCTTCTGGCAAGACTACAGATATAATCAGAAAACAATGTAATGAACCCATCTTCTGGCAAGACTACAAATATAATCAGAAAACAATGTAACGAACCCATCTTCTGGCAAGACTACAGATATAATCAGAAAACAATGTAACGAACCCATCTTCTGACAAGACTACAGATATAATCAGAAAACAATGTAACGAACCCATCTTCTGGCAAGACTACAGATATAATCAGAAAACAATGTAACGAACCCATCTTCTGACAAGACTACAGATATAATCAGAAAGCAATGTAACGAACCCATCTTCTGGCAAGACTACAAATATAATCAGAAAACAATGTAACGAACCCATCTTCTGGCAAGACTACAGATATAATCAGAAAACAATGTAACGAACCCATCTTCTGACAAGACTACAGATATAATCAGAAAACAATGTAACGAACCCATCTTCTGGCAAGACTACAGATATAATCAGAAAACAATGTAACGAACCCATCTTCTGACAAGACTACAAATATAATCAGAAAACAATGTAACGAACCCATCTTCTGGCAAGACTACAGATATAATCAGAAAACAATGTAACGAACCCATCTTCTGACAAGACTACAGATATAATCAGAAAACAATGTAATGAACCCATCTTCTGGCAAGACTACAGATATAATCAGAAAACAATGTAACGAACCCATCTTCTGGCAAGACTATAGATATAATCAGAAAACAATATAACGAACCCATCTTCTGGCAAGACTACAGATATAATCAGAAAACAATATAACGAACCCATCTTCTGGCAAGACTACAGATATAATCAGAAAACAATGTAACGAACCCATCTTCTGACAAGACTACAGATATAATCAGAAAACAATGTAACGAACCCATCTTCTGGCAAGACTACAGATATAATCAGAAAACAATGTAACGAACCCATCTTCTGGCAAGACTGCAGATATAATCAGAAAACAATGTAACGAACCGATCTTCTGGCAAGACTACAGATATAATCAGAAAACAATGTAACGAACCGTTCTTCTGGCAAGACTACAGATATAATCAGAAAACAATGTAACGAACCCATCTTCTGGCAAGACTGCAGATATAATCAGAAAACAATATAACGAACTAAGCTTCTGGCAAGACTACAGATATAATCAGAAAACAATGTAACGAACCCATCTTCTGGCAAGACTGCAGATATAATCAGAAAACAATATAACGAACCAAGCTTCTGACAAAATTACAGATAAAATAAGAACACAATGTAACGAACCGATCTTCTCGCAAGACTGCAGATATAATCAGAAAACAATGAAACGAACCAAGCTTCTGACAAGACTGCAGATATAATCAGAAAACTATGTAACAAATCAAGCTTCTGGTACGACTGCAGCTAACATGAAAACAATGTAACAAACCAAGCTTTTGGCAAGACTGCAGATATAATCAGAAAACAATATAACGAACTAAGCTTCTGGCAAGATAACAGATATAATCAGAACACAATGTAACGAACCCATCTTCTGGCAAGACTACAGATATAATCAGAAAACAATGTAACGAACCGAGCTTCTGGCAAGACTGCCAATATAATCAGAAAACAATGTAACGAACCGAGCTTCTGGCAAGACTGCCAATATAATCAGAAAACAATGTAACGAACCAAGCTTCTAACAAGATTACAGATATAATCAGAACACAATGTAATGAACCGATCTACTGGCAAGACTGCAGATATAATCAGAAAACAGTATAACAAACTAAGCTTCTGGCAAGATTACAGATATAATCAGAACACAATGTAACGAACCCATCTTCTGGCAAGACTGCAGATATAATCAGAAAACAATATAACGAACTAAGCTACTGGCAAGACTGCAGATATAATCAGAAAACAATGTAACGAACCGAGCTTCTGGCAAGACAGCCAATATAATCAGAAAACAATGTAACGAACCAAGCTTCTAACAAGATTACAGATATAATCAGAACACAATGTAATGAACCGAACTTCTGGCAAAACTGCAGATATAATTAGAAAACAATTTAACAAAAAGAGGATCTGGCAAGACTGTAGATATAATCAGAAAAAAATGTAACAAACCAAGCGTCTGGCAAGACTACAGATATAATCAGAAAACAATGTAACGAATCGTGCTTCTGGCAAGACTACAGACATAATTAGAAAACAATGTAACGAACCGAGCTTCTGGCAAGACTGCAGATATTAGAAAGCAATATAACGAACCAAGCTTCTGGCAAGACTGCAGATATAATCAGAAAACAATGTAATGAACCGAGCTTTTGGCAAGACTACATATATAATCAGAAAACAATGTAATGAATCGAGCTTCTGGCAAGACTGCAGATATAATCAGAAAACAATGTAATGAATCGACCTTCCGGCAAGACTACAGACATAATCAGAAAACAATGTAATGAATCGAGCTTCTGGCAAGACTGCAGATTTAATCAGAAAACAATGTAATGAATCGAGCTTCCGGCAAGACTACAGACATAATCAGAAAACAATCTAACGAACTGAGCTTCTGGCAAGACAACATATATAATCAGAAAACAATGCACGAACCAAGCTTCTGGCAAGACTACATATATAATAAGAAAACAATGTAACGAACCAAGATTCTGACAGGACTGCAGATATAATCAGAAAACAATGTAATGAATCGAGCTTCTGGCAAGACTGCAGATATAATCAGAAAACAATATAACGAACCGAGCTTCTGGCAAGACTACATATATAATCAGAAAACAATGCAACGAACCAAGCTTATGGCAAGACTACATACATGATCTGAAAACAATGTAACGAACCAAGATTCTGGCAAGACTGCAGATATAATCAGAAAACAATGTAATGAATCGAGCTTCTGGCAAGACTGCAGATATAATCAGAAAGCAATGCAACGAACCAAGCTTCTGGCAAGACTACAGGTATAATCAGAACACAATATATCGAACCAAGCTTCTGGCAAGACTGCCGATATAATCAGAAAACAATATAACGAACCAAGCTTCTGGCAAGACTACATATATAATCAGAAAACAATGTAATGAACCGAGCTTCTGGCAAGACTGCATATACAATCTGAAAACAATGTAACGAACCAAGCTTCTGGCAAGACGTCATATATAATCAGAAAACAATGTAACGAACCAAGCTTCTGGCAAGACTGCATGTACAATCAGAAATAAATGTAACGAACCAAGCTTTTGGCAAGACTACAGATATAATCAGAAAACAATGTAACGAACAGAGCTTCTTGCAAGACTGCAGATATAATCAGAAAACAATGTAACGAACCGAGCTTCTGGCAAGACTGCAGATATAATCAGAAAACAATATAACGAACCGAGCTTCTGGCAAGACTACAGATATAATCAGAAAACAATGTAACGAACAAAGCTTCTTGCAAGACTGCAGATATAATCAGAAAACAATGTAACGAACCAAGCTTCTGGCAAGACTGCATGTACAATCAGAAATAAATGTAACGAACCAAGCTTTTGGCAAGTCTACATATATAATCAGAAAACAATGTAACGAACAGAGCTTCTTGCAAGACTGCAGATATAATCAGAAAACAATGTAACGAACCAAGGTTCTGGCAAGACTGCAGATATAATCAGAAAACAATGTAACGAACCAAGCTTCTGTCAAGACTGCAGATATAATCAGAAAACTATGTAAGAAATCAAGCTTCTGGTACGACTGCAGCTAACATGAAAACAATGTAACGAACCAAGCTTCTGGCAAGACTACAGATATAATCAGAAAACAATGTAACGAACCGAGCTTCTGTCAAGACTGCAGATATAATCAGAAAACAATGTAACAAACCGAGCCTCTGGCAAGACTGCAGATATAATAAAAAAACAATGTAATGAACTGAGCTTCTGGCAAGACTGCAGATATAATAAAAAAACAATGTAATGAACCGAGCTTCTGGCAAGACTGCAGATATAATCAGAAAACAATGTAACGACCCGAGCTTCTGACAAGACTAAAGATATAATCAGAACACAATATATCGAACCAAGCTTCTGACAAAATTACAGATAAAATCAGAACACAATGTAACAAACCGATCTTCTGGCAAGACTACAGATATAATCAAAAAACAATGTAATGAACCGAGCTTCTGGCAAGACTGCAGATATAATCAGAAAACAATGTAACGAACCGAGCTTCTGGCAAGACTACAGACATAATCAGAAATCAATGTAACGAACCACGGTTCTGTCAAGACTGCAGATACAATCAGAACACAATGTAACGAACCGAGCTTCTGGCAAGAATAGAGACATAATCAGAAATCAATGTAACGAACCACGGTTATGTCAAGACTGCCAATATTATCAGAAAACAATATAACGAACCGAGCTTCTGTCAAGACTCCAGATATAATCAGAAAACAATGTAACGAACTGATTTTCTGGCAAAACTACAGACATTATCAGAAAACAATGTAACGAACCGAGCCTCTGGCAAGACTTCATATTTAATCAGAAAACAATTTAACAAATCAAGCTTCTGGTACGACTGCAGATAACATGAAAACAATGTTCCGAACTGAGCTTCTGGCAAGACTACATATATAATCAGAAAACAATATTCCGAACTGAGTTTCTGGTAAGACTGCAGATATAATCAGAAAACAATGTTCCGAACTGAGTTTCTGGTAAGACTGCAGATATAATCAGAAAACAATGTTCCGAACTGAGTTTCTGGTAAGACTGCAGATATAATCAGAAAACAATGTTCCGAACTGAGCTTCTGGCAAGACTGCAGATATAATCAGAAAACAATGTTCCGAACTGAGTTTCTGGTAAGACTGCAGATATAATCAGAAAACAATGTTCCGAACTGAGCTTCTGGTAAGACTGCAGATATAACCAGAAAACAATGTAACAAACTGAGCTTCTGACAAGACTGCACATACTAACAGAAAACAATGTAACGAACCGAGCTTCTGGCAAGACAACATACATAATCAGAAAACAATGTAATAAACCAAGCTTCTGGCAAGACTACAGATATAATCAGAAAACAATGTAATGAACCGAGCTTTTGACAAGACTGCAGATATAATCAGAAAACAATATAACGAACCAAGCTTCTGGCAAGACTGCAGATATAATCAGAAAACAATGTAACGAACCGAGCTTTTGACAAGACTGCAGATATAATCAGAAAACAATATAACGAACCAAGCTTCTGGCAAGACTGCAGATATAACCAGAAAACAATGTAACGAACCGAGCTTTTGACAAGACTGCAGATACTAACAGAAAACAATGTAACGAATCAAGTGGCAAGACTGCAGATACTAACAGAAAACAATGTAACGAATCAAGCGTCTGGCAAGACCGCAGATATAATCAGAAAGTAATGTTACGAACCGAACAAAAAGACCTCTTATAGACACGATCACATCCGATCACTGAAAAATACTGTCGTTCACAATGTAACGAATCAAGCGTCTGGCAAGACCGCAGATATAATCAGAAAGTAATGTTACGAACCGAACAAAAAGACCTCTTATAGACACGATCACATCCGATCACTGAAAAATACTGTCGTTCACTGATTAGTTGTGTTGTGTATTTATATACCCGGTTTTTCTTTTATAACAGTGCAAAAGGTTCCATATATTTCCATAAGCGTCTCGAGAACTTCCATCGCCGACTTAGGCAATGAATAATTCCCCCCAAAAATAGAAAATATTAGATCATAAATGAGGCTTTTGAAATCAACCGTGTTGCTATTTAGAAATGTTAAGATTTAGGCAATACATGAAAACCATAGCGATCTTTAAACATACTTACATCAGGATTTAGGCATTTGATAATATCTATGTATACTTCAGAAATTATAAGATCAGGGTTTTGGCATTTGGTTACATCCACGTTGATATAAGAAATCATAACAAACAGGGTTGGGGCATATGATAATACCAATTTATAAGGTCAACAATAAGGAAGTGAACAATTTGTATTGATTTTTAGAAATGGCAGGTCATGAGTTTGGCACTCAACACAATTCAACTGAGTAAAATATCTATCTTTAAAGGCACATGAAAGAACATAAGTACAATTAAATTATTGAAAAAAAAATATAGATAGTTCTTTTATCATGTCCATAAAAGGAATGAAAAATAACTTTTTGATTGCTTTGAGGGATCCATTTAAAAAATCCTTTGACATCAGTTATTTTATGCATGACATGTATTTGTCTCATATTCAATTATGTTCAGTATCAACAATCTGCTTGTTTACAACTATAAAAGAATAATTGAATTCTGATTGGTCGGTTTAAAAATTTGTGTACTGTATCACATGACCAGGTCAGAGGTGAAGAATCAGGCAATCTAAATTATTAAACTCGTTTCAATTTGTGTTTATTTCTCGTAAGCTTTCACGTTAAAGTTTTGCTGATGGTTTCTATTTTTGGTGATAAATATTTGAATCTGACCAAGAGTTTACCAAATAATACAGTTTGATATAGATAGCATTAGACTCCTTTCGTAAGCCTTTAACAGAATTGAACGGGAACACTTGTGTCAGATTAGCTG
This sequence comes from Cerastoderma edule, assembly GCA_947846245.1. Classification (NCBI taxonomy): domain Eukaryota; kingdom Metazoa; phylum Mollusca; class Bivalvia; order Cardiida; family Cardiidae; genus Cerastoderma; species Cerastoderma edule. The sequence goes on from OX401421.1 coordinate 17,566,653, forward strand.
GAGAACTTACATTGTCACATCTACTTCCGGTGAGGTTACCATAGCAGAAACCAACAGTGACCCGGAAGTAGATGGTCGATGTTCCAAGATAGAAGGCGCGAAATGGTTGTGTCTCGATCACGTGATATGTGGTAAACATGGCGCCGATGTTCTTGTTCCACACAAACGGTCGTATAGACAGATTATCGGCTAGGGTGTTGGAGCATCTGAAAAAAAAAGATACAGGGACTACTTTTCACCAAAGAGTACGGTGGCACAGAGGTGACATTTATGCATTTTCTTATTTCGTTATATCGAGTTGATTAATAAGTCGAAATAATGAGAAAGACAAGTCGTTTTTTAATATAAATCTTCTAACAGTAATCTCCCCTTGCTACGCTGCATCGATCACTACCACCACAGGCTTGTCATTAGTATTTGGATGTTCTTTCTTTACAAGTTCTTACCGGATATAGTTCAATGTAGTTAATTTAGTAAAACTGTTTTCTTGTGTTGATTTCTTACCAGTTTCATTGAAAAGTATTTCGTTTTCTTAACAAATAAACAACATATAGAGGTTCAGTTTGAGTGTCGCCGCCATCTCCAAAACCCGTTTTTGCTATCAAAATCATAAACTAAAGGGAGGTAACTGTGAGTGTTGTGGATGCATCTATGGGGCAACAATTGTTTCCTCTCGGGATTTCCGAAACCTGAGAAATACACCACGTACATTTATAAATGTATATGTATATAAGTGTATCTGAGCGTAAGGTTACAAATTTTGTCATATGTTATGTTAGCATCAACGTTATAGAGAATAGATGGTTGGTGTCGTGAATCGGAAATGTTATCGGGCAAGGCGTAGGAATATTATCCGGTGAGCCGAAGGCGAAACGGATAATATTCCGATGCCGAGCCCGATAACTTTTCCTATTCAAAGACACCAATCATCTATTCTATTTATCCTGTTACCTTAATCTATTCTTTCAAACAAACAAAATGTAAATAAAACACGAGAAAAACGGAAAAAGTAAGTAGAGAATGATGTAAACATGACGTCATATCGTTCTTATGACGTCATGATTAGTCGCGTGCATGTATTATATGGTTAGTGCCGGATATCACAAATGTTATACGGCACCTAGTTATCTGTCCCGAAATGGCACTAGTGACAGGATAAAAGTAATTTTCTGTTTAGGGACATGACAACTAATATATTTGTCTCCATTGTGTGATGTATTGTGGGCCACTGGCCTTTATTTTCAACTATAAACTTATAAATCTTGGATTCTTGAAGTCCATCGTAAAACGAAAATAAATTACCCGCTTGTCATAAGGGTGTGGGTTCGAGCCGTTCCGTCTGTACGGAAATGGGCGTTGTTAGAAACAATCAAGGTGTCCACGTAGATTCCAACATGGGCTGGTAAAGAAAATCAATGTAGATATCAATATGAAATGTCTAAATAGATTCAAGAACATAATACATGCTATTTCATGAAAAACTTTCTAGAACATATTACGTGATATTTCATAAAATGAAAACATAATAGCATACCTTTTCATAAAATGAAATATCTCAATAGATTCAACATATAACATGATATTTAATAAAATGAGATGTCTACATAAATTCCAAAACATAATAGCATACTATTTCATAAAATGAAATACATGTATCTCCATAGATTCAAGAATATAATACATGCTATTTCATGAGATGAAATGCTTGCAAAGGTTCTAGCACATGTTTCTTGGTATTTAATATTGAGGATTGAATGAAAGTCTAACACAACGACATGTACAATACTTCACTTTTTTGAAGTAGTAACTGTTTTGTGCTGAAATGTGCTATTGAAACTGTTTTCTTAAAAGCATACTAGCACCGAGAAAAACTGTAAAACTGGGTAATATGAGTTACAAATCATGATAGAATATGTTAAAACATAGAGAAAAACCACATGATCATGACAATATAACGCCGGCTATATTTATTTTCGATTTTTCAAAGTGCCATTTTCACAAATTTTGTGCCCACCAGTTTAACTTCATTGTGTACATTTGAGTAACTTCTAAAAAAGCAAGGAGCGCTCGGATTAATGAGTGGCGATCACCTGGTTAGAAAAAGCACATGAAACACAATAAGATCCTGTAATTTATCCGAAATTAACAACGTGAACATCATAATTGGAAAATTTCTTGGGGTTTTATTGGTTCCCAACGTTTCTCGGGTGACCTAGTTTTATTGCTAATTGTAAACAAATCTTATAGTATCCACTCTTATAAAAGCATCATGTGAACGTGTTACAGTCTCAATTCCTCTGTAAAACGGAATTTAAAGTACGTTAAAGTTAACTTTCAACTATTCTAGAACTTTCACAATTTAAGTGTAAATGAGTGCAAGTATGGCTTTAAAGTAAATGTGTCCAAATGACGACTGACACAGGTGAACCTACGGTTAATAGGACGTGGCGCCAAATCCTTTCCACCGCCGTCTGAAATCATAACAAACAGAAACAACATTAAGCCCAAACTGTGGAAGCCACTTAACCCTTTCCCAAACAACACATTTTCGACTGACCTAAATTGAAAGAGTTTGCAGACAACATTTCAAAATGGGATGAAATTGAACAATATTCTTCAGAAAGAGCAGAAAACATTGTGGGAAAAGGAAAAATTGCTGTTACGAGCATTTTATCCTTTTCCCACAATGTTTTCTAAAGTCGTCTGTAACTAAGTCGTCAAAAGTCGTTATTGTTTGGGAAAGGGTTAACTACGTAGCGTCATTACAACATTTGATCTTTATAACGTATAAGATATATTTGTTTGTATGATGTTAAACGCCGTTTCAACATTGTTTTCGGTTGGGTTACGGCTTGTCTGGATTCACTAGTATAAGCCGGTTCTGAAGTGTCTTGCCAAAGGACACTCCCAGGAAACCATATGTGTCGGCGGGGCTTAACCCGGGACCCCTGGGTTCAATGTCCGCAACCCTAACCTCTGGGCCATACCGAATTATAGTTTTCTAGAATGGAAATTACCTCTTATACCATACAATTATGATCAATGTTTCACCTTGACAGGTATTATTTCTAATATGATCATAATTCAATGTAGTTAGGTTAAGTGATATCATTAATTAGTAAAATTGTTGCTGTCCCTTCATCTGTGTTTGTATGGTGTTAAACGCCGTGTTAACAATTTTTCAGTTATATAACAGCTTTCCTGGTTCCACTACAACTAGATTTGGGCTCCGAAGTGCCTAGCCTAAGGACACATCCAAGAAGCTGTCCCTACATGTACATGCTCACATCGGAATTTATCTGGCTATCAGTGAGCTGAGAAATGCACCTCGGAAATAAGTGTAGGGTAACAACATTTCGGCTTAATCGTCCCCGGCATATAGCACATTTTATCCTGTCACTAGTGTCATTTTGGGACCGATAACTAGGTGCCGTATAACATTTGTGATATCCGGCACTAGCCACATAATACATCCACGCGACAAATCATGACGTCATAAGAACGAAACGACGTCATGTTTACATCATTCTCTACATATGTTTTCCTTCTTTCTCGCGTTTTATTTGTATATTATTTGTTTGAAAGTATACATAAAGGTAACAGGATAAATAGAATAGATGGTTGGTGTCTTTGAATGGGAAAAGTTATCGGGCTCGGCATCGGAATATTATCCGTTTCGCCTTCGGCTCACCGGATAATATTCCTACGCCTTGCCCGATAACATTTCCGATTCACGACACCAACCATCTATTCTCTATTCCTCTAAGCGTCCACGTTAAGAAGTCCAATGTCTTTGGAAGTGTTGGGCATCATTTTAAATCATTTATAATCGCTAACTCTTACGAAATGGCGAAATCATAAGTTGCGACACATATAGTTGTTTTCTTGATCAAATTACACAAGTTTTTAGATTTCACATTGAAAATCTTCTTTTGAAGACGAAAGTAAAGTGACGCCTGTCTCGCGGGAAACAATATGGTGGCATCCATATTATGTCAGAGGCGTTTTCATTGGATAAACCCGATGTGTTGAGATTGGTACATGTTCACGTTATCAACAAAGGATAAACCCGATGTGTTGAGATTGGTACATGTTCACGTTATCAACATGGCCTATTACTTGTCCGCTGAAAAACATAACGTAAGTAACAAGCATGTTACTCGTGTCTCAAGTAAACCATTCAATATCGTTGTATTTCTTATTTCATGGCTTTATACAACTTTATTGGCAATTAACTGTTAAGTATGGAAGTTTAGGGGGCCTCCGTGGCCTAATGGTTAGAGTACAGAACTTGAAATCACATGGCCCCTCTCCGCGTGGGTTCAAATCCTGAGAGGGATATGGATTTTCATGAGAGGCAGTCTCCCGACTGACTTACGGAATGCCGATGGTTCTACCCGTCTTGACCAGCCCTTGTGGGCAGTTGAGTATGGGGTCTTCCTCCATCATTAATAGTCGGGCATCGCTACATAACTGAAATAATGTTGATGTGATGTAAAACCCATAAAAAAAAAAATAAATAGATGGAAGTTTAACCCTGACTGTGCTGGAACCGACTTCATGCTTATACAAACAGGTTAGATCACAGGCCAGCCGCCAAGTAAGTATAGGTAATTATAGGAATTGTACTATTGTTTCATGTAACCGATCTCTTTATGACACTAGATCACAGTTTATATCTTAGTGACAATGCGTTCTGATTACAGTAAACATCTCCATGCACAAATTACTTGATATGCGATTCATTTTCGTAATGGATCTTTTATTTCCTCTCCAGTATATTCAATCTTTCAATGCTTATAGTTGAGCAAATGCACTTCAATCGTATAATTAATGTATCATAAAAGTTGAAATTTATTTACATAATTCCATAAGGCTTATAAGCTTAGCCCATTGAGTATATTGCTGACATAAATCAGTAAACATACACACGATAATGAAATCCATGAATTTAAATATTGCCAACATCACGATCGACAATAAGAATAAAATAAGGATGTAAATATTATCTATAAAGTATTATATGTATTATGGACCAGAGGCCTAAATATACAAATAAAACGTTTAAAGTTCAACGTAGCTTTACTTACTAGACCCGTCGTTGTTCTCTTCGTCTATTAGTCCGTCACAACCATTATCGAGCAGGTCGCCTGGGGTGTTTTTCCGGCCGTTTCCGAAGGAATTCACGGCGTTTGGAGACGGAACACACTGTAACACATTCATCTGATATTGATCCGAAAATAACAGGATCAATGTTTACGGAATAAAACAGATTGCAAATAGCGGCGCCTATGGATGAGTAGAATGAGTAGGTATTTATCCATTTTTCATCAGATTACTCTCGTCTAACACTATTTTATATACGCCATGTTCTGACGACCAATTTTCCGTAACCGCCGGTGAATGTTATTTCAATTTTGGCCGTGCCGTTCGCTCCAAGACTCTGCAAAGAAATTCGAGTCGAGGGATGTTTATGTGGGTCAAAGAACATTCCTCGACTCGAATGTCTCTACCGAGCATAAGGCGTAACGCCGTTATAAAACATGGGTTTTCATTTACCACCGAAACCGGAAAGTTGACGGTCGAAATATGGCGTGTAAAAGATAGATGAAATCTGCTGAAAAAAGCAAATATGCATAAATACCTGTGGCATGGCCATCTTGTTCGGACATCGTAAGCATTGATCACGTGATCACCCCGCCTGATAATGTATTAACCTATTACCAAATAATAACGATATTTAACCAGTTTGCTGCAGACAACTCTGGAAAACATTGTGGGAAAAGGAGAAATTGCAAGTGACAAGCATTTCCCCTTTCCCACAATGTTTTCTGCCTTATCGGAAGACTATTTGTCAATTTCGTCGCATTTAGATGTCGTCTGCAAACTCGTTCAACAGTCCGAAATTTGGCGACTGGTAAAGAGATTAAGGAGGTGGATCCCATTCCACATCTTAGTAAAACAGAACAACAGCAACATCATCATCATAAACAACAGTAACAACAACAAAATCCATAAATGTTTACTCACCGGATTGATCGTCGGAAACCGCGTTCCTATGGAAACATACTTGACATTGTTATGGCCCGGGATGGTTACGTCGACGATGAGCAAGAAGGGTTTGTTGTTCGAACCCGATTTTAGTTCGATGAGTGCCGGACCTTTGGCCACCGGGTTGGTCGGGTTAAAAGTGAATCTTTCGAACCCCGGACCGCCGCTACCTACAACAGTATCAACGTAAAAAGTAAAGGTAGGGTTTATAGTCTCATGTCTACGCTAGGCATTAGAGCGACTTTACAATTACCTGCCGCTGTCTACAACAATATCAACGTAAAAGGTAAAGGTAGGGTTTATAGTCTCATGTCTACGGAAGGCATATTCAAGCGACTTTCCAATTACCTGCCGCTGTCTACAACAATATCAACGTAAAAGGTAAAGGTAGGGTTTATAGTCTCATGTCTACGGAAGGCATATTCCAGCGACTTTCCAATTACCTGCCGCTGTCTAGAACAGTATCAACGTAAAAGGTAAAGGTAGGGATTATTGTCTCATGTCTACGGAAGGCATATTCAAGCGACTTTACAATTACCTGCCGCTGTCTACAACAGTATCAACGTAAAAGGTAAAGGTAAAGGTAGGGTTTATAGTCTCATGTCTACGGAAGGCATATTCCAGCGACTTTCCAATTACCTGCCGCTGTCTAGAACAGTATCAACGTAAAAGGTAAAGGTAGGGATTATTGTCTCATGTCTACGGAAGGCATATTCCAGCGACTTTCCAATTACCTGCCGCTGTCTACAACAATATCAACGTAAAAGGTAAAGGTAGGGTTTATAGTCTCATGTCTACGCTAGGCATATTCCAGCGACTTTATAATTACCTGCCGCTGTCTACAACAATATCAACGTAAAAGGTAAAGGTAGGGTTTATAGTCTCATGTCTACGCTAGGCATATTCCAGCGACTTTATAATTACCTGCCGCTGTCTACAACAATATCAACGTAAAAGGTAAAGGTAGGGTTTATAGTCTCATGTCTACGGAAGGCATATTCAAGTGACTTTACAATGACCTGCCACTGTCTACAACAGTATCAACGTAAAAGGTAAAGGTAGGGATTATTGTCTCATGTCTACGGAAGGCATATTCAAGCGACTTTACAATTACCTGCCGCTGTCTACAACAGTATCAACGTAAAAGGTAAAGGTAGGGTGTATTGTCTCATGGCTACGCTAGGCATATTCCAGCGACTTTATAATTACCTGCCGCTGTCTACAACAGTATCAACGTAAAAGGTAAAGGTAGGGTGTATTGTCTCATGGCTACGCTAGGCATATTCCAGCGACTTTATAATTACCTGCCGCTGTCTACAACAATATCAACGTAAAAGGTAAAGGTAGGGTTTATAGTCTCATGTCTACGGAAGGCATATTCAAGCGACTTTACAATTACCTGCCGCTGTCTACAACAGTATCAACGTAAAAGGTAAAGGTAAAGGTAGGGTTTGTTGTCTCATGTCTACGCTAGGCATATTCCAGCGACTTTATAATTACCTGCCGCTGTCTACAACAGTATCAACGTAAAAGGTAAAGGTAAAGGTAGGGTTTATAGTCTCATGTCTACGGAAGGCCTATTCAAGCGACTTTATAATTACCTGCCGCTGTCTACAACAGTATCAACGTAAAAGGTAAAGGTAAAGGTAGGTTTTATAGTCTCATGTCTGCGCTAGGCATATTCAAGCGACTTTACAATTACCTGCCGCTGTCTACAACACTATCAACGTAAACGGTAAAGGTAAAGGTAGGTTTTATAGTCTCATGTCTGCGCTAGGCATATTCAAGCGACTTTATAATTACCTGCCGCTGTCTACAACACTATCAACGTAAAGGGTAAAGGTAGGGTTTATAGTCTCATGGCTAAGCTAGGCATATTCAAGCGACTTTACAATTACCTGCCGCTGTCTACAACAGTATCAACGTAAAAGGTAAAGGTAGGGTTTATGGCCTCATGTCTACGGAAGGCATATTCAAGCGACTTTACAATTACCTGCCGCTGTCTACAACAGTATCAACGTAAAAGGTAAAGGTAGGGTTTATGGCCTCATGTCTACGGAAGGCATATTCAAGCGACTTTCTTATTACCTGCCGCTGTCTACAACAGAATCAACGTAAAAGGTAAAGGTAAAGGTAGGGTTTATAGTCTCACGTCTACGGAAGGCATATTCCAGCGACTTTCCAATGACCTGCCACTGTCTACAACAGTATCAACGTAAAAGGTAAAGGTAGGGTTTATAGTCTCATGTCTGCGCTAGGCATATTCAAGCGACTTTATAATTACCTGCCGCTGTCTACAACAGTATCAACGTAAAAGGTAAAGGTAGGGTTTATAGTCTCATGTCTACGGAAGGCATATTCAAGCGACTTTATAATTACCTGCCGCTGTCTACAACAGAATCAACGTAAAAGGTAAAGGTAAAGGTAGGGTTTATAGTCTCATGTCTACGGAAGGCATATTCAAGCGACTTTCCAATGACCTGCCACCGTCTACAACAAAGGTAAAGGTAGGGTTTATAGTCTCACATGTCTGCGCCAGGCATATTCAAGCGACTTTATAATTGATTCCTCGCCGTCTACAACAGTATCAACGTAAAAGGTGTAAAGGTAGGGTTTCTATAGTCCGGCGTCTACGGAAGGCATATTCGCCGACTTTATAATTACCCGCCGCTGTCTGGCCAACATGAATCAACGTAAAAGGTAAAGGTAAAGGTAGGTTTATGTCCACGTCTGGCTGGAAGGCATATATTCCAGCGACTTCCAATGACCCGCGCCACCGTCTGCCAACAGTATCAACGTAAAAGGTAAAGGCAGGTAGGGATTATAGTCTCATGTTCACGCTAGTATATACCAAGCGACTTTCCAATTACCTGCCGCTGTCTACAACAGTATCAACGCGTAAAGGTAAAGGTAAGGTAGGTTTACGTCTCATGTCTACGGAAGGCATATTCAAGCGATCTCTGGCAATTACCTGCCGCTGCTCCGCTACAACAGTATCAACGTAAAAGGTGCTGTAGGGTGTGGTTGTCTCATGCTATTACGCTAGGCATATTCCAGCGACTTTATAATTACCTGCCGCTGTCTACAACAATATCAACGTAAAAGGTAAAGGTAGGGTTTATAGTCTCATGTCTACGGAAGGCATATTCAAGCGACTTTCCAATTACCTGCCGCTGTCTACAACAATATCAACGTAAAAGGTAAAGGTAAAGGTAGGGTTTATAGTCTCATGGCTACGCTAGGCATATTCAAGCGACTTTACAATTACCTGCCGCTGTCTACAACAGTATCAACGTAAAAGGTAAAGGTAGGGTGTATTGTCTCATGGCTACGCTAGGCATATTCCAGCGACTTTATAATTACCTGCCGCTGTCTACAACAGTATCAACGTAAAAGGTAAAGGTATGGTTTATAGTCTCATGTCTGCGCTAGGCATATTCAAGCGACTTTATAATTACCTGCCGCTGTCTACAACAGTATCAACGTAAAAGGTAAAGGTAAAGGTAGGGTTTAAAGTGGCATGTCTACGGAAGGCATATTCAAGCGACTTTGTAATTACCTGCCGCTGTCTACAACAATATCAACGTAAAAGGTAAAGGTAAAGGTAGGGTTTATAGTCTCATGGCTACGCTAGGCATATTCAAGCGACTTTACAATTACCTGCCGCTGTCTACAACAGTATCAACGTAAAAGGTAAAGGTAAAGGTAGGGTTTATAGTCTCATGGCTACGCTAGGCATATTCAAGCGACTTTAAAACCACCTTCCAGATTATTTGGTGATAAACCGGCCATTAACATATGATGCCACGTCGCATTAATTTATTACCGCACAGGTATCTATTTACACAACAAGGTTGAGAGGTGCGACGTTGGACACATTCTTTGCTCAGGAAAAATTCCGATGGTCCGGCCACGCTTTGAACCCAGGATCGCCCAATCCAAAAGCCGTCTCCCTACCATTGGAGCAATAGTTATTCACATACAAAGCTATAGATGTACCAAATGATTTATGATGTCATTTTACAAGCATTATAGAATAACAATGTGACACTAGTTGTGTACGTATAAACCTACATATGTACCGAAATATTTATGATATCATTTTAATATCAACACAGAAAAACCAGTGTGGCAATTATTCAAGGATCGCTGTCATGGAGGAACATATCAATTTCAATAATGGGATCGAAAAACAAGTCTAAGGTAGTCTTTATTAAGGATCAGGAAGTTAGTTAAGGTAAATTATGTACGTATAAACCTACATATGTACCGAATCATCTATGATATCATTTTAATATCAACACAGAAAACCAGTGTGACAACATTTCAATGATCAATGTCAAGGAGCAACATATCAATTTCAATAATGGGATCGAAAAACAAGTCTAAGGTAGTCTTTATTAAGGATCAGGAAGTTAGTCAAGGTAAATTATGTACGTATAAACCTACATATGTACCGTACTAATTATGATTTAGTTTTACAATCAACATAAAAAACAACAACACTGTGACACTAATTCAAATATCACTGCCAAGGTGCTACATGTCAATTTTAATAAATGGACCACAATACAAGTGTTAGGCAGTCTTTATTAAGGACAAGGAAGTTAGTTAAGGGTAGTTGCGTATATAAAAACATACAAGTATCCCGAATGCAGTCTTTATTAAGGACAAGGAAGTTAGTTAAGGGTAGTTGCGTATATAAAAGCATACAAGTATCCCGAATGCAGTCTTTATTAAGGACAAGGAAGTTAGTTAAGGGTAGTTGCGTATATAAAAACATACAAGTATCCCGAATGCAGTCTTTATTAAGGACAAGGAAGTTAGTTAAGGGTAGTTGCGTATATAAAAGCATACAAGTATCCCGAATGCAGTCTTTATTAAGGACAAGGAAGTTAGTTAAGGGTAGTTGCGTATATAAAAACATACAAGTATCCCGAATGCAGTCTTTATTAAGGACAAGGAAGATAGTTAAGGGTAGTTGCGTATATAAAAACATACAAGTATCCTGAATGCAGTCTTACAGACAAGGAAGTTAGTTGGCAGTAGTGTATATAAAAACATACAAGTATCCCATGCAGTCTTTATTATGACAAAGGAAGTTAGTTAAGGGTAGTTGCGTATATAAAAAACATACAAGTATCCCGAATGCAGTCTTTATTAAGGACAAGGAAGTTAGTTAAGGGTAGTTGCGTATATAAAAGCATACAAGTATCCCGAATGCAGTCTTTATTAAGGACAAGGAAGTTAGTTAAGGGTAGTTGCGTATATAAAAACATACAAGTATCCCGAATGCAGTCTTTATTAAGGACAAGGAAGTTAGTTAAGGGTAGTTGCGTATATAAAAACATACAAGTATCCCGAATAATGTATGGTGTCATTTCATCAGCATCATTGAATAACAGAGCAACTATAGTTGTGATACATGTAAACTTACAGATGTTTCAAATGATAAATTAATTAAGCAAAATACGGTTTGATAAACATAACATGTCATATAGCAACTTTACAAACATTTTAAGAAAGATATGGATTTACAGATAGAGCTCTTCATTTAACCCATTACCAAACAATAACGGCATTTGACTAGTTTGTTGCAGACGACTCCGATAAACATTGTGAGAAAAGGAGAAATTGCTCGGTTAAAGCACTTTCTCCTTTTCTCACAATGTTTTATGCCCTATCAAAAGATTATTTCCCAATTTCATCACATTTTTAAACATCGTCGGCAACATCTTTCAATTTGGAACAGCCAAAATTTGGCGTTTGGTAAAGGGTAAAAGGTGTTATTCGAACACAACTTACCAAGCACGGTCGTTGCTGAAAACCCCGTCAACGACCCCAGTTTTACCGGACCTAGCCCGGTTGCGCCGTTCGTGTCCCGGAACTCAACCTTTGCCAGTTCTCCGGTATAACCCAGTACCGTAAAACTGTACGACTCTCCCGCCTTAACAAACACGTGATGTCGGGTAGACCATTGATAGGTGGAAGGGAACGGCATCGTGAAAGGGTCTTTAGAATCTACAACGGGAAATTGATATAGAAATATGTACGTTTTGATAGTTTTTCGACCTTTGTCAACATAAGTGCAATTAAGTTTTCCATTTCATACTAACCATTGATTGTCATTTGTAGCTTAAGAACATTTGTGCTTCATAACTGGGATGAGTGTTCATAGATTAATTTTACTATGTTAAAGAAACAAAAGCTTAAAGACCCATTAAAGGAGACTAATGCTATATCAAACTATATTATTTGGTAAACTTTCGGACAGATTCAAATAGTTATCACCCGAAAACACCATCAGCACAACTTAAATGTGAAAGTAAACTAGAAATAACCCAGATTAGCAAGTTTTATAATTCAGATTTCCTGATCTTTCACCTCTGACCTTGACAGTTGACGCACACCTTTTTGAATCGACCAATCAGAATTCATTATCCTAAATATGTAAACAAATAGGTTGTTGATAAACATGATTGAATTGGAGACAACTATATTTCAAGCACAAAACAACTTATTTTTAATGAGTCTATTTGATAGGGTCTCAATGCATTCCTAACTAATTCTTATGACTTTTATGAACATAAAAAAGAACTCCATATATTTTTTCAGTAATTTATTTGTACTCGTCTCCTTTGATGTGCCTTTAATAACACTCTTATGATTATGTAATTACAAAAGAGAATGGCCGTTTCTAAGTTGTGAGAACCAAATTTGATGATTTTGCTACTTACCGATGTTGTGTACATGTTCAATTATATGGCAATAAAATATGTTTGAACAAAAAAAATGTAGTATTTTCTGTTATTTAGGTGTTGTATACATAGTATTCCTTTTTTTTCATACCTCAGCAATGTAAAAGTAGAGTTGCTACTGAGCTGTCTTGGGAAACTATTCACGGGTATACTTAATACCCGTCTGCATGATTTTATCGAGTCGAATAACATTTTGAACGATTGTCAAGCAGGGTTAAGGGGAGGGTTTTCAACTACTGACAACATGTTTATTTTAAATACATTAATACAACTAGCTTTTAAAAACAAACATGAATTATACTGTGCTTTTATAGATTTAAAACAGGCCTTTGACTCTGTATGGAGAAACGGGGTGTGGCATAAACTTTTATCTTTTAACGTCAATGGTAAATGCTTTCAATGTTTTCAATAAAAAACATGTACAGTAATATAAAATCTTGTGTAAAGGTAAACGGCACGTGCTCTAACTTATTCTCATGCATGGTGGGTTTGCGTCAGGGAGAGAATTTGTCACCGATAATATTTTCTCTTTATCTAAATGACTTACACGACTTTTTCAATAATTCTGGCTTATTAAACGGCATTTCGCTACCGCCTCCAAACGCAGTTAATGATAATCTTAATATGTACTTGAAAATTTTTATATTACTATATGCAGACGACACTGTCTTAATTGGAGATAGTGCGAGTGATTTACAAAATTCTCTTAACCTATACCATGATTATTGTAAAAACCGGAAACTTACTGTCAACACAGACAAATCAAAGGTCATTGTATTCTCAAAAGGTAGACATAAAGTTAATAAATTTACTTTAAATAATGCACCTATTGACACAGTCAACGAATACAAATATCTAGGAATTCTTTTTAGCCGATCTGGATCTTTCTTCAAAGCAAAACAACACTTATCAAAACAGGCAACTCTTGCAATGTACAGTTTATTAACAAAATAAAAAAATTATCACTGCCGCTCGATATGCAAATCGATTCATTTAACAAAACTGTTAAACCTATCCTTCTATACGGTTGTGAGCTCTGGGGCTTTGGTAATAATGACGTCATCGAAAAGAGTCCAATTAAAATTTCTTAAATATATCCTTAAATTGAAAAAGTCAACACCAAGTAATATCGTCTATGGAGAAACTGGTGTATACCCTCTATCGATTGACATAGAAACTAGATATATATCATATTGGACCAAACTAGTTCACTATAAACCTAATACCCTTCTATTCAATGTATATACCTATGTCTACAATCTTTTCTATAACACTAACTACGAGTCCCAAATATCTTTATTTAACTAGATACACAAAGCGAGAAATATATTCATTAAATGTGGTCTGATAAAAATATGGGACAGCCAGTCCTTTCCAAATAAAAAATGGTTAAAATTGTCAATAAAACAAAAACTAAAAGATTTATTTATTAATGCATGGTTTAGCTATATAGAAACCAGTGACAGTTGCCGCACATACAGAATAATAAAATAATACTTTGACTTTGAAAGCTATCTAAAACAAGTACCCCTTCCACTTCTAAATTATATGATAAAATTCAGAACTAATAATCATAAACTTCCCATAGAACTCGGAAGATGGTCAAATGTCGAATTAGCAGAACGAACCTGCACTCTCTGTAATAGTAGCATTCGAGACGAATATCATTATATCTTTGAATGCATATCTCTAACAAACATTAGAAACAAATTTGTTTCAACAAAACTAGACCTAATGTCATACAATTCGAATCGCTCTTGAACACGTAATCTATCACCGACCAAATTAATCTATGCAAATTTATCAAAATAATTTTCAACAGTTTTTGAAGTACAAATATATATCATCATCATGTATGACTCTATATGTTATTGTGTCTGTATGAAGATGTGTGTTTGCGTGTGGGTGTGAGTGTGTATGGGTGCGTATGTGTCTTTGTGCATGTACAACAATGCCTACTTGGACGATTGGCTTCCAAGATGTCTTAATCTCAGTCTTAAACAAGCTGAGGTTGTGACATCTTGAAACCAAACCGACAAAATATATTGCCTTGCTAAATATCTGTTTATATCTAATTAGTTTCGAGTTTTGTAATATAAACTGAGAGAAGTTAAAGTTTTTTATTCAATTGAATCTTAGGGGTGAGTGGGTGAGTGTGTGTGTGTGTATGGGTGTGAATGTGCATATGTCTATATGTATTCATGTCTATATGGACGATTGGCTTCCAAGATGTCAAAACTCCAGTCTGAAGCAAGCTGGGGTTGGGACATCTTGGAACCTAACCGACAAAACATATTTATTATGCCTTGTTATTTTTTTTTGTTTCATATCAATGCACCTTTTGTTTTCTGTAATAGGAATTAAGTGAAATAAAGGAAATTGAATTGAAAAATACACTGTATTGTTAAACCATTTTCATTTAGATGTAAATCCTAGAGTTGGTTTTTCGAATTCGGCTTAAATCCTAAACGGCACATATTTACATGTTTAATAACCCTTATAGTGCTGGAACCGACTTCGCGCTTATGCAAACAGGTTTGATCCAGACCAGCCGCGAAGTAAATTGGCGGCTGACCTGTGATCCAACCTTTTAGCTATTCTGAGTATCTTTCCTCACCAAAATTAAGCAGACATTGAGGATCTTGGAAAGCAGATGATGCGAAAATCTATTTTTAGGAAGTTACCCAGCATATTAAGATTTAATTCATATTTATTTGAGATTTTACATCGCATCAAAATTATTCCTATTATATTACGCTGTCCAACTCTTAATGATGAAGGAAGACCATTTTACACAACTGCCCATAATGATTGGTCAAGACGGGTAGAACCATCGGCATCCAATAAGTCAGTCGAGAGATCGCCTCTCATTAAAATCCGAATGCAATTTC
Organism: Cerastoderma edule; assembly: GCA_947846245.1. Classification (NCBI taxonomy): domain Eukaryota; kingdom Metazoa; phylum Mollusca; class Bivalvia; order Cardiida; family Cardiidae; genus Cerastoderma; species Cerastoderma edule. Next base: position 17,582,353 of record OX401421.1, read on the forward strand.
CAGGATTTGAACCCGCGCGGAGAGGGCTCATGTGATTCCAAGTTCTCTTCTCTGACCACTGCGCCATGGAGGACCACTACACAATACTTGTATGATAAATCAACAAAACACGAAGAAATTAAAAACAAGAAAGGTACATACTCGCATCAGGAATCGCAAGCAGGAGAACCGGTGCTGTGAATGTGTATAACTCCGCCGCGTTAACAGACGCGAGTAAGTCCCCATTCGGCCGGTTTGTTGCGGTCGCGCCGCTGTTCGTGTACCCTACAGTAGCGGTTGGGTCCCCAAGAAACACAAGGTAATGGAAACCTTCCACCAGCACGAACTGTTTACCGTACGTAGACAATGGAGGTAATTGGGATGCGTAGTGATCTGTTTTCCCGCCATTTGTTACGCTCTCCTTCTGGCGGCCTGTGACGACGCCGATTGGTTGGTTGGCCTCGAGCTCTATCACGTGACATTCATCGTCACACTGCATCGTGAGAACGTCGCCTTCGTTCATCAGGAGGTTTTTGTTGTTCCCGCCGCCCGCACCTTTGTTGTTGATCTGCGAGGGGAGAAATCCATTGATTTGTTGATTTATGTATGGATTGAGTTATGAACATATAATGGGTTTATGGATTGTCTGACTTGTTGAGTCTCTTTGCCTCACCTGTTGAGCTCTATTATATGCATGATTGGTTGAATGACCAATTGATTGATTTATTGATTAATTGTTTGAAATATTGATTGATTGAGTTTACAAAATACAATGGGTTTATAGATTGACTGATGTGTTGATAATTGAATTATCAAAACACAATAAGCTAATGAATTGATTGACTTGTTGTTTCTCATTATCTCCACGATTAATTGATAAATTGATTGATTCCTTGATTGATCGATCGATCGATTTATTGATTGATTGATTGAGTTATCAAAACATAACGAGATAATTGATTGAATGACTTGTTTTAACTCATTAGCTGCATGATTGATTGAAAAATCACCTACTGCGTCTATGCACATGGCAACGCAACATAGACAAAGTTGATACAATGTATAACCATAACATTGATTACTAATAGACATCTTACATGCATGAAACGTTTATGCAAATTACCTAACACATTGTTATAGAGAACATGCGTGTGAATAAATGGACATCACAACCTATTCGTGGTCGACAGTTTTTTTCATTGATTGATGTGATTGTGTCATTTAAAGGTCTACTTATTCGAGGTTCGTTACATACACAGAGGTTTTCACCTTCATGAAGCTGGCTACTAAGAAAGTATAACTTGCTAGGATTCACAGACTAGTCATGTCTTTAACACCTAACGCCAGATTGTTCCGTCTTTCAGCAGACAAATCTGAAAAAGCTTTGTGGCAAAAAGGGAAATCGCTTGGCACAAGATTTCTAGTTCTGTACTCCTATAACCACAAGGCAATGGAAATCCTTTATCGTACCTTTAATCCCCCATTGTTAAAGCTGTTAAAGTTAATTGTTAGTGTCGTTGTGTCTCTCACAGCGTACACGAGCACAAGGCCATCTCTGCGACCTGCAAAAATAATACATCTCATTAGGGGACAAGCTAAGAGTGATGTTGTTGTTGTTGTTGTTGTCGATTATTTATTTATATGGGTTTTTACTTTTAATCAACATTATTTCAGTTATATAGCAATGCCCGACTATAAATGATGGAGGAAGACCCCATACTCAACTACACATAATGGCTGGTCAAGGCGGGTAGAACAATCGGCATTCCGTTGGTCAGTCGGGAGACTGCCTCTCATTGTTGTTGATGGTGGTTGTGAAAAAACCTTAAGAAAAACAGAAGAAAGAAGGAAGAAATAAGAAGAAATGAGAAAGAATAAGAAAGAAAAAAGGAAGAAGAAGAAAGGAAAATGAAGAAGAAGAAAGAAAAAGGAAGAAGAAGAAATAAAAAAGGAAGAAGGAACAAGACAGAGGAAGAAGGGATAAACAAAAAGGAAGAAGCAAAATGGGTAGAATAATACAACATGATGAAGAGGTAAGAAGAAGAGGATAGATGAGGAAAGAAAATTGAGGGGGAAGAAGGAGGGGGAAGAAGGAACGAAAACGGAGAAAAGATGACGAGGGAATAAAAAGAAGAAACATTCGTTTATTTCGGAAAAATCGAAGCACATTCGTGCATTTCCGTAAGGTCCTCACAGATGAACGATGAAATATCCCATGTGTCTTCCTGTGTAAACAATCTAAATGAAAATAGAAAAACAGGTGTGATTCCCTGTTGACCAAACCAACCTCGGAGGCAATGGGGAGCCATTTTGAAAGTAATCCGGCAACATGGCGGCGACGAAAGACATGTCCGTTTGCAATCGTATCTACTCGGCAATCTCCGATACAAGCTGATTGAGCCAAGTAGATACGATCGAGTAAAAATAAAAACACAAATGTGTTGATGTTTGTTTGTTCCAACGGGGATTCGAACCCGGGGATTCAAACCCGGGACCTCCGGTAAAAGAGGCCGACGCTCTATCACTAAACCACTTCTCGCCCTCTTATGATTATCTTTAACGAAACTAGTAAAAACAACAACAGTCAATTGTGATATTTAAACAATCTGTGTGTATTTACACAACTATTTAGTCCTGGGTGTAATGGTGTCACCACCAGTTGTGTTAACCGGCGATTTTTCCCAAAGATTTCTGGTGTATTCATGAACTACCTACGAGGTATATCTACCGACTTGTGCCGGAGATTGCTGAGTAGATACGATTGCCTAACCGGTAAACCGGTGTAAGACTTATAAATTCATCCGGTAACCATACATTTAAAAAAACACAGCAAAAACGAACAGGTGTAACTCCTTACCGATTGAACCGGTGTAAGAGTTATATTTCTTCCCGAGTACATCATCCGGTAGGGCGATAAATGCCCCAGCCTCAGATCCCGATCGTTTTTTACTCAGCGCTCTGATTGCTATGACGTCACCGTCCGTACCCACTTCAACCTTCACTGCGATCTTCTGAGAAAACCATTTTTTGTCGTCCGTGTCACGATAAGGCTTGTATGCATCCGGGATAGTAATCTTGTTCTGAAAAGAAAATTCAAATCCGTTTCACAAAATTGTTTGTAATGTATATGATAGTGTTTATTTATTTAATAAAATATATTTAAACTAAAGAAAACGGATAATGGAAAATAGATGACTACGTTATCACTAAAAACAAAACACGATTTTAAAATAAAAGGAATCAAGACAACCCGCTGCCGTAAACCGATAATTCAGAGGTTTCAAAATGCTGCGATTATAACATTTACAGAAAAAATGATTTGGTTAAAATAGATCTATATACTAACATAGAAGATAAATTACGATTACCATCAAAAAGGAAAATAAGACTGCACACTGCCGTAGATCGATAATTTAGAGGTTCCAAAAGGCTGCGATTATAACATTAACAGAAAAAATGATTTGGTTTAAAATATATACCAATTTGAAAGAAAAATCACGATTACCAACAAAAAAGAAAACAAGACTGCACACTGCCGTAGATCGGTAATTTAACGGTTCAAAAAGGCTGCGATAATAACATTTACAGAAAAAAAAATGATTTGGTTAAAATATATAGCAGTTTGAAAGAAAAATCACAATTACCAACTAAAAAGAATATCACACTGCACAATGCCGTAAACCAACAATTTAGAGGTTCCAAAAGGTTGCGATTGCCAGTAAAGCATTTGCCGGAAATCGATTTGGTTCAAATAGATCCTACTTTAACCCTTTCCCAAACAATGACGACAGTTGACGACTTTGTTGCAGACGACATCAGAAAACATTGTGGGAAAAGGAAAACTTGCTCGTGACGAGCAATTTTTCCTTTTCCCACAAGGTTTCCTGCTCTTTCCCAAGAATATTATTCAATTTCATCACATCTTAAAATGTCGTCTGCAAAGTCTTTCAATTTGAGACAGTCGAAAATTTGTTGTTTGGAAAAGGGTTTAAAACGCCTCTGACAAACAATCGACTGATCATGCGTCATAATGGAGGCATCTGTAATTGGATGAGAACAAGAGCTGTCCATAAGACAGTATGCTCGACTATTTGATAATGTCGGAGAGGGGTATAGGTACTAGTAAGTAAAATATGATTTGTTTCTAATATATGTGGGGGCACACAAAACTTAAACCAAGGTTTTCTAAGAACATAAACTGGTATGATTTGCTTCAAGTCAATAGCAGGGTTAATGCACGTGGTCAGTTACCTTAAATTATGACCCTTAGTCCATGTGTAAAGCTTCAATACACTCCCTATAGTAGTTTATGAGAAACAAGCAACTAACCTTAGATTATGAATCTGATCACATGTGTAAAGTATCAACCCATTCCATACAGTCATTGATGAGATACAAACTTGCATCATGTAAAACTTAACAAAGGTGCGACGCCGACAGCGGCGCCGACGCTTTGATGAGTAGTATAGCTCTCCTTATTCTTCGAATAGTCGAGCTAAAAGTGGCAATTGTAACTCACCTCTACATCCCGCTTTACTGGGTAATATTTGCTGAAGGTTTGACCCTGAAGTGACCCTGTGACCTTGACCCATGTTCCGAGGCCAGGGGTCACGATCAATAACGACATTTCCGCCGAGTCGTGGGGTACAAAGGTCACGTGAAACACACGGCCCCAATTATCGGGTCCTGTAATAAAGCATGTACACACAAAGAAGGATGTCGTGTAGTCATCTCAAGGATTACAAAGTTCTATTCTATCCTTTTTACTGTGAGTGAAGTTAACATACAAGAGATACCATAGCACATCATGGTAAGTAATGAATCGCATTTTATGCTGTCACCAGGACAACTTATAGACCGATAACAGGGTGTCGTACAACAATTTTTGATATCCGTCACTAGATCATTTAATCACTTCACGCACCTGTCAGTATTGATTTTCTGTTTCGTTTCATTTTTTTTTCAATGTTTGATTTTTGCATTGTTTTCTTTTTTTGTGTTTATTTGAATCGTTATAGGTAACAGGATTAATACAGAATAGATGTTTGGTGTCGTGAATATGAAAGATTATCAGGCACGGCTACGTATTATTATCTAATTCGCCTTCAGCTAACCGGATTACATTCCTACGCTTTGCCCGGGAACATTTCTTATTAACGACAACAACCATATATTCTCTATTTATTTCGCTTTTTTGGCCCTTCATTGTAGGTACTAAGAGAGTATACGAGAGGCGTCTTAACCCCGCCATACCTCTTTAATCTTCTCTAAACCCCTTCTTAATCATTGCATTTACAAACCCTTTATTGTGGATACTCTGAAGTCCAAAATTGAGGTGTTCGCTTTGCCCAGCATTTCTTAATCATTGCATTTACAAACCCTTTTATGGTGGGTACTCTAAGTTTCATACTTGAGGTTTATTCCTCAAACCAACGCTTTAAAGCTTCTCAAAACCCGACAGTATAAGCACTCTGAGGTTGAGTTTACAAACCCTATAACGTTTGTACTCTGAGGTCAATACAAGAGGTGCCATCCCCTAGCCAACCATTCACTGCTTCTATGTATTCTTAAACGTGGTTTCGCAGAGTTTTAGTTAATGTAAATTACCTTTAATCCGGCATTTTGTACCTAATTCCTTTGCAGGATTACTTCGGTCGTTCTCGGTATGGATCGGTCTGGGCCGGAACTGATCGCATTTAACATCGGTCTCGGCCAGAGCTATTAGCATCAAATCGAATATTTCCGGCCGAGATCGATGTTTACCGAGAACGACCGAAGTAATCCGACGAAAGAATAATGGCAGATTATGGGTATTCTAACTTGTTAACCTTTTTAAATTAGCGATTGGCCTATGATCTAACCTGTTTGCTACTCTGAGTATCTTTTCTCATAAAAAATTAGCGGATAATTAAGGTTTTGGAAAGCAAACGACACACACGTCCATTTTTAGAAAATTACCCAGCATTCAAAGTGTAAACATCTTACCATTCACAAAGTCCTTGTCGTAAATGGCCCGAAGAAGCAGTAGCTCCCCGACCCTCGCCTCCTGGGACGGTACTTTATTACCATCCGCATGGAACACCTCAAACCGCAGGTTGTCCTGGTTCTTACTAAAGGATAGCCTCGGAATAATTTGCCTGAAAGATTTTAATATAAGATAAAATATCAATAATTAGCCATTTTGAAATACATTTTCTTTCGTCGGATTTCTTCGGTCGTTCTCGTTATACATTGGTCTGAGCAGGAATTAAACCGATTCGTTTTAAACCGAATATTTTCGGACCCAACCGGTGTATGCCGACAACGACTAAAGTAATCCGACGATAGAAATTTATTCAAAATGGCGGAGTATGGGTATTCTACCTTAAACACGTTTACTCATGGATTAACGTAGCTAAATGATGATTATGATGGGCTATTAAACCATTTTCGGGTTCGAGGCCCTACCTCCCCGCTGTGTTTCGTGGAAGTGCACATTTCCTCTTCAGAGCCTTATTATTGTACGGGTGAATCCTAGGAAAGAAGAAACTTAAATATTGCTGTTATGGTGTTTGTCCATATACAAACAAGTAATGTAAATCGATGGATATTCATATTCCTCGAAACACAACGTTCGTTAGGGTCATAACTGAAGGGTCGTTGAGGTTCGGGTTACCGTAAAAATCAAACTTAAGCCCACATATGACACCAAGCATGAATGCCTGGTTGGAAATATTGTAAAAGCCTTGTTTTATGGAGATTTGTGGTCTGTAAATCTCTTAAGATATAAATATAACCAACACAAAACAACTATCATCATATTTACCCAGTTGCAAAGCTCGTTAAGGTCATATTTGATGGTTCTTTGAAGTAAAGACAACAGTATTTGCTTTTAAACCAACATTCGACCCCAAACATATCTACCCAGTTACAAAGCTCGTTAAGGTCATATTTGATGGTTCTTTGAAGTAAAGACAACAGTATTTGCTTTTAAACCAACATTCGACCCCAAACATATCTACCCAGTTACAAAGCTCGTTAAGGTCATATTTGATGGTTCTTTGAAGCAAAGACAACAGTATTTGCTTTTAAACCAATATTCGACCCCAAACATATCTACCCAGTTACAAAGCTCGTTAAGGTCATATTTGATGGTTCTTTGAAGCAAAGACAACAGTATTTGCTTTTAAACCAACATTCGACCCCAAACATATCTACCCAGTTACAAAGCTCGTTAAGGTCATATTTGATGGTTCTTTGAAGTAAAGACAACAGTATTTGCTTTTAAACCAACATTCGACCCCAAACATATCTACCCAGTTACAAAGCTCGTTAAGGTCATATTTGATGGTTCTTTGAAGTAAAGACAACAGTATTTGCTTTTAAACCAATATTCGACCCCAAACATATCTACCCAGTTACAAAGCTCGTTAAGGTCATATTTGATGGTTCTTTGAAGCAAAGACAACAGTATTTGCTTTTAAACCAATATTCGACCCCAAACATATCTACCCAGTTACAAAGCTCGTTAAGGTCATATTTGATGGTTCTTTGAAGTAAAGACAACAGTATTTGCTTTTAAACCAACATTCGACCCCAAACATATCTACCCAGTTACAAAGCTCGTTAAGGTCATATTTGATGGTTCTTTGAAGTAAAGACAACAATATTTGCTTTAAAACCAACATTCGACCCCAAACATATTTACCCAGTTACAAAGCTCGTTAAGGTCAGATTTGATGGTTCTTTGAAGTAAAGACAACAGTATTTGCTTTTAAACCAACATTCGACCCCAAACATATTTACCCAGTTACAAAGCTCGTTAAGGTCATATTTGATGGTTCTTTGAAGTAAAGACAACAGTATTTGCTTTTAAACCAACATTCGACCCCAAACATATCTACCCAGTTACAAAGCTCGTTAAGGTCATATTTGATGGTTCTTTGAAGTAAAGACAACAGTATTTGCTTTTAAACCAACATTCGACCCCAAACATATCTACCCAGTTACAAAGCTCGTTAAGGTCATATTTGATGGTTCTTTGAAGTAAAGACAACAGTATTTGCTTTTAAACCAACATTCGACCCCAAACATATTTACCCAGTTACAAAGCTCGTTAAGGTCATATCTGATGGTTCTTTGAAGTAAAGACAACAGTATTTGCTTTTAAACCAACATTCGACCCCAAACATATTTACCCAGTTACAAAGCTCGTTAAGATCATATTTGATGGTTATTTGAAGTAAAGACAACAGTAATTGCTTTTAAACCAACATTCGACCCCAAACATATCTACCCAGTTACAAAGCTCTTTAAGGTCATATTTGATGGTTCTTTGAAGTAAAGACAACAGTATTTGCTTTTAAACCAACATTCGACCCCAAACATATTTACCCAGTTACAAAGCTCGTTAAGGTCACATTTGATGGTTCTTTGAAGTAAAGACAACAGTATTTGCTTTTAAACCAACATTCGACCCCAAACATATTTACCCAGTTACAAAGCTCGTTAAGGTCACATTTGATGGTTCTTTGAAGTAAAGACAACAGTATTTGCTTTTAACCAACATTCGACCCCAAACATATTTACCCAGTTACAAAGCTGTTAAACATATTTACGGTTCTTTGAAGTAAAGACAACAGTATTTGCTTTTAAACCAACATTCGACCCCAAACATATCTACCCAGTTACAAGCTCGTTATTTCATATTTGAGGTTCTTTGAAGTAAAGACAACAGTATTTGCTTTTAAACCAACATTCGACCCCAAACATATTTACCCAGTTACAAAGCTCGTTAAGGTCATATCTGATGGTTCTTTGAAGTAAAGACAACAGTATTTGCTTTTAAACCAACATTCGACCCCAAACATATTTACCCAGTTACAAAGCTCGTTAAGATCATATTTGATGGTTATTTGAAGTAAAGACAACAGTAATTGCTTTTAAACCAACATTCGACCCCAAACATATCTACCCAGTTACAAAGCTCTTTAAGGTCATATTTGATGGTTCTTTGAAGTAAAGACAACAGTATTTGCTTTTAAACCAACATTCGACCCCAAACATATTTACCCAGTTACAAAGCTCGTTAAGGTCACATTTGATGGTTCTTTGAAGTAAAGACAACAGTATTTGCTCTTAAACCAACATTCGACCCCAAACATATTTACCCAGTTACAAAGCTCGTTAAGGTCAGATTTGATGGTTCTTTGAAGTAAAGACAACAGTATTTGCTTTTTAACCAACATTCGACCCCAAACATATTTACCCAGTTACAAAGCTCGTTAAGGTCATATTTGATGGTTCTTTGAAGTAAAGACAACAGTATTTGCTTTTAAACCAACATTCGACCCCAAACATATTTACCCAGTTTCAAAGTTCGTTAAGGTTTAATGGTTCATTGATGTACAGCCTTATTGCTCTTAAAGCAAAATTCGACACCAAACATATTTACCCGGATTAGTGGTCAAATTTGATGAAAGGTTGTAGTCCGCACTACTATTCGAATTGACCAATAACGTTTTGACGACATCAATCTTACTTACCCAGTTTTAAAGTTCGTAATGGTCCGATTCGATTAGAATTTAGAGTCCACATTACCAGTATTCGTTCAAAAACGAAAATACAACACTGACATTACTTACCCAGTTTCAAAGTCCGTAATGGTCAGATTCGATGGAAAGTTAAAGTACATAATACCATTAAAATCGTCCCAAAACGAAAATACAACACTGACATTACTTACCCAGTTTCAAAGTTCGTGATGCTCAGATTCGATGGAAAGTTAAGGTTTGCACCAACACCGGAAGTAATGCATTTGAACTTGACAGCTGTCCTACTACTCGTGCCAAGAACTGCAACCGTTATGTCATAGGTGTTTCCAGTCTAAAATGGGAAAGGTTAAAATGTTTAATTATCAAATGCTTTTTTCATGAAGCTTCGATACTGGTTTTACGCACTTTCAACTGTAATTTGATGATAAACACAAGCACTTTTGTTTAGACATATTTCATTCTAGAGAGAATTATCTTTATTATGTGTTTCCAGTCTGAAATGGAAAGTTTTAAAATGTTTATTTCTCGTATTCTCTTTTTCCTGAAGCTTCAGTACGGGTATTACAGGTTTTAAGCACTTATCAACGATAGTTTTATGATAAACACAAGCACTTTTTGTTTGAACATATTTTATTTAAGCGAGAAACACCATTATATACATTACAAACAATGTAATGAAACGGATTGGAATGAAAGCTTTGAGTTTTTAAAGTTCCTCTCCTTGTTGGTGAAATACAGCATCTTTCTTCCAACTACTCTGGGTTTTCCGGAACTTGAAGTGATACGACCCACACCACTCTTCGTTTAAATGTGTAGGGGTGAGAATTGTGTGTTCAATGTCTCGGCTAACAACACATTCCCTATAAGCCTTGCTTTTAAACGATCTTTACACACAGAACAAGATGAAAGCTTACAGCCGCTGTACCGTAGTGCATGTAGGCCTATATGAGATACCGTCCAAAAATAATGATTTTGAATGATGATCAACGCTTCTGTATACATTGAACTACTCGAACGTTGCATACACCTTACCCTTTTTTTATACCATAGGGCAATAAATAAGGTATCGTAATTTGCAAAAACGTTCCGAAAACGTTACACAACCCTTACCCTTTTTATACCACAAGGAAATACATGAAGTAACATAATTTGCATAAACGTTCCGAAAACGTTACACAACCCTTACCCTTTTTATACCACAAGGAAATACATGAAGTAACATAATTTGCATAAACGTTCCGAAAACGTTACACAATCCTTACCCTTTTTATACCACAAGGAAATACATGAAGTAACATAATTTGCATAAACGTTCCGAAAACGTTACACAACCCTTACCTTTCTTTTACCAAAGGAAATACATGAAGTAACATAATTTGCATAAACGTTCCGAAAACGTTACACAACCCTTACCCTTTTTATACCACAAGGAAATACATGAAGTAACATAATTTGCATAAACGTTCCGAAAAAGTTACACAATCCTTACCCTTTTTATACCACAAGGAAATACATGAAGTAACATAATTTGCATAAACGTTCCGAAAACGTTACACAATCCTTACCCTTTTTATACCACAAGGAAATACATGAAGTAACATAATGTGCATAAACGTTCCGAAATCGTTACACAATCCTTACCTTTTCTTTTCCACAAGGAAATACATGAAGTAACATTATTTGCATAAACGTTCCGAAAACGTTACACAACCCTTACCCTTTTTATACCACAATGAAATACATGAAGTAACATAATTTGCATAAACGTTCCGAAAACGTTACACAACCCTTACCCTTTTTATACCACAAGGAAATACATGAAGTAACATAATTTGCATAAACGTTCCGAAAACGTTACACAATCCTTACCCTTTTTATACCACAAGGAAATACATGAAGTAACATAATTTACATAAACGTTCCGAAAACGTTACACAACCCTTACCCTTTTTATACCAAGAGGAAATACATGAAGTAACATAATTTGCATAAACGTTCCGAAAACGTTTCACAACCCTTACCCTTTTTATACCGCAAGGAAATACATGAAGTAACATAATTTGCATAAACGTTCCGAAAACGTTACACAATCCTTGCCCTTTTTATACCACAAGGAAATACATGAAGTAACATAATTTACATAAACGTTCCGAAAACGTTACACAATCCTTGCCCTTTTTATACCACAAGGAACTACATGAAGTAACATAATTTGCATAAACGTTCCGAAAACGTTACACAACCCTTACCCTTTTTATACCACAAGGAAATACATGAAGTAACATAATTTGCATAAACGTTCCGAAAACATTACAAAACCCTTACCCTTTTTATACCACAAGGAAATACATGAAGTAACATAATTTGCATAAACGTTCCGAAAACATAACAAAACCCTTACCCTTTTTATACCACAAGGAAATACATGAAGTAACATAATTTGCATAAACGTTCCGAAAACATTACAAAACCCTTACCCTTTTTATACCACAAGGAAATACATGAAGTAACATAATTTGCATAAACGTTCCGAAAACATAACAAAACCCTTACCCTTTTTATACCACAAGGAAATACATGAAGTAACATAATTTGCATAAACGTTCCGAAAACATTACAAAACCCTTACCCTTTTTATACCGCAAGGAAATACATGAAGTAACATAATTTGCATAAACGTTCCGAAAACGTTACACAACCCTTACCCTTTTTATACCGCAAGGAAATACATGAAGTAACATAATTTGCATAAACGTTCCGAAAACGTTACACAATCCTTGCCCTTTTTATACCGCAAGGAAATACATGAAGTAACATAATTTGCATAAACGTTCCGAAAACGTTACACAACCCTTACCCTTTTTATACCACAAGGAAATACATGAAGTAACATAATTTGCATAAACGTTCCGAAAACGTTACACAACCCTTACCCTTTTTATACCGCAAGGAAATACATGAAGTAATATAATTTGCATAAACGTTCCGAAAACGTTACACAACCCTTACCCTTTTTATACCGCAAGGAAATACATGAAGTAACATAATTTGCATAAACGTTCCGAAAACGTTACACAATCCTTACCCTTTTTATACCGCAAGGAAATACATGAAGTAACATAATTTGCATAAAAGTTCCGAAAACGTTACACAACCCTTACCCTTTTTATACCACAAGGAAATACATGAAGTAACATAATTTGCATAAACGTTCCGAAAACGTTACACAACCCTTACCCTTTTTTATAGAACAGGGCGATCCATAAGGTTCCGTAATATGCATAAACAGACCGAGACTTTTAAATAAGATACATAATTCTTACCTTTTTTGTACCACTTAGCTTTGCAAAAGGTTCCATCATTTGCATGAATATTCCGAGATCGTTACATAAGATACATAATTCTTACCTTTTTTATACCACAGGGCGATGCATAATGTTCCATAGTTTGGATGAATATTCCGAGAACGTTACATAAGATACATAATCCTTACCTTTTTTATACCACAGAGCGATGCAAAAGGTTCAATAATTTGCATGAATATTCCGAGAACGTTACATAAGATACATAATTCTTACCTTTTTTATACCACAGGGCGATGCATAAGGTTCAATAGTTTGCATGATATTCCGAGAACGTTACATAAGATACATAATTCTTACCTTTTTTATACCACAGGGCGATGCATAAGGTTCAATAATTTGCATGAATATTCCGAGAATGTTACATAAGATACATAATTCTTACCTTTTTTTATACCACAGGGCGATGCATAAGGTTCAATAGTTTGCATGAATATTCCGAGAACGTTACATAAGATACGTTATTCTTACCTTTTTTATACCACAGGGCGATGCATAAGGTTCAATAGTTTGCATGAATATTCCGAGAACGTTACATAAGATACGTTATTCTTACCTTTTTTTATACCACAGGGCGATGCAAAAGGTTCAATAGTTTGCATGAATATTCCGAGAACGTTACATAAGATACATAATTCTTACCTTTTTTTATACCACAGGGCGATGCAAAAGGTTCAATAGTTTGCATGAATATTCCGAGAACGTTACATAAGATACGTAATTCTTCCCTTTATTATACCACAGGGCGATGCATAATGTTCCATAATTTGCATGAATATTCCGAGAACGTTACATAAGATACGTTATTCTTACCTTTTTTATACCACAGGGCGATGCAAAAGGTTCAATAGTTTGCATGAATATTCCGAGAACGTTACATAAGATACATAATTCTTACCTTTTTTTATACCACAGGGCGATGCAAAAGGTTCAATAGTTTGCATGAATATTCCGAGAACGTTACATAAGATACGTAATTCTTACCTTTTTTATACCACAGGGCGATGCAAAAGGTTCCATAGTTTGCATGAATATTCCGAGAACGTTACATAAGATACATAATTCTTACCTTTTTTATACCACAGGGCGATGCATAAGGTTCCATAGTTTGCATGAATATTCCGAGAACGTTACATAAGATACATAATTCTAACCTTTTTTTATACCACAGAGCGATGCATAAGGTTCAATAATTTGCATGAATATTCCGAGAACGTTACATAAGATACATAATCCTTACCTTTTTTATACCACAGGGCGATGCATAAGGTTCAATAGTTTGCATGAATATTCCGAGAACGTTACATAAGATACATAATTCTTACCTTTTTTATACCACAGGGCGATGCATAAGGTTCAATAATTTGCATGAATATTCCGAGAACGTTACATAAGATACATAATTCTTACCTTTTTTTTACCACAGAGCGATGCATAAGGTTCAATAATTTGCATGAATATTCCGAGAACGTTACATAAGATACATAATTCTTACCTTTTTTATACCACAGGGCGATGCATAAGGTTCAATAATTTGCATGAATATTCCGAGAACGTTACATAAGAATTTTATATACCACAGAGCGATGAACGTGAATATTCCGAGAACGTTACAGATACATAATTCTTACCTTTTTTATACCACAGGGCGATGCATAAGGTTCCATAGTTTGCATGAATATTCCGAGAACGTTACATAAGATACATAATTCTAACCTTTTTTTATACCACAGGGCGATGCATAAGGTTCAATAATTTGCATGAATATTCCGAGAACGTTACATAAGATACATAATTATTACCTTTTTTTTACCACAGAGCGATGCATAAGGTTCAATAATTTGCATGAATATTCCGAGAACGTTACATAAGATACATAATTCTTACCTTTTTTATACCACAGGGCGATGCATAAGGTTCAATAATTTGCATGAATATTCCGAGAACGTTACATAAGATACATAATTCTTACCTTTTTTATACCACAGGGCGATGCATAAGGTTCCATAGTTTGCATGAATATTCCGAGAACGTTACATAAGATACATAATCCTTACCTTTTTTATACCACAGGGCGATGCATAAGGTTCAATAATTTGCATGAATATTCCGAGAACGTTACATAAGATACATAATCCTTACCTTTTTTATACCACAGGGCGATGCATAAGGTTCAATAGTTTGCATGAATATTCCGAGAACGTTACATAAGATACATAATTCTTACCTTTTTTATACCACAGGGCGATGCAAACGGTTCCATAGTTTGCATGAATATTCCGAGAACGTTACATAAGATACATAATTCTTACCTTTTTTTATACCGAAGGGCGATGCAAAAGGTTCAATAGTTTGCATGAATATTCCGAGAACGTTACATAAGATACATAATTCTTACCTTTTTTTATACCACAGGGCGATGCATAAGGTTCAATAGTTTGCATGAATATTCCGAGAACGTTACATAAGATACATAATTCTTACCTTTTTTATACCACAGGGCGATGCATAAGGTTCAATAGTTTGCATGAATATTCCGAGAACGTTACATAAGATACATAATCCTTACCTTTTTTATACCACAGGGCGATGCATAAGGTTCAATAGTTTGCATGAATATTCCGAGAACGTTACATAAGATACATAATTCTTACCTTTTTTATACCACAGGGCGATGCATAAGGTTCAATAGTTTGCATGAATATTCCGAGAACGTTACATAAGATACATAATTCTTACCTTTTTTATACCACAGGGCGATGCATAAGGTTCAATAGTTTGCATGAATATTCCGAGAACGTTACATAAGATACATAATTCTTACCTTTTTTTATACCACAGGGCGATGCATAATGTTCCATAGTTTGGATGAATATTCCGAGAACGTTACATAAGATACATAATTCTAACCTTTTTTTATACCACAGGGCGATGCATAAGGTTCAATAGTTTGCATGAATATTCCGAGAACGTTACATAAGATACATAATTCTTACCTTTTTTATACCACAGAGCGATGCAAAAGGTTCCATAGTTTGCATGAATATTCCGAGAACGTTACATAAGATACATAATCCTTACCTTTTTTATACCACAGAGCGATGCAAAAGGTTCAATAGTTTGCATGAATATTCCGAGAACGTTACATAAGATACATAATTCTTACCTTTTTTATACCACAGGGCGATGCATAAGGTTCAATAGTTTGCATGAATATTCCGAGAACGTTACATAAGATACATAATTCTTACCTTTTTTATACCACAGGGCGATGCATAAGGTTCAATAATTTGCATGAATATTCCGAGAACGTTACATAAGATACGTAATTCTTCCCTTTTTTATACCACAGGGCGATGCAAAAGGTTCAATAGTTTGCATGAATATTCCGAGAACGTTACACAAGATACGTAATTCTTCCCTTTTTTATACCACAGGGCGATGCATAAGGTTCAATAATTTGCATGAATATTCCGAGAACGTTACATAAGATACGTAATTCTTCCCTTTTTTATACCACAGAGCGATGCAAAAGGTTCCATAGTTTGCATGAATATTCCGAGAACGTTACAGAAGATACATAATTCTTACCTTTTTTATACCACAGGGCGATGCATAAGGTTCAATAATTTGCATGAATATTCCGAGAACGTTACATAAGATACGTAATTCTTCCCTTTTTTATACCACAGAGCGATGCAAAAGGTTCCATAGTTTGCATGAATATTCCGAGAACGTTACATAAGATACGTAATTCTTACCTTTTTTTATACCACAGGGCGATGCATAAGGTTCAATAGTTTGCATGAATATTCCGAGAACGTTACATAAGATACATAATTCTTACCTTTTTTTATACCACAGGGCGATGCATAAGGTTCAATAGTTTGCATGAATATTCCGAGAACGTTACATAAGATACGTAATCCTTACCTTTTTTATACCACAGGGCGATGCATAATGTTCCATAATTTGCATGAATATTCCGAGAACGTTACATAAGATACATAATCCTTACCTTTTTTATACCACAGGGCGATGCATAATGTTCCATAATTTGCATGAATATTCCGAGAACGTTACATAAGATAAATATTCCTTACCTTTTTTATACAACAGGGCGATGCAAAAGGTTCAATAATTTGCATGAACATTCCTAGAACGTTACATTAGATACATTATCCTTACCTTTTTTATACCACTTAGCATTGCAAAAGGTTCAATAATTTGCATGAATATTCCGAGAACGTTACATGAGATACGTTATTCTTACCTTTTTTTATACCACTTAGCATTGCAAAAGCTTCAATAATATGCATGAATATTCCGAGAACGTTACATTAGATACATTATCCTTACCTTTTTATACCACTTAGCATTGCAAAAGGTTCAATAAGTTGCATGAATATTCCGAGAACGTTACATAAGATACATTATCCTTACCTTTTTTATACCACAGGGCAGATTCCCGTTTCCCCCACTCGACACAGGGAATCCGACACTTAGTATACCATGCGAGTCCACCGTCGTATCAACACACTGGGCTGAAAGCAATATAAATGGAGAATAGTCAGTTTACGTCCCGAGTTCTAGACCTAACCCATTACCAAACAGTTAAGACATTTGACCAGTGTATTGCAGTCGACTCTGGAAAACAGTGTGGGAAAAGGAGAAATTGCTCGTATCAGAAGATTATTTTTCCAATTTCATCAAATTTTGAAATGTCGTCTGCAAAGTCTTTCAATTTGGGACAGTCGAAAATTTGGCGTTTTATAAAGGGTTATCTCAGTCAGAAGAGCAGATGGGTGGAGTCTTGAATTGGAAAAGTTATCGGGCAGGGTGTCGGAAAATTGCCAAAGGCACCAATCATCTACTTGAATTGGAAATGTTATCGGGCAGGGCGTCGGAATATTGTCAAAGGCACCAATCATCTACTTGAATTGGAAATGTTATCGCGCGGGGCGTCGGAATATTGTCAAAGGCACCAATCGTCTATTCTATTTATCCTGTTACCTTTATGGATTCTTATAAACAAACACATAAAAACAAAAGGCAGTTAAAAGGGACACATAAAACACCGTCAACAAATAGAGAATGATCTTCACATGACGTCATTATGTCATGACAGCTTTCAATACTTTTTTATTGGCGCTTCATAGGATTTTTTGTTTGTGGTTTTGTTTTCATTTTTATGTCTGCTCATACAATCCATAAAGATATAAATTGACATTTATCACATGTAAATTATATAACTCATTCGTATGGATAATCGGGAAGCATGATCGATGAGTTCCCAAGGAGAAAATTGTCTTAACGAATACAAACAAGGATTTAAAAAAAAAAAAGAAAACACCATAACGAACAATTACTGGACGTTTAACCAAACAATAATGACATATTAACAGTTTGTTGCAGACGACTCTGGAAAACAGTATTGTCTACCCTATCACAATATATTTTTTTCAATTTGATCACATTTTTGAATGTCGTCTGCACAATCTTTCAATTTAGGACAGTCGAAAAATTTAACGTTTGGTAAACGGTTAAGTTACACGTCATTGAATGCGTATCGGAGATAGGATTCCAATAACGCGTTACTTTGCAACATTTCTTTTCACTTTATTGAAATGAAAGGGGGTGTTGTTTTAAACTCACGCAAGTCGAAATGTTGGCGCTTGGTTAAGGATCAAACCACTCACCTGGTGAAGTGATTACCGAACTAGCGGAGTTAATCGTGCCCGTGGAGCTGTAGAATCCGAGCTGTGATATCGTGGTATCGCTTTGGCGTGCAAACCGGAACTTAAACTCGAACTCGTGACCCGGCGTTGAGGTCTGGATACACTGAGCTCTACCTGTGGTTGGAAATTTCATTTTGATTTAGGATAATCATTAAAAGGTTTATGTACCGGTTGTATGATACGATTTGATTTTATCAGAGTCCTGAAAGCAAAATGAATCTATGATTATTTATAATTATAACTGCATTCAGTGAAAAAGAAAGGACTTGATGAAGAAGAGATAGAAGCAAGACCAAGAGGATAGTGAGAAAGGAAGATAGTTTGAGAGTGGACAGTGAGAGGTGATGAGAGAGGGAGATATATAGAAAGGCAGATATACATGGACAGAGATAGAAAATGAAAGGGAAAGAAATATGGGAAATAGAGAAAAGACAGTGAGGGAGTGAAAAGAGAGAATGAGAGAAAGACACAGACAGAATGAAAAAAAAAAGAGCGATAGAGAGACATAAGAAAGACGGAATGAGAGAAAGACAAAGAGTGAAAAGGAGAAAAAAGAGAGAGAGAGCGAGAGAGACAGAAGAAAGAGGGAATGAGAGAAAGACCCAGATAGAAAAAAGTAAGAAATAGAGAGAGAGAGAGAGAGAGAGAGAGAGAGAGAGAGAGAGAGAGAGAGAGAGAGAGAGAGAGAGAGAGAGAGAGAGACAGACAGAGAGAGACAGAGACAGACAGACAGACAGACAGACAGACAGACAGACAGACAGACAGACAGACAGACAGACAGACAGACAGACAGACAGACAGACACAGACAGACAGACAGACAGACAGACAGACAGACAGACAGACAGACAGACAGACAGACAGACAGACAGACAGACAGACAGACAGACAGACAGACAGACAGACAGACAGACAGACAGACAGACAGACAGACAGACAGACAGACAGACAGACAGACAGACAGACAGACAGACAGACAGACAGACAGACAGACAGACAGACAGACAGACAGACAGACAGACAGACAGACAGACAGACAGACAGACAGACAGACAGACAGACAGACAGACAGACAGACAGACAGACAGACAGACAGACAGACAGACAGACAGACAGACAGACAGACAGACAGACAGACAGACAGACAGACAGACAGACAGACAGACAGACAGACAGACAGACAGACAGACAGACAGACAGACAGACAGACGACAAACAGACAGACAGACAGACAGACAGACGACAAACAGACAGGTAATCGTACAGAGAGACACTTAAAGACGCACACACAGAGATACAGTTCAGAAAGAGATCGACGGAGTAATATATAGAGATAAAGAGTTATATTTACATGCAGATGACTTTAGAGAGATATACAGACTGAGACAGTTACAGAGAACGGAATATCAAAGATAGTTTATAACATATGTTGTTGATTTAAAAACTGGCTTAACGTTTAGCCAAACCTAACCATAACGAAATAAATTGTCATCTATGACATTTGTCAATGAGCTGTTTGCTTAACTTAAGACCACATTATCTCACACCCTTTAACCCTTATAGTGCTGGAACCGACTTCATGCCTATGCAAACAGGTTAGATCCAGGCCAGCCGCCAAGTAAATTGGCGGATAGCCTGTGATCTAACCTGTTTGCTACTTTAAGTATCTTTCCCCAACAAAATGAAGCAGATATTTATGGTTTTGGAAAGCAGACGACACAAATATCTATTACCAGAAAATCACCCAGCAGTCTAGGGGTCAAACTTTATTTAGCCATTCAGTTGCCTTGTACATCCACACTTAAGTCTGCTTGTTAACAAATGTGAAGAAAATCTTAAAGCCATATTAAACAGCCGGGTTAGGTTATATGTTACAAGCGCATTATGTTGATAGATATAATGGCTAAAATCCTAGATATTAATCAATCCGTAAGCAAAATAATGTTGCCAATACTAATCTATTTGTGTAAATAAAGCACCCAGCTGTTCAATAATCGAATCATTTATGAATTGTTTAAACCTGTACTTACCTCTTCGCGGATCGACGCGAGATCTAACCACAATTTAAAACTCTTTAATATTGAAAAGCGTGACATTTAAAGGCACTGTGTCTCATTTAAGTACTCATGTGAAATAATGTATAAATAGCGATTGATACTGAATTATACAACCTTATTGGAATAATCTAATTATCATTAATGATAAATAATGCTTTTGGGAAATTTTTTTCTTGGGAAATTTTTTTCTTGTAAAGGTATGAGACACCGACAAAGCAAAATATAACTTCTCATCGCCTCGTCGTCCCATCTTTTCATCAGTACTTCTCAACGCCTCGTCGTCCCATCTTTTCATCGTAACTGCTCGTCGACCCATCTTTTCAACGTAACTTCTCATCGTCTCGTCGTTCCATCTTTTCATCGTAACTTCTCATCGTCTCGTCGTCTTATCTTTTCATCGTAACTTCTCATCGTACCATCTTTTCAGTGTAAATTCTCATCGCATCATCGTCCCATTTTTTCATCGTAAATTCTCATCGTCTCATCGTCCCATCCCTTCATCGTTACTTCTCATCGTCTCATCGTCCCATCTTTTCATCGTAAATTCTCATCGTCTCATCGTCCCATCTCTTCATCGTAACTTCTCGTCGCCTCATTGTCTTTTCCTGTCTTGTCGTTTCACGTATTTTCTTTCATTAATCGCAAGTACAAATCGCCCCACAATAGTGTCGTTTCATCGAGCGGTAGTCCATTCATCTCTTCGCATTTCGTCGATATAACACTATGTATATCTCAGGCATCCTGTCAGTTAGATAAAACTCCAAAATGGAGAATACACTTGACAAATAAAACATTGCATTATTTACTGATGATTTTTTCTTGGAAGACTATGCTATTGTTCTTGTGTAGGAATTGAGCATTAGTTAAAGATAGGCAAATCATTGAAACATCGACGAATCATGGAAAGATTTGATGAAGCATCGACAAAGCATGGAAACATTTGACGAATCATCGACGAATCAACGAATCATCGAAAGATTTGATGAAACATCGACGAAGCTTGGAAACATTTGACGAAACATCGAAACATTCGACTAAACATTCGATATAACATCGACACATTCGATGAAACTTGGTAATAAATGACTAAACATCGAAGCATTCGACAGTTTTTAAGTAGGTATATTTTTCGAATACACGTTTATAATCATCTATAATTGTTGAAATCATATTACCCCGGCAAATGGCTCTTGTTGTTGGCTAAAATAGGCTATTACCTATGGTTTATCGAGAAAATGTTTTGGCTTCGGAAACTGGACATTTTTGGAGTTCATTTAACATACGTTCTCTTGTTGTTTGTTTTTTAGGGATTTTGTTTTTATTTTTATCGGCGATGCACTTACAAAGTACCTAGAAACACAATTGTCATCGTTTATTAAATAGTGTGCGAATAGTACATAATCAGCGGGCCTTCTCATTGGCTTAAAATATGTCACGTGATATGATCCGGTGGTATGATTGGTAGATAGGGTGGTCACGTGATCTGGTAGGCGGAGCGCGATCTGTACCGTGTCGTTGTGTTCATTCAAGATTACGAGGAATTTCTCCTTTTCCCACAATGTTTTCTGCAACAAAGCCGTTAAATGTCGTTATGGTTTGGGAAAGGGTTAAACAATCGTATCAGTGGACATGTAAGTCACCAAAAGGTTAAATAGTTACGCAGTTAACACAATTAAGACGTATACACAGAAGCATTGCAATAATTACGAAGTTTGATGAATAAGCTAACGTAAAAGGCAATAACTTTGTACATGGTGATACTTTCGTATATCTAACTTACTTTGTTGTCCATTGACAAGGCTGTCCACTGTCCACAGGAGCGCCACCAAGCTTGCAATAAACTATAAATATACATAGTGATTGTTAATCTATGGGTTCACATCGCTTCAACAGTATTTCAGTCATATTGCGATATCAAATTCACTGCAGATGGAGAAAGACTCCCAAACCTTTACCGCCAATCTCCGGTATGGTATCGTTCGATTGAAACATAAATATCGCACGCTATCGCTATGGACTTATAGTATCTAAGTTAATATTATAAATTTTAACTTATTGTTATCAACTAAGAAGATGGTCATGTTTAATTCCGTAATCGACAGTAAATGTGTATTACATTATGTTATGTTATATTATGATTGATGTAACGACGCATGTATAATCGACAGTAAATGTGTATTACGTTATGTTATGTTATATTATGATTGATGTAACGACGCAGGTATAATCGACAGTAAATGTGTATTACGTTATGTTATGTTATATTATGATTGATGTAACGACGCAGGTATAATCGACAGTAAATGTGTATTACGTTATGTTATGTTATATTATGATTGATGTAACGACGCAGGTATAATCGACAGTAAATGTGTATTACGTTATGTTATGTTATATTATGATTGATGTAACGACGCAGGTATAATCGACAGTAAATGTGTATTACGTTATGTTATGTTATATTATGATTGATGTAACGACGCAGGTATAATCGACAGTAAATGTGTATTACGTTATGTTATGTTATATTATGATTGATGTAACGACGCAGGTATAATCGACAGTAAATGTGTATTACATTATGTTATGTTATATTATGATTGATGTAACGACGCAGGTATAATCGACAGTAAATGTGTATTACGTTATGTTATGTTATATTATGATTGATGTAACGACGCAGGTATAATCGACAGTAAATGTGTATTACGTTATGTTATGTTATATTATGATTGATGTAACGACGCAGGTATAATCGACAGTAAATGTGTATTACGTTATGTTATGTTATATAATGATTGATGTAACGACGCAGGTATAATCGACAGTAAATGTGTATTACGTTATGTTATGTTATATTATGATTGATGTAACGACGCAGGTATAATCGACAGTAAATGTGTATTACATTATGTTATGTTATATTATGATTGATGTAACGACGCAGGTATAATCGACAGTAAATGTGTATTACGTTATGTTATGTTATATTATGATTGATGTAACGACGCATGTATAATCGACAGTAAATGTGTATTACGTTATGTTATGTTATATTATGATTGATGTAACGACGCAGGAATAATCGACAGTAAATGTGTATTACGTTATGTTATGTTATATTATGATTGATGTAACGACGCATGTATAATCGACAGTAAATGTGTATTACGTTATGTTATGTTATATTATGATTGATGTAACGACGCATGTATAATCGACAGTAAATGTGTATTACGTTATGTTATGTTATATTATGATTGATGTAACGACGCAGGTATAATCGACAGTAAATGTGTATTACGTTATGTTATGTTATATTATGATTGATGTAACGACGCAGGTATAATCGATAGTAAATGTGTATTACGTTATGTTATGTTATATTATGATTGATGTAACGACGCAGGAATAATCGACAGTAAATGTGTATTACATTATGTTATGTTATATTATGATTGATGAATTGTAGATCATTACATGTAACGACGCAGGTATTTTTTCTAAGTTAGCAAAGTTTATAAAAATCAGCATCTTTCGTTTTGATAGGATGTACAACTAACTGGCCGAGCAAGAATCGAATCATATAAAGATAAGATTTTTTTTATATAAACCAATCTATTATCAGATGAAAATGAGGAGCAATAACAACAGCACGAGTAATTGAATCAGTTTGTCGATTGCAACGGCGTGTCTGACGAAATGCATCTAAACCTTCACTTACCTATATACTTATAATCATTTTCGTTGATTGTCTGTTAACCCTTTCCCAAATGCCAAACTTTCACCTGTCCCAAATGAAAGAGTTTGTAGACGATATTTCAAAATGAGATGGAATTGGAAAATAATCTTCTGATAGGACAGAAAACATGCTGGGAAAAGGAGAAATTGCTCGGTACGAGCAATTTCTCCTTTTTCCACAATGTTTTCCAGTCGTCTGCAACAAACTGGTAAAACGTCGTCATTGTTCGTTAACGGGTTAAGCAAACTTCATTTCTCTTTTACGCCAACGATTTCACCGATAACATTCCCACATGACAACACTTTGTTAATGCGTCCTCTGAATCTTTACTTTACCTAAATACGTATGTCCAATTTAATTTCGTTGATCATCTTTTTTAAAAACAAGCTCCACATCTCTCTAACGCAACCGATTACATGCTAACACGACACACCTTTATCAATGAAGCGAGGCGAATAAATCGTGCGAAAGTCAGTCCGGGACACCCGTGGTAAAATGGTAAGATGTGTTAATAACAACTTAACTAAACCTTTACAAACCCTTAAAACCCTACTTTCGCGCTCCCTTCTATAGACGTACTGTATCTAGAAAATATGGTGCCAAAAGCATCAATTTCACTTCATCAGCATTTTGATCCAAGGGTTTCTGCCCGAAATTTAAATAGCGTTCCCCCTTGTTCATGCTATTTTCCGTCGTTTGTTGCTGCTTTCAGTTAAAGGGGTTTGTTCACAGATGTGGGGATACTTGGATTTTAGATTTTATTTCTTTTAACCCTTTCCCAAACAACAAAATCTAGACTGTCCAAAATTGAAAGAGTTTGCAGACGACATTTCAAAATGTGATGAAATTGGACAATAATCTTCTGATATGTAATAATGACTAAATCATCTCGGTATTACGAGTTAGTGAGTCGTTATAACGACTTTTCATCTCGTTATTTCGGGTTAGTAAGTCGAAATGACTTAATCATCTCGTTATTTCGAGTTAGTAAGTCGAAATAACGACTTAATCATCTCGGTATAACGAGTTAGTAAGTCGAAATAAAGACTTAATCATCTCGGTATTACGAGTTAGTAAGTCGAAATAAAGACTTTTCATGTCGTTATTTCGGGTTAGTAAGTCGAAATAACGACTTAATCATCTCGTTATTTCGGGTTAGTAAGTCGAAATAACGACTTAATCATCTCGGTATTACGAGTTAGTAAGTCGAAATAAAGACTTTTCATCTCGTTATTTCGGGTTAGTAAGTCGAAATAACGACTTTATCATCTCGTTATTTCGGGTTAGTAAGTCGAAAAAACGACTTAATCATCTCGTTATTTCGAGTTAGTAAGTCGAAATAAAGACTTTTCATCTCGTTATTTCGGGTTAGTAAGTCGAAATAACGACTTAATCATCTCGTTATTTCGGGTTAGTTAGTCGAAATAACGACTTAATCATCTCGGTATTACGAGTTAGTAAGTCGAAATAAAGACTTTTCATCTCGTTATTTCGGGTTAGTAAGTCGAAATAACGACTTAATCATCTCGTTATTTCGGGTTAGTAAGTCGAAATAACGACTTAATCATCTCGTTATTTCGAGTTAGTAAGTCGAAATAAAGACTTTTCATCTCGTTATTTCGGGTTAGTAAGTCGAAATAACGACTTAATCATCTCGTTATTTCGGGTTAGTAAGTCGAAATAACGACTTAATCATCTCGTTATTTCGAGTTAGTAAGTCGAAATAACGACTTTTCATCTCGTTATTTCGGGTTAGTAAGTCGAAATAACGACTAAATCATCTCGTTATTTCGGGTTAGTAAGTCGAAATAACGACTTAATCATCTCGTTATTTCGAGTTAGTAGTCGAAATATCGACTAGATTATCTCGTTATTCCGAGTTAGTAAGTCCAAATAACGACTTAATTATCTCGTTATTTCGAGTTAGTAAGACGAAATAACGACTTAATTATCTCGTTATTTCGAGTTAGTAAGACGAAATAACGACTTAATTGTCTCGTTATTTCGAGTTAATGAGTCGAAATAACGACTTAATTATCTCGTTATTTTGAGTAAGTAACTAGGAAAAACGCGAAAAAAAATCGCATACATGTCACCTCTGTGCCACCGTAGTTACGTTATACATGTACTTTATTTTTATACTTTAATCATTTGAGAATGCACAGAGCTCGGTAATACCGAAAACGATTACTGAACGAATTGAGACTCTTTGAAAACAACAGTGCGTGTCTAATTCCGAGTTCAGGCGTATTATCATGAAGACGCCCTTCATTCGAGCTGGTTAATCACGAATTTACTTTTACCAAAGATTGACATTTATATAGTCCAAAATTTGAAGAAAAAGTTTTTTTTTTCAGTCGGTATGTTGAATAGAAAGGGGCTTAGAATCAAAAGAATAGAAAAATACATTACGAATTCACTTTAACAAAAGACCGACTCTAAAATCGTTAACATTGAATACGTTTTTACATTTTAAGTCGACTTATATTGGCGAAAGATATAGACAAACAAAAACATCAACAGATAAAATTACGGATTTACTCTTACAGAAGTGCGACTTTCATATCGTAAAACATCAAAAGACAATTTCAGTCAACATTTTATATAGAAAGATACAACCATGAAAACACATCGACAAATAAAATCACGGATTCACTTTGACCATAGATCGACTTCAATATTGTAAAAATTGAAAACAGTTTTTTTCATTTTCAGACGACATCTTCAATAGAAAGATATAAGCAAACAGAAACATCAACAGATGAATTACGAATTTACTCTTACAGAAGTGCGACCTTCTTATCGTAAAACATCAAAGAAAAAACCCAGGCGACATTTTGAATAAAAAATGGTAGAAAATACACAAACTTAGAAAGAATCGTTCTTCATGGAGTTAACTGCCATGTCAACATTTCATAGTTATATTACAACAAAACAAACTAAACAGACGATTGAAATAGAATTTTAGAAATATTGTCA
The DNA here is from genome assembly GCA_947846245.1 of Cerastoderma edule. Classification (NCBI taxonomy): domain Eukaryota; kingdom Metazoa; phylum Mollusca; class Bivalvia; order Cardiida; family Cardiidae; genus Cerastoderma; species Cerastoderma edule. The sequence continues at coordinate 17,609,742 of OX401421.1, forward strand.
AGTATGTAATACACCCGGACGCCATTTTTCACGTATCACCGTATAGCGTTTACAGTGTTGGTTAGCCCTTAACCAAACGATAACTTTTCGACTGTCCAAAATGGAAAAAGTTTGCAGACGACATTTCAAAGTGTGATGAAATTGGAAACTAAACTTCTGATGGGGTAGAAAACATTGTGGGAAAAAGGAAAAAATGCTCGTTACGAGCGATTTCTCCTTTTCCAACAATGTTTACCAGAGTCGTTGCAGAATTGCTCGTTACGAGCAATTTCTCATTTTCCCACAATGTTTTCCAGCGTCATCTGCAACAAACTGGTCAAATGTCGTTATTGTTTGGAAACGGGTTAAGGATAAATGTCCAAGCACGTGACTCGTACAGCTTTCAATGATCCACCAGTACTGGGCTAGGGCTTTGAGGTGACTTTCCAAAGGCCACTCTCGCGAAACCAGAGATAATGGTAACCCCGAACCTGGGACCCCCGAGTTCTTAGTCCACCACCTTAACCACTGGGCCACACAGGACCCCATTTTGAAACAGATCATAACCAAAAGATTTCATGGTTTTTCAACATTATTACATTTGCGTTACATGTTCTTATATATCTGATACTATGGTGGTGCCATATAATATTATATATTTTTACCAAATTAACCTATCTATCTGTCTATAACCAAGATATGATAAAAGACCATTGTTTCAGACCCCATTTTTAAATAGATCATAACCAAGATATGATAAAAGACCATTGTTTCAGACCCAATTTTTAAACAGATCATAACCAAGATATGATAAAAGAGCATTGTTTCAGACCCCATTTTTAAATAGATCATAACCAAGATATGATAAAAGACCATTGTTTCAGACCCAATTTTTAAACAGATCATAACCAAGATATGATAAAAGAGCATTGTTTCAGACCCCATTTTTAAATAGATCATAACTAAGATATGATAAAAAAGCAGTGTTTCAGACCCCATTTTAAACAGATCATAACCAAGATATGATAAAAGAGCATTGTTTCAGACCCCATTTTTAAATAGATCATAACCAAGATATGATAAAAGAGCATTGTTTCAGACCCCATTTTTAAATAGATCATAACCAAGATATGATAAAAGAGCATTGTTTCAAACCCAATTTTTAAACAGATCATAACCAAGATATGATAAAAGAGCATTGTATCAGACCCCATTTTTAAATAGATCATAACCAAGATATGACAAAAGAGCATTGTTTCAGACCCAATTTTTAAACAGGTCATAACGAAGATATGATAAAAGAACATTGTTTCAGACCCCATTTTAAACAGATCATAACCAAGATATGATTAAAGAGCATTGTTTCAGACCCCATTTTTAAACAGATCAAAACGAAGATATGATAAAAGAGCAGTGTTTCAGACCCCATTTTAAACAGATCATAACAAAGATATGATAAAAGAGCATTGTTTCAGACCCCATTTTTAAATAGATCATAACCAAGATATGATAAAAGAGCATTGTTTCAGACCCCATTTTTAAATAGATCATAACCAAGATATGATAAAAGAGCATTGTTTCAAACCCAATTTTTAAACAGATCATAACCAAGATATGATAAAAGAGCATTGTATCAGACCCCATTTTTAAATAGATCATAACCAAGATATGACAAAAGAGCATTGTTTCAGACCCAATTTTTAAACAGGTCATAACGAAGATATGATAAAAGAACATTGTTTCAGACCCCATTTTAAACAGATCATAACCAAGATATGATTAAAGAGCATTGTTTCAGACCCCATTTTTAAACAGATCAAAACGAAGATATGATAAAAGAGCATTGTTTCAGACCCAATTTTTAAACAGATCAAAACGAAGATATGATAAAAGAGCATTGTTTCAGACCCCATTTTTTTAACAGATCAAAACGCAGATAAGATAAAAGAGCATTGTTTCAGACCCCATTTTTCTAACAGATCAAAACGAAGATAAGATAAAAGAGCATTGTTTCAGACCCCATTTTTAAACATATCAAAACGAAGATATGATAAAAGAGCATTGTTTCAGACTCCATTTTTTAACAGATCGAAACGAAGATATGATAGAGGATCATTGTTTCAGACCCCATTTTTAAACAGATCATAACAAAGATATGATAAAAGAGCATTGTTTCAGATAAGCTTTTGTTTAAAGGTGTGTGGTGGTTGAACGTGCTATTTAATACCATGCACTTCAGCCATTCTTGCGCTCATATAGACTTAAATTGTGAATTCCATTTTACAGAGGAATTGAAACGGTAACACGTCCACATGATGCTTTTAAATGAGTGAATATTATAATGATACGTTTGTTTACAATTAGCGATAAAACTAAGGTCAGCCGAGAAACGTTGGGAACCAATAAATCCGAGGGAATTCTAAATTTTGAATGTTCACGTTGTTAATATTGGATAAATGACAGTATTTGTATGTGTTTCTTGTGATTTTTCTAACCAGGTGATCGTCACTCATTAATCAGAGCGCTCCTTGGTGTTTTAGATGTTCCTCTAATGTAAACAATTAAGTTAAAGGCCTAGTCTTTGGAATGTCTGGTATCTTATCTCCCACTGGGCACCCTACAGGGCAACAATACAGTTCCACAGCATGGAGCAAATTTCCTGTATGATAAGGGATGGGTGGTCAGATTATGCAATACCCCAACCCTTCGGTTTCTCAAGATGTAGAACATTGATAAGAAATACGTGTTTGGTTATAGCTTTCTTTATCTAAAACAAGGATTTACATGATTAATAGATTTTTCTTAATAAACTGACAAGAAATATAAAAAAAATGAGTTAGTTGTTCAATGAACTAGCACTTGTAAAAGTTATAAAATGGATGATGATGATGATATACTATGGTGATGATGATGATATACCTCAGAGGAACTATAACATTCCCTGCTGCAAGTCATTCTTACATAAATTAATCTTTATTCAAGGTACAAATTAAAAAAAACAGTCCCCTATTAAAAACCTATCCAAAATTCCAAAAATATTTCTTACATAGAAAAAAATGTAATTCTGCTTCGATTTTCATAATGTGGAATATCAATAAGAAATAAATGTTGAATTCTTGATTTCTTTGTTTAAAACAATGATTTTCAAGATAAGTGGATTTTTCTTAATAAACTGTTAAGAAATGTGAAGAAAATAATAAGTTAGTTATTCCATAAATTTTCACTCGTTATACTTATAATATTGATGATAATGATGATGCTTTTGATGATAATGTTGATGATGATGATGGTGATTTTGATGATAATGATGATGATGATGATGATGATGATGATGATACTACAGAGGAACTATAACTATGCTGCAAGTCATAATTACGTAAAATGATCTTTATATAAGGCACAAATTGAAAAAAAAGAAAAACCTACTAAAAAACCTTTCAAACTTCAAAAAAAAAAATTTGAAGCCTAATTGAAAAAAAAATCAATTCTGCTGCTTAAATGTCCTCTTTAAAAAAAATTGTCAAAAGAAACCCATCAGTTTGACACAGTGCTATACATGGTATTACGTAATCCCAATTAATTATCACAGCTGGTCATCACACCGGGTGGGCATCTGGTTATTGGTTTTGGGGGGGGTCAATTAAAGAAGGACTAAACTAGGCCTTTAAATTGTCAAATTAATGAAAATAGTACTTTGAAAAATAAATAATAAATATTGCATGCGAGATATTGTCATGATCCTGTGTTTTTCGCTCTGTTTTAATGTATTCTATCATAATTGATAACTCATATTTCCCAGTTTTGCAGTTTTTCTGAGTGCTCGTATGCTTTAGGCATAGACAAAGGGGGTGGCAGGTTTATTTATTCGCTCTAATACTATACGTAGTTATTCTACTGTACCGTTTTGATGTCTTCTTACTTAAAGCTCGGACGTGGAATGCGCCATGTGATACGTGTAGCTCAACTTGAGACATGGATAATTGTGTTTGAGCGATCTCCGTACATACTGATACATGGTTTTTTTTTAAAAAAAACATCAGGATTCAACCATTTATATACACACTACCAGATTAACCTACACATATTCAGACATTTTTATTGTGGCCCGAATAGATAAACGTCGTATTTCAATATATACGCTAGACCATTGAAATAATTCTTTGCGGAGGGGAATATCTATCTATAATTGACGCTTAACGTATGCTGCAAAAGTTATTGTATTGTTAATAACAAAGGATGTCCAATTAAAGGTAATCGAGAACGATAAATCTAAGTTGTTAGAATTTGTTTCACAATCGATGTAAAATAAATAAGTATCAAACTAAATTAAAGGCCTAGTCTCTGGAATGTCTGGTATCTCAATCTCCCATTTGGCCGCCTAAAGGGCAACGGTACAGTTTCACAGTACGGTGCAAGTTTCCTGTATATTTCTTGATAAAGAATGGTGTGCTGTCTGTAGCAAAGGTATCCCCCTGCGTAGACAATTAGCATGTTATAGTTCTTTAACATAAAATAAGCAGAACCAATAAGTCTACCGACGCTATTTGACCCAGGAAACAACCAAACGGTTACATTCAGCTAAAGGGAAGGATTTCATGACATATCTGTCGTCTAATTGAAAGAGTTTGCAGACGACATTTCAAAATGTGATGAAATCTGAAAAAATCTTCTGATACGGCAGAAAACATTATGGGAACAGGAGAAATTGATCGTTACGAGCAATTTCTCCTTTTCCCACAATGTTTTCAAAAGTTGTCTTCAACAAAGTGGTCAAATGTCGTCTAATGAACGACGCCATATTGAATGATTTGAGAGCCGAACTATTGTCAAGATACATCTACAAACCGTCTTTAAACTTTCCCAAACAACAAATTTTCGAATGTCCCAAATTGAAAGAGTTTGCAGACGACATTTCAAAATGTGATGAAATTGGGAAAAAAAATCTTCTGATAAGGCAGAAAACATTGTGGGGAAAGGAGAAATTGACGAGCAATTTCTCCTTTTCCCACAATGTTTTCTAAAGTTGTCTTCAAGAAAGTGGTCAAATGTCGTTATTGTATGGGAAAGGGTTAAGCGAAGCTAGTTCATAAACTAGTTGCTGTTTTCCTTTAACCATCAGAATCAGAATATGCCATTTTGTGCAACATACAGTTGTACAAACCTCGATTAGGGTTGACATAATTGAACTGTGATCACTGACATTTAACATTCGTGATCCCGATTCGATTGATTGCGAAGAGACTTTAGGTTTGAAAGGTTTGGAACAATTCAGTTTTACGAGGTATGTCAAACCTTTGTGAAAGAACAATAGAACATAAATAATACTCCATTGTGAGTTTGAAATACGATCGGTATCAGATGCGTCTCCCCCATATTGTTTGGTATCTTCCTTAATATGGTAAAGTGGTTAATAAACACTGATTATGAAATTATTTAATTATTTCGTAATATTATATGCCATATAGTGTCCGATTTATATCAACTTGTGTTGGATACAATTACATCAATGACACATTGTTGATTTATGCATTTAAAGAAATTCGTGGTATCTACGAATGATAAGAATTGTATGGATCTTTTTAATACAAGTGAAGGGTTTGGCGTTATCATAGCCGTCCAAATTATCGGCGAAACACGTGAAAAAATGCAGAAAGAATGTGCCCGTCAGGATCCACAAATCCTGTTCAATGACAGCTCAATATGTGCCAATCCTAATAAATGAAAATAATTTAATTTGAAGCCATTTCCTCTAAACCCACTTGAAGGACCATTGGCAAGAGAAACGAAAAGCACCATTGGCGAGGGAAAATGAATGGGGCACGACCTAAACAGGATCCAAGGAATGTTAAAGGTCATTAGTAGTTGTAAATAGTTAAGTTTATACATAACACGGTACCCCTTCTTACGAAATATGCACTGCGTTCAATAAAGCGAACAATGAGCGATCGTCTTGAGCATTACCACGATGAACGCTTTACTCTTTAGACAGACAATAAAACCAGTACAAAGCACTCGCGAACGTTCGTTAAAGGTGACATAATGTATTTCAAAATAACCATTAACACGTGATCACAATGGTGACTTTTGATTGGCTACAAACAAACGTGGGCCATGGATACAATCACGTGACGTACTCGTCTTAAACGCAGTCGTTGTTATGCACAAAACAGTTGCTTGACCGAGCTTCTTCTGATCGCAAGTCGAAATAGTTCAAGTTGTTAAATTAAAAAAAAATCTGTTATTTAAGAGACATCTTTCATTACAAAGACTGTTGTGAAAGCTGTACGGAAGGACTGGTGAATACAACATTGTTTATTGTTATCTTAACCTGAAGGGAAGAGCGTTACAACCAGCAAGGTCAACTAAAACAAGTAAGTACATACATATAGTTATCTCGACGAAAATGTTAGGTGTTGAAAATGAGGCTTTCTAATACAATGCTGAGTATCATACCAACCTTTATGAGAAAACTGTTTTTTTTTTTTTAAATATGCCATAACGGTCATGTTAATTGAAGTGTTATTTAAAATCGTATTCGCCCTCAAACTTCTAATGTTGATTTAAATATCGCACCAAAAGTGCAGACATTACCCATTCCCCCATTATGCGCCACGTTAACGCACCGCTTACAAATGGCTTTAAAATCACTGCTGCCAAAGGAGGATTCTATCCATTTATTACAATGGTTTATAATTCATATCAGAATGAAATTCAAGTTCCTTAAATATTCATTTCTCTGAATTCAAACTGCTATTGCATTGAAAATCATATGAGTCACAAAACCCCATATGGAGCAATGTGTTACATAAATATAATGGTATCATTTTAATTATGAATTAGTGCATAGTTGAAGGAATTAAACAGTTCCAATGACATATATAAAAAAAAGTTGATGAATTTTGATGATGCATTATACTTAAGGCTTCTTTAGAAATTACTTTGACAAAAGAAGAAAATGCTCATAAAGATTCTATCAAATAACAAAAACAAAAACAGTTAAGATTTTCATATGTTTTAGTTACTTTCTGCTATTACTTCCAATATAGACATACCCAATTTAAATCCAATTAGAAGGAAATTATGCAAGGACTTTATGACATTTTTTCGATGTTGTCTTTTGTTGGTTTATGTTGTTTGTTGTTGTTTTTGTCTAACCCTTTTACAAGAGTATCGTAGGCACTGGCGCTGGATCCAATATTAAACAAATACAATATGTTACCTATGTCTTAGAATAACACAAGGTAGTTAATTGCGAAAGGACCTGCCCCCGTCTCGTCGAACATTTCTCGAAAAAAAATCACTCCTATCTAGTTTATGAGACGCTATTCGATAGAAAATATATTTACCTTGTTGTAAATTGTACGAGCTCCTAAAAGCCGCATATATGTCAAATGAGATAAACATTTAAGAGCAAAATCTTTTGCTGTACTTGATCTTAGATAAAGCAACTTTCGGTTAAATCAACGTTAAAGAGGTTATTTTGAAACGGACGATTTCATTGGACAATCCCGAAAGGTGTTTCACAATTCTACCCATCTCTGCAAATGACCGGAGATCAAACCAATAAAACTCGTTTAAAATGTTATTCGTGGTTCCAGGAAGCTGTTTGTTGAAAACATTTAACATTAGATGTTTTTTTTTCTAGTGGGGGAAAGGCCTATTTTCAGCATTTCTTCTATGTTGCTGAATATAACTTAACTACCTGTATGGAGAGTAATTTATATTCTATCGAATAGTGTCGAATAATATGCGTACTGCATACTGTTTCTTGAAATATTCACAACAATGCGGGGCCGGTTTATACGCAGCTGAGAAACATTTATAATTTATAGTTTATATTGTAGTATATGAGTGTATGTATCTCTTTGGCCAAATGTGTAGGGATCTGAACTTGAAAGCACCCCGCCACTTTCTGTGTGGGTTCAAATCTATGCAAGTTTATTTGAACTGTCATAATAGGTTCGTTCCTTACGGACTAACGGACTGATGGTCTAAAGAGTTGTTCTCACTTAATAGTACAGAAGCCAGACAGCAAAATACAACTCAAAAAGTGTTGACCGATACAAAAACCAATAAAATAAACAAACGAAGTCAGAGTATTGTATGAGAAAGTAGGTCTAGTGAATATGTGGTCAGGCATGGCAAGTGTCATGGTGTACATTGGTTCAACGGCTTCAATACCTCACATATGCTGCAGAAAGCGTTAGAAACCGCTCTGACAAAATGATTAATTGCTCCTCATAAGCAATTTAAAGCAAGTTATCTTTTAATCAGAGTGCTTTCAAACACAATGCAGCGTAGAGAGTTTATTTTATTTTTATTGCTTTATTCTGTTGTCTGTTGCTAATTGCTTTCAGTTAAGATCAGTCTGAAATTTTCATTAAAGTGGAATAGGTTAACAGTATTCGGATCATTACGGCCCTTTCATACTTTTGTATTAACAAAGGGAGACTACCGCACCGACCTAAAAGGTGAATAATACACCTCTTTGGCACACATATAATTCATTATAATAGCTGCTTTTTCAATTAAGGAACTCTAGTAATATAACCTCATTCAAAAAGAATCTGAAAACTCACTATTTTGAAAACTTGCTTGCATTGTTTTAGTGTTGATATGTGTGTTTTTATGTTTAGGTATTGCCTTTTCAATAGAGTAATGTATCATTTTAATAATTGTAAAGATAAACTTGATTGAGCTTGTACAACGCCGTTGAATATATTTTTGTAGAAATAGGCGTTTAATCAAATTGTATAACTTTAACTTTTGACTTTATTACCGAAAAGTAAAACGAAGCTTTCCTCAACATGGGGATACGTGACGGGTCCATATTGAATCAACACCAGACAACCATACATGTCAAAAGCACGAAGAAACAATAGTGTCTATGATATTGGGTAAACACCACTGAGACGAAAGAATTGATCACTCGATATGAGTAATTTATCCTCTTGTCTCATTGGTTTATAAGACTGAATGCCTATGATGCATCAAACGGAGTTGCAATGGTGTTAAGGGGGACAATGCGTTTTATTCTAACTCCTTGAGGAGATTCAGTATAACAACGTGACCGAAGGAGGGGAAACTCGTTTAGAGCAATTGTTCTTTCTTGTGTCTCCCATCCTTTCATACAGGACACATGCCATTAGCAAATTAGGCGAAAATTATACAATGGATAAACAATTGCTTTTCTTTAATTGTGAAGAAGCCGCTGAAAGAAAAGGAGAAATTTACCTCTTTAGATACATGTAAAATGTTTAAACAAAAATAAACATGTTCCTCTTTCGTTTTGAATGCATCTGCTGTTGTTTACCACTTAAAGTCTCGATCTAAGTTATTGATTATTTAAGGGGACATTGTTTCATTCGTTATCCTTCACTTCAATTCCTCATTTCGACGTTTGTGCTGCAGAAGATTATGTCACAATTTCTTTTACTCAATATAACAAATAAAACATTTGTGTTCCATGCGTATTTTATTCACCAGCTGTTGCTTTCAATTTGGACCAGTCTATCTGAGTATGTTCAAATCAAGGATTCTGCAGCTTTGAATTGTCGTGACTCTGGTTGTCATCAGTTATAGATAAGCGCTCTGTAACAACTCGTTATGTATCTTGAACAAAACGGGTTGAGTTGAATTACTTTTTTGCATTTTTCCCATGCCAACATATGGGCCGCGTCACCCGAAAAGGGGCACTCGGACATAAATAAAAACCGCTGACTCAGCTCTATCTTAGCGCTATTATTCCAGCATCTAGTCACGAAAGTTATCATTTGTTTTTATTTAAAGGTAGAACTTCATGTCCTCTAAGATGGCAAACAGTGTAACCCCAGACCAGCCGCCACGTCAGTGACGTGGCGGCTGGTCTGGGGCTACACTGTTTGCCATGTCCGAGTGCCCCTTTTCCCGTGACGTGGCCCATTATTATGTATTAAGTTGCACTTTGTAAGGGTAATACGAATCATGTTGATTTTTAATCAAAGTGAATTATAGAATATAAACCCGAAATGTAATAGAATCCAATATGGTTACATGGTAATATTTTTCTCAACTAAAAAAAACCTCTCCTAAACCAATTAAGTGTTTATAAGCAGAAGTCGGTATTATAAAAAACTTTGTTGGAACAATTATCATGCTAGGCAACCCTTCCAAATGAAATAAGTCAAACCAAGTAACTAGGATAGCCTAAATCGGGATCCCAGCGAATTACAAAAAACGATTTAGAAATGCTATTTTAAAGTTAACTTAGCAAATGACAGCACTTGCCGAAATAAAGGGAAACAGAGATGCTTGCAAGGCAATATGGGCTTATTTGTAATATGTGAATGAAATCGGAAAACTTGGTTGTTTGTGAAAATCCTTTGTTTCTGATATCGTACATATATGTGACAAATGGTTCTGAAACATGACATATAATGATATTTTCAATTGAAAATGACTAGAAAATCATTTTTTCTCATTCCAAACATGAAAACGATTGTATACGAAAGCAATGTGTTGAGAACTGTTAATGAACAGCACTTATTTGCTTTTGAGCAATACAAGTCAATGACTGTTCACGTTATATAATAATTAGGTTTATCTCAACGATTTCAAGTTGATGCTATGAACATAGCAAACATGGAAAACATCGGATTTTAATTGTCCGATTACAAACTGAAATAATAAATTCTTACGATATGGTTTTACATGAAAGTGCAGTTCTCTAAGTAAGCCATTTTCTTATAACCATGCATAATGTAATAATTATTACAAAACGGATAGTTTTACTGCATTTGGCTCTTTTGATGCCAACCCGTTTTCTAATGAATTTGCACTATACAATTATATACAAAACGATTTTTTTAAGCGAGTTTATGAGCCAAACCGAAATGTAACAAAAATTCGTAATGGTCAATATTGATAGATATACACACAATACAATCATTTAAAGTCATAAAAGGATCATGAGCAGAAGTCAGAAAACGTGAAAGAATTATTTGTTTGAGTAATTTTCAAACCCAAATAACGAATAATGTGTATTCACAGCCATATACGTGTATTGAAAGTCTGATTAATTATTATTAAGTCATTATGTGCTCTACATCTTCGGTATTTGACAATATTCATTCGTATTCAAGCGGTTTCATGTCGAAATAACATGTATATCGATGATGCTTTTCCAGATATTTTCAATATTGCTGATAAGCCCTATCTGGCTGTAAATGGACACTATTTTGTCTCATTTGGGAACATTCTGTCATGAATATGTCTGATTTCTGACGAAAACATCCAGGAGCAACCAAAATTTCTCCTATTGTCAGAGATTGCTGAAAGGCAACTTTTGCTTTGATCATTTCTGCTTGTCATATTTCGGAACGTACCGTCCTTTGCAAAGGTCTTATGATCATAATTACGCTTAAACAGACATCATTTTAAGTCATTTGTGTATAAGACAATTCTGGCTTTCTTAGGTAAGTGGTTTGACTTATTTCGGCACGTACCGTCCTTTGCAAAGGTCTTACGACAATATTTACGCTTAAACAGAAATCCTTTTAATTAATTTGTGTATAAGCCAATTTTGGCTTTCTTAGGTAAGTGGTTTGACTTATTTCTGCACGTACCGTCCTTTGCAAAGGTCTTATGACCATAATTACTCTTAAACAGACATCGTTTAAAGTCATTTGTGTATAAGACAATTCTGGCTTTCTTAGGTAAGTGGTTTGACTTATTTCGGCACGTACCGTCCTTTGCAAAGGTCTTACGACAATATTTACGCTTAAACAGAAATCCTTTTAATTAATTTGTGTATAAGCCAATTTTGGCTTTCTTAGGTAAGTGGTTTGACTTATTTCTGCACGTACCGTCCTTTGCAAAGGTCTTATGACCATAATTACTCTTAAACAGACATCGTTTAAAGTCATTTGTGTATAAGACAATTCTGGCTTTCTTAGGTAAGTGGTTTGACTTATTTCGGCACGTACCGTCCTTTGCAAAGGTCTTACGACAATATTTACGCTTAAACAGACATCCTTTTAATTAATTTGTGTATAAGCCAATTTTGGCTTTCTTAGGTAAGTGGTTTGACTTATTTCTGCACGTACCGTCCTTTGCAAAGGTCTTATGACCATAATTACTCTTAAACAGACATCCTTTTAATTAATTTGTGTATAAGCCAATTCTGGCTTTGTTAGGTAAGTGGTTTGACTTATTTCGGCACGTACCGTCCTTTGCAAAGGTCTTACGACAATATTTACGCTTAAACAGACATCCTTTTAATTAATTTGTGTATAAGCCAATTTTGGCTTTCTTAGGTAAGTGGTTTGACTTATTTCTGCACGTACCGTCCTTTGCAAAGGTCTTATGACCATAATTACTCTTAAACAGACATCGTTTAAAGTCATTTGTGTATAAGCCAATTCTGGCTTTGTTAGGTAAGTGGTTTGACTTATTTCGGCACGTACCGTCCTTTGCAAAGGTCTTACGACAATATTTACGCTTAAACAGACATCCTTTTAATTAATTTGTGTATAAGCCAATTTTGGCTTTCTTAGGTAAGTGGTTTGACTTATTTCGGCACGTACCGTCCTTTGCAAAGGGTTTATGACTATATTTACTCTTAAACAGGCATCGTTTTAAGTAACTTGTATATAAGCCAACTTTGGCTTTGTTAGCTAAGTGGTTTGACTTATTTCTGCACGTACCGTCCTTTGCAAAGGTCTTCTGACAATAATTACCCAAACGGGTCGTTTCAATACTGTCAATAGGAATCTTTTACGGGTCGCATCTGTAACTTCTCATGCTTCTTGAGTCTTTTCCGGTGTATTTCCAAATATGAGATTGTTTCTCATTGACTGTGACTGTAAATATACTACTTGATTTCGGAGGGTGTCCCTTTTCCTTTCCAATACAACAATCTTTCCGTTTACAACGCAGAACGAAACATCGGATGCTCAGTCCTTTCTACTACTTTGCCTATTCGTTCGTCTGTCTGATCTTTGTTGCCATGCACGGTAGATCATAGTTATTTCATGTCCTTCTCAAAACATACCACTTCTTTTTCGAGAAAATCGAGTTTCAGAAGTTTCACGTCAATTATTCGTAGTTTCCGTCCATCTCATATGATCGCGATGTAATGGTCGATAAGCATTTCACAATTGACCTTACGACACAGAGCAGTTAACCACGCCCACCGTAAATAGGGGAGGTCACTCTAATTTTCTCCAACATTCTGAGTGAAATAGAGTCAATGCACAAACTAGGATCCCTGTCTGACATTGCCGATGATTTCGGATATTCTTATTTGAAATCGGAAATATTCTTACAAAATAAGCACCTGCCTTTATTGCTGGATAATATGTACATAGCATGACAATTTGTAAAGAAGATGGTATATTTTGAGTGTAGGCAGAGACATTTATAACAGCTCTGTTATATATCTCTATGGCGTTGGGGGAGCGATTTACCCCAGCAGTGTGGGGTCCGATCGGCACCAAACACGATCCGTCCAAAGTCCGATCAGACTCGGATTCGAACGACATTGGTCCGTTCGGCACTGGTTCGACCGGACCTTCAAATGACCGTATTTCATACTACTTCAAAACAGTTAATTTGCAGTATTTGCAGGTTACGAACAAAATTATCTCATTTTGATTCTTAAACGGTTTAAATTTTTATTTTACTAAATCGGCGTATATCCTGAATGATTCAAAACGCAGACCTGCCAATTTTGTCATGTTGAAAATGGTATAATAGTGTTGGTCATGTTGAGATTTAACAATTGCTGATAGGAACAATCACTATTTTGTTGTCAAATAAGTTAATAATCAAGACTTTCGAACATAATCTTTTGTATGCTACTTAATGGATGGTTGTCGGTTTTGCTACTTGATTACGAACTAAGGGTCATTTTAACAAACGAAATATTTTCAATTGTTCAAAATTTAAAGAGTTTGCAGACGTCATTTAAATGAATATGATGAATTAATACTTTTCTGATAGGGCAGGAAAGAGCAATTTCTCCTTTTCCCACAATATTTTCCCTAGTTGTCAGTAACAAAGTAGTCAAATGTAGTTATTATTTGGTAAAGGGTTAACAAACCTCGATTGTTTAAAAAGGATTAAGGGTTTCGACGCTAATTTACATCAATCTGACACAATTGCACTTTATGGTCAAGTCACAAACGCTTTATTGTTTAGCCGATCGGCGGTCTTTGTTATCAACTTACGGAATGCCGATGGTTCTACCCGCCTTGACCAGCCCTTGTGGGCAGTTGAGTTTGGGGTCTTCCTCCATCATTAAGAGTCGGGCATCGCTACATAACTGAAATAATGTTGATGTTATGTAAAACCCATATAAAAAATTGTTATCAACCACTGTCTACCAAGAGTGTGTTTTACAACATATTACAGCAACATTTGATTCTTTAAGGTATTCGGATAAAATTGCAAAAAGGAGCTATGGATTTGTTTTGTTTTTAATAGCTTTTAAATTTGGATACGATACATCGATCATTACAGGTAGGTGGATTGGTGGGCTATAATAAGAACGTTAATTAATTGTTTAAGGTGCTCTTAGGGTCCATTTAAAAACAAAATCAATTAATTAAAATCCAATTTGAAGAATTTGTATATATCCAACTGGAAACCATGTCCTCTTACAACATTATCGATCAATATTGTATTTTGAATTAACATTTGATTCATTATCAAATGCAACTAATAACATTCGTCATTATGTGTCAATTCCGCTTTTTAAAATCAACAATTCTTCATTTTCAAACGAAGATAAAATACAAAAATAAAAATTTACTAACATGTGAAAGAAAAAAAGAAAGAAAATTATAGTTCATACTTCTATTCTTTACATTGTTTTATAAATTAACTGTTTGCATATATTTACTAATTGCGTGTAGATCTCAGTCATTTCACAATATATGTGACAGATTTTGGAAACGGGATAAAATCTACTTCACCCACAAGTCTCTCCTCATACATAATTTCTCTATAATAAGTACTTAAACAATATCTTAAGCAGTATTGACGAAGAAAAACAACAGCACAATCGTGCTATGTGTTGACGGAGTCGCACAGCGTGTCGGAGAAAATGGCGGATAGCAACCGAAGTGTTCGCTGATTGGTCAGTTCCAGCTGTCAATCAAAGTCTGTCGTAATGTCAATTGTCTGTATTGGTTGGAATAACGGTTATTTGCTCATCGTTCTTTTTTGTCTCTCGATTAAGTCCCCCATGACAATTCTTTGTTGTGAGATTGGACGGGTTTGTTTCACATTGTGGGGATTCTGTAACTTTTCCCACTATTCTCTCCCCACTATTCTAGAACAAATGAGATTAATTGATGTCATGTCCTTCTCACACCATACCACTCCTTTCTCGAGAGAAGTTAAACGTCGATAGTTTTTAGTTCCTGTCCATCTTATCGAATCGATCCTGTATCCTTTTACACTCTTTTCTCACCACTTTCCTGGCACAAATGTTATATTTTATCGTATCATCATTATTAGTTTCTCCTAAAACTGTGAAATTACTAAACTATTTGGGATAATGCGTACATCTACCCGCCTTGTGTTTATATCCATTGTCCTCGCTATCACCACTTCTTCATCTCACTTTATTAAGGACATTTTCTACATTTTTATAAGTAAATAATCCTTTCATATTATTTTCTAAATTTTTGATATGTCATACACGGTTCCATACAAATTTTGCTTTAAATCATTTAAATTTAAGATTTTATTGGAAAGCGATAAAAACACACGTCCATCCACTTCTACGACAAACAACCCTCCTTGATGACATTCGACAGGAGGTGTTTTACAACGTTGATACAGTAATTGTCTCTTACCAATTGTACACAGTCTTGCATCATTCAGAAAGTGGTTAGGAGCTTGGAAAGGATGTTTTGATGGTGTTTAAGTACATGGAAGAAAGGTGCACCGATGGTCGTTATAATTCTGATATATTGATGAAAACAGTGTTAAACTACAATTTAACCGAATAAATATTACCAGTTGAAAGCTTAACATATTCCTCATATACATATACTATAAGGAGAGGAAAATGAGAACGATGGAAAAGAAACCCGCAATTAGGATTAAGAGTCCATTTTTTTATTATGGGTTTTACATCACATCAACATTATTTCAGTTATGTAGTGATGCCCGACTATCAATGATGGAGGAAAACCCCATACTCAACTGCCCATAGGGGCTGGTCAAGGCGGGTAGAACCATCGGCATTCCGTAAGTCAGTCGGGAGACTGCCTCTCATGAAAATCCATATCCCTCTCAGGATTTGAACCCACGCGGAGAGGGGCCATGTGATTTCAAGTTCTGTACTCTAACCACTAGGCCACGGAGGCCCCTGATTAAGAGTCCTGCTTCTGAAATATAAATCTGTGTATTTTTTTATTTCAGCCATCAACTTCCACGGTTTTCAAGAAACAGAGACGCAGTGGTTATTCTTCTAAACATACTCTATAATTAAAGGTATATTTTCTAAAAAACCTCCATACCAATTTGTCAGAAAGGAAAATCTGGTAACATGCATGTAAAAGACTAGTCCTAGATCAGTCTAACTAATGATGAGTCCGTATCTTTTACGTTTTGGTTAGATTTCATGAATATTAGTTGTGATAAAACTTAAAACAACAACAAACCTTCAAGGGAAACATCCTCTAAGCACCCTATACACTGTCGTTATATGTGACAGAACAATTGTTGAAATGGTGTTAAATAGTATACACAAAAACGTAAAGGCTGATTCGAAAGGATATTTTTCCCGCAGATGAAAGTATTCTTGTTTATAATACTTACATACTTGCGTGCTTTTCTGACGACATTTCTTGTTTTTTCATATCATCTCAGCTCTTAACATGGGCGGAGCGGGAACAAAACAGCGAATTTCCGAGGAAACGATCGACGCGGAGAAAATTGAACAGCAAGAAAAGGACAAACGCCATGTACTTTGCGATCAGTGTTTCTTTGGTGGTGTTTTAAACGTCATTGCGTTTTACTTTTGTATCGTGTGTGGGAGATACTATTGTGAGAAATGTTTCACCGGACATGATAGATCCCATAAGTTTATTTGCACTAAGAGTAAAGATAGAGAGTTAGAGAGTGAGATAGCCGAGTTTGTGAGTTACATGATGAACGAGAGCGATGATGAGAGCGAGAAAAGGTTATTGAAAGATGACGCTTGTGTGTGTGACTATGTGGACACAAAACATGAATTTGATAAGGATAAGAATTGTGTAATTACTGGATTAACTGCATACGCGAATAAATGGTGGGTAGTCTGTGATTTTTCTATTAATTCTTGTATTAAATATTTAATATAGGGTCTACAGTGCTACAACGTTATATCAGGTTTGCGTCTCAACCTTTCGATGTAACGGAAACAATAGTCGAAAATAAAACGACTGAACAGGACTCAGCGTCCTGCAGTGAGACTGCTATTTCCGAAACAAACAGTAAACCGGATAGAAAACATTTGTTGGCAGTCTCGTTACCACGGAAACGTTTCATATTGATTATATATTTGGGTAAAAACCCGGTCGTTAAACACAGTAAAATCAGAACAAAGAAAGAATGGTTAAGTATTGATTGTTATGACGGCAATATTTATACCGTCTGTATGGATCCTTCTCGCGAGTCTCCCCGCTACTCTATATCTATACTGTCTGTAGAAGGAGTCGCGTTAAAAACATTTCAGACTGATATCCCCGATTGGTATCGTTCTTCCTTAACTGTTCTAAATGGGACTATTTAAATGACAGATCTCCATAACGACAGAGTGCTTTGTTTCAATGATGAGGGGCGAGTTCTACACAAAATTAGAATTGACGGGTCATGGTCTCGAGGTATTTGTGTGGACCGGAGTGAAGATAAAGTTCATGTTTGTTCATTCGGGCACCACGACACAATGTACGAACTGAAGTCTGATCTGAGTCGATATAAATCAGTCTTAGATCAGACATCACGTTATATGAGGAGTCCCTGGGCGATTTGTTTCTACAGTGATAAACTGTACGTCGGCCATTGGTCAGGGTCTCATGTTACTGTGGTCCGACTTCTGTAACCTCACCCTTCCATTTCCCCCTCTAGTATAGTAACATTATATAACCTTACATCTATTTTAACACATCCGGTCTACAATCATAGTATGTTCTATGGTTACCGTTCGTCAAGAACGTGAATGTGTTTATTTCCAATTTCGTGTGTATAGGTTACATAGTTTAATAGTTCACTTTTTTTGCAAAAGAATTTGCAAAAACTCACGATCGCTTTAATGCTTTTATTAAGTATGAAGCGTAAACTTCATTAGTCAATATGTTGTCAATATCTATCTCCGTTTTGACATGATTGTTTATTGTCCTTTTCAACATTTTATAAATAGCTTCTCAGGGCAAATCATCTTAAATCAACATGCTTGCTTATCATTAATCTTACTATCAGGAATTTATCTAAAGGCATGCATTTTAAAATCTACAATCAATATTTGATTCGTGACCACAGGACGATATAATGCTGGCTGGCAATCTCGAAGATAAATGTTCTCTTTTCGGTAAACACTGATATAGTCGCGTTACTGTTTATTGCTCACCATAAATTGTTGTTGCGTGCTGTCATTTTTGAGTGATTGCAGACTACCTGTCGATTATAATTCGATTATTCTACTTTACAACCCCCCCCAGATATTGTAACTATTATATTTTAGTAGTAACAACATCTGAATATTATCGCAACCTTTGATAATTCATGTTTTGTGTGTCAGAGAGGGGATGTATATATATGTGGGTGTGAGTTTGTGTGAAGGTGTGCTTCATTATGTTTAAATGTGGTCATGTTCAATGAAAGTAGGGTGTTCAGAATGTGTTTAATCATTAAATGTTGATGGTAACAAATGGAATAAACATCAATTAAAAATACTTCTTTTTTATTTCTGCGTCTATACTCCCAATAAGAATTCCCAACACCATCGTTATCCTTGGTATAGGAAAAAGTGACCAAACTCACAACAGCCTACTATTACAATATTATGAAATCGAGTCTTGAAAAAAAGTGTCGATCTGGATCAGTCTCTGCAAACTGCGGTTCTATCCAAGCTTGCACTTTTTCTCTTCATTGCTGGTGTCGCCATGTTTCTACTCGTTTATGACCTCAAGATAGAAAGCAAGACGAGTTTAGTTGACCAAACCTCCAGCAACGTATCCGGAAAGTGTTTGAATTCGTCCTCACCGAAGATGAAATTCTGAACACATGTCCAGTATAATTATAAAGTTCTTTGTACGGGTTATAAGTTACAATGTTGTGAACTCGATTCTTGGAAAAGTGTCGATCTGGATCAGTCTCTGCAAACTGCGGTTCTATCCAAGCTTGCACTTTTTCTCTTCATTGCTGGTGTCGCCATGTTTCTACTCGTTTATGACCTCAAGATAGAAAGCAAGACGAGTTTAGTTGACCAAACCTCCAGCAACGTATCCGGAAAGTGTTTGAATTCGTCCTCACCGAAGATGAAATTCTGAACACATGTCCAGTATAATTATAAAGTTCTTTGTACGGGTTATAAGTTACAATGTTGTGAACTCGATTCTTGGAAAAGTGTCGATCTGGATCAGTCTCTGCAAACTGCGGTTCTATCCAAGCTTGCACTTTTTCTCTTCATTGCTGGTGTCGCCATGTTTCTACTCGTTTATGACCTCAAGATAGAAAGCAAGACGAGTTTAGTTGACCAAACCTCCAGCAACGTATCCGGAAAGTGTTTGAATTCGTCCTCACCGAAGATGAAATTCTGAACACATGTCCAGTATAATTATAAAGTTCTTTGTACGGGTTATAAGTTACAATGTTGTGAACTCGATTCTTGGAAAAGTGTCGATCTGGAAGAGTCTCTGCAAACTGCGGTTCTATCCAAGCCTACACTTTTTCCAGTCGTTGATTGTGTTACTCTGTTGGTACTGGTTTATCCCATTAAAGACAGAAAGCAAGACGAGTGTGGTTGACAAAACGTCCAACAACGTATCCGGAGAGTATTGGAACTGATCTTCACCGAAGATGAAGAATATCCAGTATGATTATCCAGACCTTTGCGTTTTATGTCCAGAAAGACGAACTGTCGGGTTAACCCTCTATGAAGAAGCAAGCACGTCCAGTATATTCATCCAGTTTCATCCATACCCAATCCGTAAGATGGTCTCCCAATCAGGGCCATTCTACGTTATATAATAGGGGCTTATGAAGGGCACCTTCCCATTTGAAAATTTCCTTAAAACAAAGCAGTTTTCCCAAAAATTAAAAGTCATACCAGCTTTTTAGCTTCTTAATTCAGCAATTCAAGAACTGAAGCTTCCCAAATTCAACAGGCTTGGGCCTCTCCCCAATTGAAGGAAAAAAGCCCTGCCACTATCATTAAAAGCTTTATCCCCCTGAGGCAATAATCGTCCATATTGATCTTAGTTAGATCCAAAGAACCATTCGAAAATTTACTGGCAATATCGAACTAATGCTCGTAGCAGGCTCCTATAAACGGGTAAAGTGTTAACGTTGTACAATCGCTGTGGGCCAAACACAGCTTTATCCCCTGGACACCGAAAATCTTAAATTCTGATCATGGGCAGTCAAAAACAAAATGAATATGAAACTTACTACTTACGAAATGTGGGAATTATTTGTTGATCACCCACGCATCAAATACTCATGAGGCAGAAAGCGTACGTGTTGGTAATGTAAAGGACCAATTAATCTATATTCGGCATTATTATCAAGTCAATGTATATTTATTCACTGAACGTGCGAACTGTGGGAGTTATCTGTCGTTAATACACACATATTAAATCCTCATGAGGCAGAAAGCGTACGTGTTGGTCATGTAAAGGACCAATTATTTTAAGTATGACATTCTAATCAAGTCCATAAACATTTATTTAATAAACGTGCGAACTATGGGAGTTATCTGTAGGTCTCTCATATGAAATCCTCATGAGGCAGAAAGAGTCAGTGTTTGTCATGAAAAGGAACAATTAATTTATATACGATTTTTTAAAATAACACCAACTACGACATTCTATCAAGTTCATATACATTCCATCCCTAAAATTGTTAACTGTGTGAGTTATCTGTAGGATACGTATGAAATCCCCATAAGGCGAAAACCGTTAATGTTGATTATGTAATGAACCAATTAATTTATATTCGACATTCTTATCAAGTTTATATACATTCCATCCTTGAACTTGTAAACTGTGGAAGTTATCTGTAGGCCAAACACCTTCTTATCAAGTCTGTATGCAATTTGATCCCTTGAGCAGAAAGGCTCATAGTCGATCAGAAACCACACATCGTATAGCTTATGAAATGGTTAACGTTTTCTTGCCAAGCATTCGATGATATTTGTAGAACAGTTAATCATTACATTTCTCTTTGAGTCGGAAAGGGTAAATGTTGATTGTAAACGAGCTAAAGCTGCGTTACTTAACACTGGCAGATTAGAACCGAGACCCTTGAAATCTATTTTGGCTTCGTTTTATCTTGATTTTTTAAAGGCGTATATACGTACTAGATTCAACTTCACTATTGCTTTAGCCAATAGCTAGTGAACGGGTTAAATATTTAAACGCATACAATTAAGTCACAGATCCCCGTGACTTCAGTATAAAACACATATTTCAACCTCACAGAAAAGTATGCATAGGCTATTAGCAATAGTCTTTTTTACAATGATAGCGCGTAAGCACATTAATTTTGTATAAATACGACTGTTTTGATAAAGAGGGGAACAGTTGGACCACGGGGATGTCAAACAACCCTATGAAAAGACAGCGTTACTCAACATGTGGGAGATATGTCCCTTCCAAACAAGACCATATTGCCTTTAATTACACTCTTCCCCTATCAAAACAATGTTCTTGTCGAGCAATATGTCGACCAGAATCTTGGAACAATTGTTGATATGATAGTAAACGTAAATTCACTAAGCGTGCGTCAATCAAACCGTGAAGACCGTGTGGAATGTGTGGAGGACGAGTTCGATAATGCAAGGAAAACGCTAGAATATCAGAGTGTCAACCATGAGGCGATAGCAAGACGATTGAATCTGATATTCAGAGGCATAAATGAAGAGGTCACACATGACTGTATGCTTCATGTTAAAAACTTCATTCATAACAAGCTAAATATCTAACTTATTTACTTTACACTGATTGTGACGGAGGCGTGAAGCTTATTAAAAACTCACTCCCGATGACTTGATTCTTCCTGGATACTAGACCAGTACTCGCGCCAATTCCTTGGTTAGTTCCGGAAATTTTCCCCTCGGGGATTCGAACCTGGGACCCTCGGTACAAGAGGCCGACTCGCTACTACTGCACCACTTTCGCCCAAATACATTGAACATATTGAAACAGGCCATACAATGAAAATACATAGAGCTCATTGATAAGGAACCCCATTGAGACCATCTAACATGACAAGGCAAATGCCAAATTATAGTCTGTTGTGAAACAAGTTGTTATAACTAAGATTAATTACTCTCGATTCTGCTTTCTGGATCCTAACCAGTACTCCCGTCTAGAGTGGATTCGTGAAAGCTAGCATTGCGGAACCCGCTTCTCACAGGATTCAAACCCACGACTCTCCGGCTCTAGATAGTGTCCTCCAAACTGGCCCTGATTAACTGGTAGTCCATGGGAAAACCCTTATATATGAGTTCCTTTCTGAAGCAGTCTCGCATCAATCCTGTCTTATCCTCCTCCAAGGAAAGCACCGGACCCATAAGATGTCTACATGATAGAAAAAGATGACACATATAGGACAAATACTCTATCTACCGTATTGGACTCGTCCACTAATATTTAATCTGATGTTAGCACAGTTGCAGATGAGCAGGCTGATCTTCGCATGGAACCAACAACTCTGGCTGCAAACCAAGTAGACAAACCAACAGAACCAACCTCAAAACCGACATTCTAAGGGCCCTGTTGATGCAAACCGTCTCACATCTGGAAGCAATACTTAGGACAATACGAAAAACATTGAAGACAGATCAAACAAGTACTGTACACGAAAACATTGTGAGTAATTATAAAACTTTCCGAACAATCAATTCCTCAACAGTGTATCCATAACTTTAAATGTATGTGGGTTGAGGCAACTTACACAATATCCAGAATTTGTACAAAAAGTACAGAACAATGATGTTTTATTTGTTAATGAAACAAAAATTGATGAATGAGTATACACTGTATAAAGAACACCATTTTGAGTTATTTTTAGGATGTTGAGTCAAACGTGTTCTGGCTTGAATTTGACATTAATGATAGTTTATTAATCTTAGGTAATATTTATATAACACCTTCGCCGTCAAGCTTTTAATGTATCGACATAATTAAATCATTTGCAAATGAAATCAGCCAAATGAGTATTAAGTATGCATATGCATATATACCATCTGGAGATTCGGTCTATGATCTTAATTACGTAACTCCAACATCAATGGAAACTTGTATAAAAGATATGTATGCCCAGTGTTTTCCTTAAGAGGAGGATGTAGGCAGATTTTACCTCAATTTCTTTTCTAGACGGCTCAATTTTGTCTAATGGTTACAAATAAATCTTTGGCACCCAAAAAGCGGTAAAATTAATATTCGGCACACTGGCACCCAGACACCCTTGCCTCCCAAACAGTTCTCTTGGCATTCTTCTCCAATTCTCAAGGAAAACCTTGCATGCTAATATCAACGCATGTTTTACCACAGGTGACAACCAGAGAGGCTATTTCTTGTATAAGTGCGGAGGCCGTCAAGGCGACAATCTATTACCTATTCTATTGTCTTTGTTTTGTAATGCCTTGACGGCTTCTTTAGTAACCATGGGAAAATCGGAATCATCTTTGAAGTTTATAATTTAAATAGACTTCTGAAAATACGTTTTTTTACTTTATGCAGACGACACAGTCTTGATGTCTAATGATCCAAAATAGCTTACGGATATAAAAACACGTTTTCTGAGCATTGTGAAACATGGAAGTTGAATATAAACATATCTCAAACTTAAGAAATGCTTTCTGGG
This sequence comes from Cerastoderma edule, assembly GCA_947846245.1. NCBI lineage: Eukaryota > Metazoa > Mollusca > Bivalvia > Cardiida > Cardiidae > Cerastoderma > Cerastoderma edule. The sequence continues at coordinate 17,633,784 of OX401421.1, forward strand.
AAAAAGAAAAGGTAAACTTCCTTTGAAAGTTCCGAATAGAAATTGGACTAGGGGTATGGCTTAACCAGCCTAATAACAAAGTAAAAAGCACAAACATCATGATAAAAGTAAATCTTGTTTACCAATACTAACAACAATGAAATAGTAATCTACAAAACTCAAATAAAGGCCTTACTTATAATATATTTCAGGAACGTATACAACTTGAAAATTGCCTAGAGATGGAACAATATAGAAATAAGTAAAAAAATGTATCTATGCACACTAAAAGATGTTGGGTGATGAAATGCACTATCTCCTAAAAAGTAAACAATTCCAAACACAAACGACAACCCTAAAAAAACCGTAACTATATCCGGCCAAACATAATAAAATTTAAACAATCAATGAATGGCAAAAATATCCATGACCTTGAAAACCTTTGTAAACTCAACACTATAATCCTGAAGAATTTTCGTAAAATACAATAACATTACCTAGCAATCAACTTACCTCAGTATGTTGTCCATTTCATAGATTCAAACACGGAAACCCATGACAGTTGACAAATGTTAACAACAAAGGCATGTCAATCCACTTAAAGAAAGCGTAGCCCTTCCAAGAAAGTTCTTTTATATCCATACTCTTTAAAATCACTATGTTATCCATAAAAAGCATTGTTTCATTGTTTATCAACACAGTCGATTTATCACGAAGTCTAAATCATGAGGAAATTGTGAAAGGTTTATTTATAGATTTATAGTTAACCGGATTACTAGAGTAAAGAACGTAATATAGTCTTTTTCTACAAACGTCTTAGAAGCAACCATAAGAAACAAGCTTATAGGGGTTTTCATGTATATTTCTTTTTGTTTTATTGTATTTTGTTTTGATATATGATCTTTATTTTTCATTGCTAGCTTTCATTGCTATCTTGGTGTATGTGAAATTCAAAGGGGAAACAATATCTAATAAAAATTAATCTATTTCCCCGTTCATTAATACACACATGGAATAACACAGAAACAACATGTATACATCTTAATGATACATTTGTCCGGGTTAAGCAGGTCAACGTTTTAAGCATTCACATAAAATATCTTTGGAAACAAATTGTAACATTCAGAAACATTGCTCATAACTAGCTTTTTCTCTTTTACCATTTTCTGTCTAGTAAATACCTCAAAGGTGGTATACTTTTTCTCACTTTATGTTTGTCGTCAACTCCTGCATTTTTGCACCTTCTTTTAACATGTAGCGATCACAACATTCCATGTGGAGTGATGTGTCAATAATAATTTTGTTGATGAATGGAACCATGTCTATCGCCACTATCGTACTTAAGGATAGTTAACATCAAACTTTGTTTGTTGATTTTTCGGTGCTTTTGTGAAGTGAAACATGTTTCTTTTAATACATTAATTATCACATATAGTTTGAATTGTTTGACTCGTAATAAAATAGGCACACTGTTTTATATGTACATATGTATATTATTAACTCATGCATTGAATCAAAATTTGAGAAATGAAATGTCTTTTAAATTGAATTGAATTGAATTGTAACACGACAATGCCTATCACGCAGATGTGTTGGTTGCCTGGCTAAACGTGGCGTAACATACCTGAGTACCCACTAGCATTGAGAAGATAATTCTGTTTTACGACTTGTACATCATCATACATGCATAACAATAAAAACACAAAATCACATGGTGTGTGTAGATAGGATAGACTACATATCATGAGGATGGATTTAAAAAAAAACTATTGAATTTCTAAGTGACAAAGCTTCCCTTAGATACTAGTATTTAGCAACTTCTAACAGAACAGTGTATTTTTAATCGTTGATTTAAAATATTCAATAGATTTAAAAATACTCGTATTTGGTCTGTTAAAGCATAATTTCTTCAACCACGTTTTCCATTGATCATTAAAACAAATACAGACACAAATAAAGTGATACTCATCTTCGATTTCATTTGAATCGCAACGTAAACAATTTCGTTCATTTCGATCTATTCTATTTCGTCCAAACCTCCATGTCTGTATTCTCAAAGAGTTCGATGACAATCTTAATCTTCTGTAATTCTTAGGGAGTTTGGCCACACGTCTAAATAAGGTTCATATTCAACCGTCTTAAAATACTCAAGGTGGGTAGATACTCACTATGTACCGACCATAGCGTGTCGTAGGGGCACTCCTTACCTCTCAAGCTAGATAAGTGCGTTTCCATCACTGTAGCTAGACGTGTTTGAATAAAATGTAGAAAATACTATCCGATCTTTGTTACTGTATAACAAAGTGCTACAAATTTCTTACTGGGTGAATGCATCTCATTTAATGAGGTTTTACGGTGGCAGATATCTCTAAAAACGAAAGAATCCCTCTTTATTTTTTACAGAAGGTCGCCCCGAGGTAAACGAAACCAAAGGCCTAAAAAGCGTGTTTTTTCTAAGGTCGTTGACAAAACATATATATTAAATAATTGATTCATTAACGCCCGAGCAGAAAGACTTAAAATTGTTGATCTTGATAAAATCAAAAGTGGGAATGATATCAGCGTACTATCTCTTTAACTTTTTACCAATCGTTAAATTTTCGACTGTCCCAAATTGAAAGAGTTTGCAGACGACATTTCAAAATGTTATGAAAATGAAAAATGCTTTTCTTGTAGGGCAGAAACATTTTGGAAAAGGAGGAATTGCTCGTTTAGATCAATTTCTCATTTTCTCATAATGTTTTCCAGAGACGTCTGCAACAAATTGGTCATATGTCGTTATTGTTTGAAAATGGGTTAAGCGAAATGCATAGTGCTTTACGAAAATTACCAAAGACAAGAGATTCAACAGTGGAACGTGCTACCAACTAAATAGATGTTGTAACTCCACTTCAATTTTAGCACGGATCCCCTCCCGAAAAATGGATAAATAAATAAGACAAAATGAGATTTAAAATAGAACTACAACAACAAGAAGATCTAGTCGATATAAGTTTTTTTCTTTTCTTGCAGTAAAGCAACTTTTGTCGGCAAAAAACATAACTTGCTCTTGAGAGAATTCTTTTCCATTAATGATTCAAAACTATATTTGGAGAGGAGCTGCGAAAAGTCATTAATCATTGGGATGTAGAGTTAAACCCCCGTTGTTGAATCATACACTTTGCTGCATTTCCGTCTCAACTAAAGAATATTAGCTTTATATCATGCAATTTGATCAAATTGAAATGTAAATTGTTTAATCAATCATTTTCTTTAAAAACAGATTTTCTTATTTATTAAGCTGTGCAGTTAAACAGAGCGTAAATACACCACTAATTGAAAAAAAAACAACAGGAAAGCCACCGCTTTAACGCCCTATATGGCGAAAATACTCTTGATGTTTTTAACCCTTTCACAAACAACAAATGTTCGATTGTCCCAAATTGAAAGACTTTGCAGACAACATTTCAAAGTTCATACTCTTCTGATAGGGCAGAAAACATTGTGGGAAAAGGAAAAATTGCTCGTTTCGAGCAATTTCTCATTTTCCAACAATGTTTTCTTGTGTCGTCTGCAACAATGTGGTCAAATGTCGTTATTGTTTGGGAAAGGGTTAAAGGGGCTATCTCATATTTTTTTCAGTGATAATCAAATAATGAGGAGTTAATTTTATCAATCATTGTCACTAGAGAAATGTTCATATCAAGTTTTCTCTTTTTAATAAAAATGCTTCAAAGCTGAGTTTTGATGAAATTTAAAAAAAAAACTTTGAAGTAGTTTCAGTGCTTTGATGAAAAACTCGATCTATAAATAGTCCGGAATTGCTTTCTGATGTACGTTGCCATTGTCGCGTCAAATAACATGATCCAGAAGACATTTTTCCTTTCTTCATTTCCAGAAATAAAGAAAATCAATCATTGTGTTGACGCTTATAAGTGTATATATAATGAATATATATTTTATGTATAGTGGGCCGACAGCCTACGTTACGAAATCAAGTTTTTGTCGTTGTTATTGTTATTGTTATTATAGTGTTGATCCATTTCATACTTTGGTTTCAAGACGCTCTAAACTATTTGGTTGATTTCTCAGAACGAAAACAGTAGATCATTATTTTTTGTGGAAAAGATTCAAACTTGTAGGAGACATTAATAAACAGTTTTGGAACAATTCTTCGGAAAATCCGAAAGCAATAGAAGTATTCAGTGTTCTCTCTACCACAGTTATGCTGCACTCACAACTTTGCACTTCTTGTATTATAGATAGATATGACTACTACGTTAGTAAATGCAATATACCTAACATACCACATACAATCAAATCAGTTCAACGTTACCAATTAAACAATAAAAACTCCAATTGCAGCCAACGGTTAAGAGAGGAAATTGATGATATTATCTTGACAGATCTAATGATAGATTTCTTAATTGATTGGTTGTTCACACAGACCAAAATCTTTACATTTTGTTTTGTTAACCAAAATATAAATTCGAATATCAATACGAAAATGAATGATTCTACGTTTCAATCTTCACTAACATGCATATAAAGAGATGTCCCTGATCAGATAAGTAAAAACATATCATACATTGTTTAAATCAAAAGGGTTCGACATAGAGAGAGTTCGACGTATAAATGCCTTGAATACAAAGCCATAGAAATAAAGAACACATAATCCGGGACCCCATGTTAACTTCGATATATAGAGGAGTTTGACAATCACAATCGTAAGTTCGAGGTATAGATACTAACTGGCCAACTGGCTTCTGGATGCACATAATTTCAACTTGCAACTAGCTGTGGTTGTGGGTATCTAGGAGCTGGGGGAGATACAGGTGATTACATAAGTATATTGTTTTAACTTAAATATTACTCTCCGATTTTTCGATCATTACCTCACCAATACTTCTCTGAAAACGATTAGAAATTATGAATTGTACATACGTCTTCACACATGCTTTATGAATTTATTTTGTAAGCTATAAACATGTTTTTGATGTTTAATGCTGAATTTAAGTATGTTATGTTTTGTTATGTACTACCGTATTACATTCATGCGTATCTACAGGAAACCATAACGATAATTTGACACTAACGAGTATTATCCTGTCACCAGCGCAATGAACGGACCGATAACAGGGTGCCGTATAAGTTTAATATTTGTGATATCCAGCACTTACCATATATCACACATTCACGTGCGAAATACTGACGTCATATATACGTTATGGCATATGACGTCATTTGTGCATCATTCTCTACTTTTTTTCTGTCTTTTGATTCCTTTATTTTGTATTTTGTTTTCAGTTTGTTTGTTAACACTAATCCATGAAGGTAACAGGATAAATAGAATAGATGGTTGGTGTCTTTGAATAGGAAAAGTTATCGGGCTCGGCATCGGAATATTATCCGTTTCGCCTTCGGCTCACCGGATAATATTCATACGCCTTGCCCGATAACATTTCCGATTCACGACACCAACCATCTATTCTCTATGTATCTCTTCCCATGTTATTGTCTTCATTCGTCACTCAGCTCAGTAATATCCACAATTTGCCCATCTTGACAATCCTTTTAAAATAAGCATGGATAAACAATAAATTCAGAATTGTTGTTTTTATTCTTGTCAAACAATACCAAAGAATAACAATGAAAGGACGATTTCAATGACCTTATGCTTAACGTTCTGTAATTTGCTCTATATTTTGCATCGAGTAATGCCATATTTTTGTCTGCAATAATTCATTTAATTAAATTGCATATTAACAAAAAACGACGATGGATCTTGGATGCATCAACTTCGATAACATGTCAAGATGTTGATTTATCATTTAAGCTTATCTAGCTTACATCGAATGCAAAACATTCTCGGATATATAATACGTATGTTTCCATCTAAGTTTGTTTAGATTTAAGTAAGTTCAACAATAGCTTCATCGATTTTAACTGTGACAAAATGAGAGACCCCCCAATGAACCGATTTTCATTATATCGCATTGGTTTTTATCCACAGAATGAAAAAGGAACATACATTTGTTGATCAAGCTATTTATGAGATCTGATTTTTCTTTCAATTTATTAGTTCACATTTCTCGATTTGCTTCATTTAAAAGAAAAAAGACACCACTGTGACAAAAAGGAAAAATCGATCCAGTAGATCAAATTTTATGCATTGGTCACAATGGCTTCTACGTAATACAGTAAATCATACAAACAAAACTTTCTTTTTTTAAGTCTGCTTTTGCTTTCAATTCGTTTAATCACCCCTGTGAAGAAAGATTTACACCCTCACTATCAGTAGTTTTCCTTTCTAACAACAGTTACTACCACATGTTATAAAGGAAAATGTAATAACTAACAATCCATGGTTGTCTTTTGTTTTTAACTCTTTTTCTTACAATACCCCGTTGGCCGTATATTTTAAGACCTTTTTGTGAGAAGGATAAGTTTTTCATGATGAGATATTCTTCCACGTTTTTATGGAAAACTGTATTTCTATTGTTTACAGTCGTCTTTTGCTTTTAACTCGTTTTTCCATGTTGCCCCCGTAGCCACATTTTTACTAATATCGTAAAGAAAAAAAAGGTTTTTGTAGGCTATCAACATGTTTGTCCGTAATGATCCTTTTTAAAACCCATGTAAAAGATTTAATAAAACTTCCGCGATTACAGTATAAATTGGTCCTAGATTCCAAATTTTCTCTTTGGTACAACTATTTTCACCGAATACTACATAGACAGTTTTTTTTGCAAAGGAATTTGTGTCGTTTTTTCCTGCTTTTTCTCTCGTATCAGTCGTAAATTCCAATATTGGTATATGGGCAAAAGAAATGACTTGCTCCCTACCAAACTACCATACCTCTCACTCTCAGTGTACAATACAAAGATGCAATATAAGGACCGGAAAATATTCTTGTATACATCCTTTTATCGCTTTTTCGTTTTAGGCTGATTTGATAATTGAACGATTGTCGCGAAATATTCTGAAACTTCTTAAAGACAAAGTTCAACCATAAGCAACAAAACATATCGGAGTTCCTTTTTTTTTCATCATCATTATCGTTTGCTTTTTTTTTCATGTTTCTGAAAGTTTACAAGGAAACATTACGCATACTGAGTTATGAGTGTGCAACAAAAGGCCATGTGAAATTTCTTATGCAAAAGGTAATAAATTAAATAAAGCGCTTACCTTTACGGTCCTCATTCTTCTATATAGGTTTCTGTGAAGAAGCGCCTTACAAAACACATCTGTCCTCGCGCGAATCGAATGCCTAGACCATAATGCTTTGCGTCGTTACGGAAATTAACGAAGAGTCCCGACTGATTTTCCGAAAAACGTTGTGATTACAACATGGGCGTGAAATCACTCAGCTACTTTCGCTCCGCTTGCTATTATGAAATATTTGCAATGAATCACACACTGTGCAAATATGCATTTTATTGGACCCCTTTGGTCGTGCGTCTGGGATCTCCATTAAAGGTGATTGTACACAGAAAGCAAAATTCGAACGTCAAAAGATCTCCTCGAAACAACACAGTGTTTCTATTGTTGTTTGATAAACAATTAATGGAAGCTATTGAAATTCAGGAAGCGACAATCTAAGTATGAAACGTTTGTATGCGGTAGATCTCAAAAGCGCTGTCACGCTTTTGGATCAAAATACGTGTTTAAAAACACATAAAACAATTCGAAAGCCACACATTTACATATCTACTATGTCACAAGTGCAATTCACGGACCGATAACAAGATGACGTATGACATTTTCTGTTATCCGTCATTAGATCACGTGATCGCTGCGTTCTTGTCAGGATCGATTTATTTGTTTCCTTTCTTTGTTTTCTTTTTTATTTCATTCTATAAAGGTTACATGATAATAAAAATAGATGGTAAGGACCTTGAATGGGAAGATTTATCGGATCAGCTTCAGCACGTATGCATTCACAAACCCGTGTAAAGAAGTTTGATACAACCCACACCCTTCAAGGCGATCTTAAAGGGACTAACTCAGGGATCTCTTGTCTGAAGAAATACACGTTAGAACATTTACATAATTGATTATTGTCGCTAAACCAAAAACCAATTTCATTTCCTTTACTCCTAAGTTGCTGAAACCCTGTGAATGGATTAAATGAAGTGGATTTAGTCCGTGTATGGGCTCGAACCACCAACCTTTCGGTAAACAGCTAATGTCACGTGCCAAAAGCGAGTATACGATTCCAAAGACACCCCATGACGATGGAATCTCAAAATAGTACACTTTGTTCTAAATTTAGATCGTTGTTTACGTAATAAACTCGTTTAAACGATAGATAATATCTACGACACAAATAATCTTTATATTTTGGTCGGTTTGGAAAGTTGTCGTTTAAACTATCTAAAAATTTAAAAAAAAAAAAGAAAAAAAAAAACCAATGCGTGAGATAGTCCTTTTAAAGAAATAGAATTGACGTCAGAACATGAACATAAGGAAAACAGAAGGCTTGAGTCATAGGCAATGGAAATTGTATCAATGGTGATTTTGCACGGCAATGTACTATGAAGAATAATTCACAATTGCAAATGCATCATTATCAACGTTTGGGAAGAGAACAAGTACAAACAAAATGTATTTTATAAGAGGGTATATATTTTTTATACATATCATAAGTAACCGGTTGTTATTTTCATGGTGAGGAACGCAATTGACAAAAGTGTTGTTACAGCTCTATCCTTTGGTAAGTCTCTTGAAAGGAATGTGGCTCTTACATAAAAGCAGAAACCAAATAAATGTTATAAAATCTGTTTATAGCTTATATAGAATCATCAATCTTAAAAAAGAATTAAATCAGAAACAAAAGTAATGTAGTAAAGTCAGTATAGCTGGAATAAAAACCTCAATATCAAATAGAAATAAAGCAGAAACCAAATAATATTTGTTTATGTCTTTTATAGAATCATCAATCTTAAACAGAAATAAATCAGAAACAAAACAACTGTAAAGAAATCTGTATAGCTCGTTTATAGAATAATCAATTTTAATCAGAAATAAATCAGAAACCAAATATATGTACATGTAATTAAATTTGAATAACTATGATATTGAATCATCAAACTTAAATAGAAATAAATCAAAAACCATATAAATGTTATAACATCTGAATAGCTATAAAATAGAATCATTAATGGATAATTTTGTCTATTTATGGGTATTCGTAGAGGCGTTCAACATTCTTCCTAAATACCATTGTGTTGGTTGTCGGGTGTTTAAAGGTACCAATAATCCGCCATTTTGAAAATATCTGTTTTTTCGGAATACTTCGGTCGTTCTCGGTAGACATCGGTCGGGATCGGAACTATTCGGTTAAAACCGGCGATAGAATGTGTTTCGCCGGATTGCTCCAGTCTTCCTCGGTAAACATCGGTCGGGGTCGGAACTAATCGCTTAAAACCGACTATAGAACGAGGTTGAAAATGGCGGATTAAGGATATTCTACCTTAAGCAAGGGGTTTCATGGAAAATCTTAGGTACAAACAAACACCGTTCATAACTGCTTCAACGAAGATTGTGACCAGCAGAATGATAGCCGGGATCCAGTACAGCCTGTTCATATAACACGGTTCGTCTGTCACTGAAAGAGAAATTGTTACAGCATGTACTTAGATTTGCCTTTATAACATGGGTTATCGTGGAGATCGGGGATTTTGTTGAACATGTGAACAAGGAATTCCACGCAGTGACGTCATAGTCTGTTTACTCTGATATTATAATGATCATTGTTTAAAAGATAATTATATATCATCAATATATCTGTAGAAAACATTTTATTTTAAAAATGATCAGCTATCAATCCTTGAGAAAGTCTTTTAAGGTTGAATATTAATCCTTATAGTGCTGGAACCGACTTCATGCTCATGCAAAAAACCTAAAACTTGAAAATCTGACTACACAAGAAATCTAATTTAGAACAAGCGTTCTAAAGGTTAAATTGAATGTTTACCCTAATAGTGCGTAAACAGAATTCATTCTTAATTCAGCAAATAGGTTTGAGTCTGGCCAGCTGCCAGGTAAATTCATCCGATTTGCTACTCCGAGTATCTTTTCACATCAAAATTAAGCAGATATTTAAGATTTTGAAAAGCAGACGACATTAACATCTTTTTTTTAAAAGATACCCAGCATTCTGCATTACCTGTTTGTTCATTAGTGTCTACGTCTGTAACTCTGAGTTGTGTGTCTAACTGTACAATCTCATCCGCGTCGCGACGCTTCCTACCAGTTGCTTGCTGGCAAGACTGCAAAGGAAAAGAAAAAAAACAATGAACCGAAAACAAGTCAAAATTAAAGGGAAGCTATTTTATAACTCTACTGCACAATTGATGGAAAGTAATGACTTGTACTATCAACCGGAAAATAGTCAAAATCAAAAGGGATTGAAACCATGGGTCTTTTCAGAAAATTACCCATATTGACATTTAGAATGCTGGGTAATTTTCTGAAGAGTTGAGTATAGTGTTATCTGCTTTCCAAAACCTTCAGAAAAAATGCTTTATTTTGATGGAAAAATATGTTCGCAAACAGGTTAGATCACAGGCCTGTCGCCAACTTACTTGCCGGCTTGCCTGGATCAAACATGTTTGTATAAGCATGAAGTCGGTTCCGGTGCTCTATGGCTTAAATGATCTGAAGTTGAAATTGAAATGATTTTGGTGAATTTTACTAGCACTTCTGCACTAATGATGGAAAGTAATTTATCGTGTCAATAGTGCCATTTTGGGACCGATAACAAGGTGCCATATAACATTTTTGATATCCAGCAGTAACCATATAACACATCCCCGTGACAAATCATGACGTCATAAGAACGCCATTTCACAGCGGCTATAGTCGACTGAGGTTTCCGTGAATTCTTTTGTAAGTTCTGTCATTTGCAAACATCCTAGTTATAAGTTATCGAATTCACACTCACATTATCACACCTACTCCCGGTTAGGTTTCCAAAGCAAAAGCCAACGGTAACACGATAGTAAACAGTCGGTGTTCCCAGGTAGAAAGCACGGAATGGCTGTGTTTCCATCACGTGGTATGAAGAGTATTGCGCCCCTATATCCTGGTTCCACATAAACGGTTGTATGGTTAGACCATTGGCTAGTGTGGTGTTACACCTGCAAAGCAAGACAGAGATGATGCTTTAGGGAAACACAACGAACAACATATAACAGGCATTTCTTTAAGCTGGGTGCTAAGAATATTCAAAATAACCACAATGATTAACCATTATACAATTGTGGAATCGTATCATAGGTACGTATGCATTGGGAATATGCATTGTTATTCATGATTTGTGAAAAATATTTTCGTTTACTCTACTTAAGTGTTGTTGTCTTTTTCGGACTAAACTCTCTGAGTGATACAATGGAATTAAACGTTAATTGGATGTAAATGAATCTAAATTGTGTTTCATTTCAGCTTTACGCCTTGACAAATATCTTGAGTTAAATGTACATGTGATTGTAAAAGTTATTTCTTCATTTCGATTTCATTCGTTACAACAGTTTAGTCCCTTATCTTATAATAATGCGATGCTATGTGAAATATGATAGCAGAGGGAAACCCAGGCGACATTCGTGATCAAGACACATTATGATAAATCTTAAGAGAATCGTGAATGCCAAAGATGAAAGGAGATGCAAATAAAGCTTTATGTACTATAAAAACCATATCGTTCTTTTGTATTTAAGACCACCGACCGATTTACAATACTAAACAAATAAAAGAAACTAAAGAACTTAAACAATTCTATATGACTTTACATATGCACCACCTATAAAATAGTTTTAACACAAGTTTTAAAGTGACAAACATCATCAAGAAATTAATGTTAATCGTATGAGTTAATTTTAGGATGGAAACAAAATGGCTCACTTCTGGATAGGAAAGGATGGTTATGAAGTAGACATAGTTATCAAAGGCATTGACTGCAATACTTCAGAATGACAAATCCTGTATGGGACTATTTGTTAAGATATGAAAGACGACAGTAAAATAGAAATATCACATAAATATCGCACCTGAGCGTTAAAGAGGACAGAAATATGAATTCATAAGCCTTAATTTTTTACGGAATGGAAAAATAGCAGGGTAGATTTGGCATAAGTGTGCATAATATGAAAAACAAACCGGGACAAAAATCTGATCTTTTCCGTCAAGAAACAGAGAAGATCTACGATTATACAGTATATGAATTACCCGTTCGTCATCAGTGTGTACGTTAAAGCAGTTCCGTCTGTAGGAAAGTTGGCGTTGTTCGATATGACTAACGTGTCCACGTAGATTCCAATGTGGGCTGGAATACCACGAAAAAGATTAATTCAGTCAGATAATATCCTATACTATCCTCCTCTAATATTATAATATGGGAAATATCCCGGACTATCCTCCGTTACTACTACAATGTGGGAAATATCCCAGACTATCCTCCGTTACTACTACAATGCGGGAAATATCCCAGACTATCCTCCTTTACTATTACAATGTGGGAAATATCACAGACTACCCTCCTTTACTACTACAATGTGGGAAATATCTCAGACTATCCTCCGTTACTACTACAATGTGGGAAATATCCCAGACTATCCTCCGTTAATACTACAATGTGGGAAATATCCCAGACTATCCTCCTCTACTATTACAATGTGGGAAATACTCCAAACTACCCTCCTTTACTACAACAATGTGGGAAATATCCCAGACTACCCTCCGTTACAACTACAATGTGGGAAATATCCCAGACTATCCTCCGTTATTACTACAATGTGGGAAATATCCCAGACTACCCTCCTTTACTACTACAATGTGGGAAATATCCCAAACTACCCTCCTCTACTAATACAATGTGGGAAATACTCCAGACTATCCTCCTTTACTACTACAATGTGGGAAATATCCTAGACTACCCTCCTTTACTACAGCAATGTTGGAAATATGTATCCCAGACTACCCTCCTTTACTACTACAATGTGAGAAATATCCCAGACTACCCTCCTCTACTATTACAATGTGGGAAATACTCCAGACTATCCTCCTTTACTACTACAATGTGGGAAATATCCTAGACTACCCTCCTACCAATGTGGGAAATATCCTAGACTACCCTCCTCTACTATTACAATGTGGGAAATACTCCAAACTATCCTCCTTTACTACTACTACTTCCTCCTTTACTATAACAATGTGGGAAAAATCCCAGACTACCCTCCTTTACTACTACAATGTGAGAAATATCCCAGACTACCCTCCTCTACTATTACAATGTGGGAAATACTCCAGACTACCCTCCTTTACTACTACAATGTGGGAAATATCCTAGACTACCCTCCTTTACTACTTTAATGTGGGAAATATCCCAGACTATCCTCCTTTACTACAATGTGGGAAATATACTACCCTCCTTTACTATACAATGTGGGAAATATCCCAGACTATCCTCCTTACTATAACAATTGGGAAATAACCAGACTATCCTCCTTACTACACAATGTGGGAAATATCCTAGACTACCCTCCTTTACTACTACAATGTGGAGAAAAATCCCAGACTATCCTCCTCTACTATAACAATGTGGAAAGTATTCCAGACTATCCTTCTTTACTTCTTCAATGTGGGAAATATCCTAGTGTACCCATCTTTACTACTACAATGTTGGAAATATCCAGACTATCCTCCTTTACTACTACAATGTGGGAAATATCCCAGACTATCCTCCATTAATACTACAATGTGGGAAATATCCCAGACTATCCTCCTCTACTATAACAATGTGGGAAATACTCCCAACTACCCTCCTTTACTACTACAATGTGGGAAATATCCCAGACTACCCTCCTTTACTACTACAATGTGGGAAATATCCAGACTATCCTCCGTTATTACTACAATGTGGGAAATATCCCAGACTACCCTCCTTTACTACTACAATGTGGGAAATATCCCAGACTACCCTCCAATGTGGGAAATATTACACTACTACAATGTGGGAAATATCCCAGACTATCCTCCTTTACTACTACAATGTGGGAAATATCCCAGACTACCCTCCTTTACTACTACAATGTTGGAAATATCTCAGACTACCCTCCTTTACTACTACAATGTGGGAAATATCCCAAACTACCCTCCTTTACTACTACAATGTGGGAAATATCCCAAACTACCCTCCTCTACTAATACAATGTGAGAAATACTCCAGACTATCCTCCTCTACTAATACAATGTGGGAAATATCCAAGACTACCCTCCTTTACTACAGCAATGTGGGAAATATCCCAGACTACCCTCCTTTACTACTACAATGTGGGAAATATCCCAGACTACCCTCCTCTACTATTACAATGTGGGAAATACTCCAGACTATCCTCCTTTACTACTACAATGTGGGAAATATCCTAGACTACCCTCCTTTACTATAACAATGTGGGAAATATCCCAGACTACCCTCCTCTACTATTACAATGTGGGAAATACTCCAGACTATCCTCCTTTACTACTGCAATGTGGGAAATATCCTAGACTACCCTCCTTTACTATAACAATGTGGGAAAAATCCCAGACTACCCTCCTTTACTACTACAATGTGAGAAATATCCCAGACTACCCTCCTCTACTATTACAATGTGGAAAATACTCCAGACTATCCTCCTTTACTACTACAATGTGGGAAATATCCTAGACTACCCTCCTCTACTACTAAAATGTGGGAAATATCCCAGACTATCCTCCTTTACTACTTCAATGTGGGAAATATCGCAGACTACCCTCCTTTACTACTGCAATGTGGGAAATATCCCAGACTACCCTCCTCTACTATAACAATGTGGGAAATACTCCAGACTAACCTCCTTACTACTACATTGTGGGAAATATCCTAGACTACCCTCCTTTACTACTTCAATGTGGGAAATATCGCAGACTATCCTCCTCTACTATAACAATGTGGGAAATATTCCAGACTATCCTCCTTTACTTCTTTAATGTGGGAAATATCCTAGTCTACCCTCCTTTACTACTACAATGTTGGAAATATCATAGACTACCCTCCTTTACTACTACAATGTGGGAAATATCCCCAGACTATACTCCTTAACTACTACAATGTGGGAAATATTCCAGACTATCCTCCTCTACTATAACAATGTGGAAAATATCCCAGACTACCCTCCTTTACTACTACAATGTGAGAAATATCCCAGACTACCCTCCTCTACTACTACAATGTGGGAAATATCCTAGACTACCCTCCTCTACTACTAAAATGTGGGAAATATCGCAGACTACCCTCCTTTACTACTGCAATGTGGGAAATATCCCAGACTACCCTCCTCTACTATTTCAATGTGGGAAATACTCCAGACTAACCTCCTTACTACTACAATGTGGGAAATATCCTAGACTACCCTCCTTTACTACTTCAATGTGGGAAATATCGCAGACTATCCTCCTCTACTATAACAATGTGGGAAATATTCCAGACTATCCTCCTTTACTTCTTTAATGTGGGAAATATCCTAGTCTACCCTCCTTTACTACTACAATGTTGGAAATATCATAGACTACCCTCCTTTACTACTACAATGTGGGAAATATCCCCAGACTATACTCCTTAACTACTACAATGTGGGAAATATTCCAGACTATCCTCCTCTACTATAACAATGTGGAAAATATCCCAGACTATCCTCCTTTACTTCTTCAATGTGGGAAATATCCTAGTCTACCCTCCTTTACTATTACAATGTTGGAAATATCATAGACTATCCTCCTTTACTACTACAATGTGGGAAATATCATAGACTATCCTCCTCTACTATAACAATTTGGGAAATAAACCAGACTATCCTCCTCTTTCTACTTCAATGTGGGAAATATCCTAGACTACCCTCCTTTACTACTGCAATGTGGGAAATACTCCAGACTAACCTCCTTACTACTACAATGTGGGAAATATCCTAGACTACCCTCCTTTACTATTTCAATGTGGGAAATACTCCAGACTAACCTCCTTACTACTACAATGTGGGAAATATCCTAGACTACCCTCCTTTACTACTTCAATGTGGGAAATATCGCAGACTATCCTCCTCTACTATAACAATGTGGGAAATATTCCAGACTACCCTCCTTTACTTCTTCAATGTGGAAAATATCATAGTATACCCTCCTTTACTACTACAATGTTGGAAATATCATAGACTACCCTCCTCTACTATTTCAATGTGGGAAATACCCCCAGACTAACCTCCTTACTACTACAATGTGGGAAATATCACAGACTACCCTCCTCTACTATTTCAATGTGGGAAATACTCCAGACTAACCTCCTTACTACTACAATGTTGGAAATATCCTAGACTACCCTCCTTTACTACTTCAATGTGGGAAATATCGCAGACTATCCTCCTCTACTATAACAATGTGGGAAATATTCCAGACTACCCTCCTTTACTTCTTCAATGTGGGAAATATCCTAGTCTACCCTCCTTTACTACTACAATGTTGGAAATATCATAGACTACCCTCCTTTACTACTACAATGTGGGAAATATCCCCAGACTATACTCCTTAACTACTACGATGTGGGAAATATTCCAGACTATCCTCCTCTACTTTAACAATGTGGAAAATATCCCAGACTATCCTCCTTTACTTCTTCAATGTGGGAAATATCCTAGTCTACCCTCCTTTACTATTACAATGTTGGAAATATCATAGACTATCCTCCTTTACTACTCCAATGTGGGAAATATCATAGACTATCCTCCTTTACTATAACAATTTGGGAAATATCCCAGACTATCCTCCTTTTTCTACTTCAATGTGGGAAATATCCCAGACTATCCTCCTTTACTTCTTCAATGTGGGAAATATCCTAGTCTACCCTCCTTTACTATTACAATGTTGGAAATATCATAGACTATCCTCCTTTACTACTCCAATGTGGGAAATATCATAGACTATCCTCCTTTACTATAACAATGTGAGAAAAATCCCAGACTATCCTCCTCTACTGTTACAATGTGGAAAATATTCCAGACTATCCTTCTTTACTTCTTCAATGTGGGAAATATCCTAGTCTACCCTCCTTTACTACTACAATGTGGGAAGTATCCCCAGACTATACTCCTTAACTACTACAATGTGGGAAATATTCCAGACTATCCTCCTCTACTATAACAATGTGGAAAATATCCCAGACTATCCTCCTTTACTATTACAATGTGGGAAATATCCCAGACTATCCTCCTTTACTAAAACAATGTGGGAAATATCCCAGACTATCCTCCTTTACTATTACAATGTGGGAAATATCCCCAGAATATCCTCCTTTAGTACTACAATGTGGGAAATATCCCAGACTACCCTCTTCTACTACTACAATGTGGGAAATATCCCACACTATCCTCTTCTACTATTACAATGTGGGAAATATCCCAGACTATCCTCCTTTACTACTGCAATGTGGGAAATATCCCAGACTACCCTCTTCTACTATTACAATGTGGGAAATATCCCACACTATCCTCTTCTACTATTACAATGTGGGAAATATCCCAGACTATCCTCCTTTACTACTACAATGTGGGAAATATCCTAGACTATTTCCCTTTACTATAAAGATGTGGGAAATATCCCAGACTATTCCCCTTTACTTCCGTATTGTGGAAGAATCCAAGACTTGACCCCCACAATGTTTTCCAGAGTCATCTGCAACACGCTGCTCAAATGCCCTTATTGTTTGGTAAAGCAAACAAAGATACATGAAAGTGCAAGTCGTTTGATGTTTTGTTGGTTTATTTATGACTTTAACAACGCGTCAACATTATTTCAATTATGTTGCGATGCCTGAATCAATTTCTCATGAATATCCAAACACCGTCACTGTGATTTCAACCCACGTAACGTGGGAAATATCCAATAGCCTGATTTATGAAATACACAGAAACATGAAAGTACATCCCGTTTGATGTTACTCGGTGTTACTTACGATTGACGGGGCCTGGTGCAAGATCCAATGCATTATCTAAAATGAAAATGAGTTTACGGAATTAACATGGGCTGTATTACACTCTTTTTAACATAAAAACGCTTACCGTGTTATTCCATATTTCATAAACTTTAGGTATCAGTTTATAAATAGTTATTAGTTTTTACAAATTGAAAACAATCTCTTCACCTTAACTTTGGCTACCGTTGAAGACAACTTTGGGGAAATAAAATAAGAGAAGTTTCAATCTCTAACGTGTTTTAATCCGAAACACGTGCATCGTTAGCAGTAGGAATTCCCAGTAGGTAACCCTAAGAATGCTGGGTAATTTTCTAAAAATATACCTTGGTGTCGTCTGCTTTCCAAATCCATAAAAATCTGATTAATTTTGTTGAGGAAAGATACTCAGAGTAGGAAAGATGTAAGATGACAGGTCAGCCGATAATTTACTTATTAATAATAATGGTTTGATTTTATTTCAAGTTATTAATGCTACTAATCTTCAACGATTTCTAAACCTGACGGTACTTACTGGTTCCATCGTTGGCTTGATCGTCAACCATTCCGTTGCAGTCGTTGTCCTCCATATCACCTGGGCTATTCTCTCGTCCGCTGCCAAACGAGCGGACAACAGTTGCAGATTGGACGCACTGTAATACAGACAAATCCGAGGGGTTAAGAAATACGGGTTTTAGTTTAACCCTTACAGTGCTGTAACCGACATCATATTAATGCAAACAGATTTGCTCCTGGCCAGCCGCCAAGTAAATTGGCGGCTGGCCTATGATCTAACCTATTTGCTATTCTGATTATTTTGCCTCATCAGAGTTAGGCGGATATTTAAGGTTTTCTTCAGAAAATGACCCAGCGTGTTTTGGGTTAAACTGATTTAATTTTCATTGATTTTGAATGAAGCTTGAATCCTTCAAATTCACTCACGATGACTTGCTTCCTTGATACTAAACCAGTACTCATGCCGTTTAGTGGGCTAGTTCGGGAAATTTCTCAAAGTTCACCTCGCCGCTAAGGGGGATCGACCCCAGGACCCTCGGTACAATAGACAGACCCTCTACCACTGCACCACTAATGATGATGCGCCCATTCCAACCGACGGACGGACGGACGGACGGACAGATTCAATAATTGACTAATTGATACAATAAATGAATACATAAATGAATACATAAATGAATAAATAAATAAATGAATAAATAAATAAATGAACTCATGAATAAATTAATGAACGAATTAATTGATTAATTTATAAAAAGATAAAAAAAAATGAATGATGAAATACCTCATGAATCAATAAATGAATTAATTAACCAATACGTGAATTATTCAATTAATCAATTAGTAGATTAATTAATCAACAAACCTACCGGATTAACTGTGGGGTACCTCGTTCCGATAGTCATAGGTCTGTGTTGAGGAGTACCTCCTAATATCCGTAGGTTAAAAGGTTTCTGGTTTGATCCCGATCTAAACTCAACCAAGGTTGGACTACTTAATGGATCAAAGCTGTATGTATATGAAGCGTAGGCGTCAGAAGAACCTGCAAATTGAACAGAGTTGTAATGGGCTTGTATGCTTTAGAGCAGTTGCAATAGTCTTTCGGTTTTCGACCCATAATATTACATTACATGACATGACATGACATAAAATAATAATGACATGACAGAACGTGACATGACGTAACGAAATATGACATGACAACATTACATAACATGACAATATATGTCATCACATGACATACCAATACATGACATAAAACGGCACGATAGTACATGACATGACATATCGTAACATAACATGACATGACATAATACAACATGGCATTACATTAAATAACATACACTTTATTTCACCCAGAAACGTTTACATAACACATAGGAATACTTGACATACATGGGATACATTTCGATTTAAACAATACAGTACAAATGGTACAAAAGTAAGAAAACTATTTTGTTATAGGAAATAAATATCTAAGTCATTTGCTTATTGGGGGAGGACCTATGAATGAATACTATTTCAATCGTATTTTGCATGCATTTTCTACACAGAGAAAAAGTTGGCAGGTCGCAATATGCAACCATGCATATAAGCAAATGTAAGCATATTCTATATTAAGAAGGAAGTAGTCAATGTCTATGTATATAAACATCTGCTGGAGTATATATATATTCGCATACACTTTACTCTGACTGACTGCTTAAACAAAACAAAGAAATAAAAAATGATGATTGAAATTCAGGAATGCCGGAATAAACTCCAGCCGGAATAAACCCCCGCCTTAAAAAACGGCATATCGGAAGAAACCCCCACTCACTGTTTGCATACACGGAAGAAACCCCCACTAATAACGGAATAAACCCCCACCTTGTTTTAGATAGGCGAAATAACCCCCAACCTAACTGTTATCCATACTGTAAACCAAGCATTGACGCGTAATTCGTTTCTGAAATTTCAAAGTGTAAGCTTTTCTAAAAACAAACACTTATCAAAATTTATTCTATCGAACAAAAGGCCATTACAAGCAAGGCTCTGTGTTACTTATCAAAATATGAAAGGGTCCGTCTTTAAAGGGACTATAAATGTTTGCATCAAGGAAGGAAATCAACGCTTCACCAATGCAAACAAATACCTGTGATTTTCACTGTTAGTACAGTATAAAAGGGATCCCCTGTTAAAGATGCATCCAATTTCCATCAAAGAAAGGTGATTATCGTAGCTAACGAATTAACTAGCTATGAATTAACGCTGAATCAATTTTTTCATTATAATATTCCCAATAGATATGAGTTGGGGTTGCTCTCGCCTGTGCAAAATATGAGTGGGGTTTATTCCGCTGTGCCGTTTTTGGACTAAGGTGTGTTAGCACCTTAGTCCATTGAAGTTACATACCACTTTCTGAGGGACGGTACTTTACAAACTATGGTCTGACACGAATTACTCATTATCCATCCGCCTTCACTGTGCGGACTAATACATTCTTTGAACCAAGAATCTAGTTCGGATTCACTCGCTTTACAATCTGATTCAGATATGTAGCCGGGTTATTGCATTGGGTCAGTAACCTTGCCAGTAACCCAGTAAGACCCTCAGTCCATGTGTGGAGTTTAAATGCACCCCTCCAGTAGTTTATGAGAAACATACTTACATGACGAACGTTATTCAAAATTATAATATTCTTATGAGTGAAATACTGGGATGTCTCAGTGTATTGATTTTCAATTTTGTCACAGTGAATATCGTCACTAGTGATGATATCGAAAAGTTATATCATCACTAGCAATGATATCAAATTTGACGGGACTACTTTTTCACCATTCCTTTACATTAAAATCATAGCTGCAATTTTTGCACACGGCACTAAAATGTTTGTATTCTAAAATACATACGCATGGATGACGTCATAGGTTGCAAAAATGATGTCATGGGCGTTATTAACTGCTTTGCTCCTCCCATTTTATATAGCATTTGACGTTTATGGAGGTATTTTGGCAAATATACTTTATATGGTGGAATAAAATAATCAGAATTATCATCTCCATTCGATAGATATAAAAAATATGTCACTTGAATGGATTGTTATCATGTTGAAAAAAAATCGTTCTTCGAACTCGTTTTTTCAACCTGATAAGAACCCATTCTCGTGACATATTTTTTTTATATCAACCGAAAGGAGTTGATTATTCGTTATTTTTCTAAGTGTGAATACGGCCGTAACTTGCATACAATCAACAGTTATGGGACGTGGTAAGAAGAGACCATGAATTATGGCCCCAAACACATGTGCCAAGTTGCAATCAATGCTCAACAGAAGTTGAAATACAAACTTGCTCGCAAAACTTTTACTAAGACTTTGAAAGTACGAAAGAGGTTATATTGCGTAAAACCAAAAGCAGAGATTTAGGGGTTGTTTAAATGACCTAAGGTTATGATTCTAAACACATATGTAAAGTTTCAGTTTGATCCATTCAGGTGTAGAGAAAGAAACTTGGATGTAAAAACTTAACTAAGATTTAAATAGTACAAGTACGAAAGGGGACACAATTTGCCTAAAATCAAAATATGAGTTACGGAACGTGGTCAGAAACATTACATAATGACCTTCAACACATGAGAGAAATATCAACCAATTCCATACAGTAGGCAAAGGCAAATTGTATTAAAGCGCTGATAGCGCTAAAGGACTTAGGTGCTTTTAAAGCAAGGTGAATACATTTGAAAATGTCTTTGGGCAGAATCTCGATGTAATCAGGTGCTCCTTTTACCACCATTACTATAATCATTATTTCTGTGAACATAGACTGAACGATCGGCTATTTTTCGAACATCTGGACATTTTACGATTTCTCATGATGCAACAATTATAATAATATGAAGCAATACAAAGCGAGAAAATCCGGACTACATTCCTAGTTCCAAGAAGGTATTAGTCCACACAGTGAAGGCGGGTGTTAAATGAGTAATTGGGGTCAGACCGCTGTTTGTGTATCGATAAAGTATCGTCCCTCAAAATGCGGTATGTAAATTCAATGGACTAAGGTGCTGACGCACCCTTAGTCCAAACACGACCAGACGAATTTCCAATACGTGTATACATGTAGCACAAAACTTTGGTAAGATGTTGACACCAAGCTGTCTTCAATAACATGATGATGATTTCAAATATATTAGTTTCTTCTTTTGACACAATATTTTCCGATCAGTATCATTAGGAATGTGCTTTTTTGAAGATCTCTTAAGCGTTCAATGCTATTGTTTTTCCCCTGCAAAAGATTCAAGACTTTTTTTTTTAAATTCATGAACATTCAATTTCAATAACATGTTCATGAACATCAAAAACAGGTTCATGAAAGTATATATGAATCTGTCCTTGGTGTTCATAAAATCATTCTTGAATTTCATATAAAAAAAAAGTTCTTTGTTCATGAACAGCTATTTTGAAGCTCATGAAGTTCATGAACAAGTTCTTGAATCTTGATTTGTAATTGGCCTTAATTGAAAGGACCATGATGATTTTGGGGAAAAACAGCACTTAGATGATCGAAGCTGATATTGAGTAAGAATAAGATATCTACATCTAGGTCCTTCCGTGATCAAACTTACCCACTGAAGGAATTGCAGAATAGCCTGTAATGGAACTCAGTAATGTGACCACACCAAAATAATTCACTATCTCAATATCCCCAAGGTCTGCAGAGAGAGCTGTAAATTCGGCGATAATAGAATCTGAGGCTTCAAAAAGGAGGAAGTAGCTAGTAGACCATTGATATCTTGATGGAGTCGGTACGGTGAATGGGCTGACAGTACCTGCAATAGAAAGGATGCTGTTAAAAGTTAGAGTATAAAGTTATGTAATTTGATTAAACGCCTACTTTTATAAAAAGAAAACATACCCCACGGCGTTGTACAAGCTCAATCAAAATTTGTCTTTACAATTATCAAAATGAGACACCACTCTATTAAAAATCAATACCCTAACATAAAAACAAACAGATAAAAACTAAAACAATGCATAAAACTTTTTTAAATAGTGAGTTTTCAGATTATTTTTGAATGAGGTTATATTGCTAGAGTTCTTTAATTGAAAAGGCAAATCATTCCAAAATTTTGGCCTTAAAGCGCTAAAACTTCTATCGCTAAAAGTCTTTCTTTTGTTGAAAGGCACTTCGTAACACTCGTTTTGAAACTGACGAAGATCTCAGGCTACGATGTTGCACATCCAGTAGATAAAAGTTGAGATTTTAAGTGATCCTTGTCTTAATAGGCATCCAATGTAAATTGAACAACGCTTGCTTTGAACTGTCACATTTGCTACGGTTCAAAACAAGTTTTGCGCACATGTGTTGTACACGTTGCATTTTGTCAAGGTCTGTGCAATTAGATGATTGACAATGTAGACTAAAGAACTTTGGAATGACGTGATATATTGAAAAACCACAGTACCATGACATTATAATGTCTGAACTATGTATTATCTATTTTTCAAAGTGCTATTTTCACAAATTTGGTGCCCACCATTTCAACTTCATTGTTTACATTCGAGTAGCATCTCGAATAGTAAGGAGCGCTCGGTTTAACAAGTGGCAATCAACTGGTTAGAAAAATCACGTGAAACACATAAACATACTGTCATTTATCCAATATCATTATCGTGAACATTAAAAAACAAGAATTTCCTGGGATTTATGTTTCCCAACGTTTCTCGACTGCCATTGTTTTATCGCTTATTGTAAACTAACCTTAGAGTGTACACTCTTTTAAAATCATTATGTGAACGTGTGACTGTCTCAATTCCTCTGTCAAATGGGATTTAAAGTACTTTTTATCTATTCTACAACTTTTACAAATGAAGTGTAAATGCGTGCATGTATGGCTTTAAGTGTTAGTGAGTGCAAGTATGGCTTTAAGTGTAAATGAGTGCAAGTATGACTTTAAGTCTAAATGAGTGCAAGAATGGATTTAAGTCTGAATGAGTGCAAGTATGGCTTTAAGTCCAAATGAGTGCAATTATGGCTTTCAGTCTAAATGAGTGCAAGTATGGCTTTAAGTGTAAATGAGTGCAAGTATGGCTTAAAGACTAATTGCTTGCAAGAATGGCTTTAAGTCTAAATGAGTGCAAGTATTGCTTAAAGTGTAAATAAGTGCAAGAATGGATTTAAGTGTAAATGAGTGCAAGTATGGCTTTAAGTGTAAATGAGTGCAAGTATGGCTTTAAGTGTAAATGATTGCAAGTATGGCTTAAAGTGTAAATGATTGCAAGTATGACTTTTAGTGTTAATGAGTGAAAGTATGGCTTAAAGTGTAAATGAGTGAAAGTATGGCTTTAAGTGCAAATGATTGCAAGTATGGATTTAAGTCTGAATGAGTGCAAGAATGGATTTAAGTCTGAATGAGTGCAAGTATGGATTTAAGTCTAAATGAGTGCAAGAATGGATTTAAGTCTGAATGAGTGCAAGTATGGCTATAAGTCCAAATGAGTGCAATTATGGCTTTCAGTCTAAATGAGTGCAAGTATGGCTTTAAGTGTAAATGAGTGCAAGTATGGCTTTAAGTCCAAATGAGTGCAAGAATGGATTTAAGTCTGAATGAGTGCAAGTATGGCTTTAAGTCCAAATGAGTGCAATTATGGCTTTCAGTCTAAATGAGTGCAAGTATGGCTTTAAGTGTAAATGAGTGCAAGTATGGTGCAAGTATGGCTTTAAGTCTAAATGAGTGCAAGTATTGCAAATGAGTGCAAGAATGGATTTAAGTCTAAATGAGTGCAAGTATGGCTTTAAGTGTAAATGATTGCAAGTATGGCTTAAAGTGTAAATGAGTGAAAGTATGGCTTAAAGTGTAAATGATTGCAAGTATGACTTTTAGTGTTAATGAGTGAAAGTATGGCTTAAAGTGTAAATGAGTGAAAGTATGGCTTTAAGTGCAAATGATTGCAAGTATGACTTTTAGTGTTAATGTGTGCAAGTATGGCTTTAAGTGTAAATGAGTACAAGAAAGGCTTTAAATGTAAATGAGTACAAGAATGGCTTTAAGTGTAAATGAGTGCAATTATTGCATAAAGTGTAAATGAGTGCAAGTATGACTTTTAGTGTAAATTTGTGCAAGTATGGCTTGAAGTGTACATGAGTGCAAGAATGGCTTTAAGTGTAAATGAGTGCAGGTATAATTTTAAGTGTAAATGAGTGCAAGTATGGCTTCAAGTTTAAATGAGTACAAGTATTGGTTAAAGTGTTAATGCGTGCAAGTATGGCTTTAAGTGTAAATGATTGCAAGTATGACTAAAAGTCTAAATGATTGCAAGTATGGCTTTAAGCGTAAATGAGTGCAAGTATGGCTTAAAGTGTAAGTGAGTGCAAGTATGGCTTTAAGTGTAAATAAGGGCAAGTATGGCTTTAAGCGTAAATGAGTGAAAGAATGACTTTAAGTGTAAATGTGTGCAAGTATGGCTTTAAGTGTAAATGAGTGCAAGTATGGCTTTAAGCGTAAATGAGTGCAAGAATGACTTTAAGTGTAAATGTTTGCAAGAATGACTTTAAGTTTAAATGTGTGCAAGTATGGCTTTAAGAGTAAATGAATGCAAGTATGGCTTTAAGCGTAAATGAGTGCAAGAATGACTTTAAGTGTAAATGTGTGCAAGAATGACTTTAAGTTTAAATGAGTACAAGTATGGCTTTAAGCGTAAATGAGTGCAAGAATGACTTTAAGTGTCAATCAGTGCAAGTATGGCTTTAAGTGTAAATAAGTGCAAGTATGGCTTTAAGAGTAAATGAGTGCAAGTATGGCTTTAAGCGTAAATGAGTGCAAGAATGACTTTAAGTGTAAATGTGTGCAAGAATGACTTTAAGAGTAAATGAGTACAAGTATGGCTTTAAGCGTAAATGAGTGCAAGAATGACTTTAAGTGTCAATCAGTGCAAGTATGGCTTTAAGTGTAAATAAGTGCAAGTATGGCTTTAAGTGTAAATAAGTGCAAGTATGGCTTTAAGTGTAAATGAGTGCAAGTATGGCTTTAAGCGTAAATGAGTGCAAGAATGGCTTTAAGCGTAAATGAGTGCAAGAATGACTTTAAGTTTAAATGATTGCAAGTATGGCTTTAAGCGTAAATGAGTGCAAGTATGGCTTTAAGTGTAAATAAGTGCAAGTATGGCTTTAAGTGTAAATAAGTGCAAGTATGGCTTTAAGAGTAAATGAGTGCAAGTATGGCTTTAAGCGTAAATGAGTGCAAGAATGACTTTAAGTGTAAATGAGTGCAAGTATGGCTTTAAGTGTAAATAAGTGCAAGTATGGCTTTAAGAGTAAATGAGTGCAAGTATGGCTTTAAGCGTAAATGAGTGCAAGAATGGCTTTAAGCGTAAATGAGTGCAAGAATGACTTTAAGCGTAAATGAGTGCAAGTATGGCTTTAAGTGTAAATGAGTGCAAGTATGAATTTAAGTGTTAATGAGTGCAAGTATGGCTTTAAATCTAAATGAGTGCAAGTATGGCTTTAAGTGTAAATGTGTGCAAGTATGGCTTTAAGTGTAAATGAGTGAAAGTATGACTTTAAATCTACATGAGTACAAGTATGACTTTAAGTCAAAATGAGTACAAGTATTGCTTAAAGTGTAAATGAGTGTAAGAATGGCTTTTAGTGTAAATGATTGCAAGTATGACTTTAAGTGTAAATGTGTGCAAGTATAGCTTAAAGTGTAAGTGAGTGCAAGTATGGCTTAAAGTGTAAGTGAGTGCAAGTATGGCTTAAGTGTATATGAGTGCACGTATTGCTTAAAGTGTAAATGAGTGCAAGTATGGCTTTAAGAGTAAATGATTGCAAGTATGACTTTAAGTGTAAATGTGTGCAAGAATGGCTTTAAGTGTAAATGTGTGCAAGTATGGCTTAAAGTGTAAGTGAGTGCAAGTATGGCTTAAGTGTATATGAGTGCACGTATTGCTTAAAGTGTAAATGAGTGCAAGTATGGCTTTAAGAGTAAATGATTGCAAGTATGACTTTAAGTGTAAATGTGTGCAAGTATGGCTTTAAGTGTAAATGAGTACAAGAATGGCTTTAAATGTAAATGAGTACAAGAATGGCTTTAAGTGTAAATGAGTGCAATTATTGCAGAAAGTGTAAATGAGTGCAAGTATGACTTTTAGTGTAAATTTGTGCAAGTATGGCTTGAAGTGTACATGAGTGCAAGAATGGCTTTAAGTGTAAATGAGTGCAGGTATAATTTTAAGTGTAAATAAGTGCAAGTATGGCTTCAAGTTTAAATGAGTACAAGTATTGGTTAAAGTGTTAATGCGTGCAAGAATGACTTTAAGTGTAAATGTGTACAAGTATGGCTTTAAGTGTAAATAAGGGCAAGTATGGCTTTAAGCGTAAATGAGTGAAAGAATGACTTTAAGTTTAAATGTGTGCAAGTATGGCTTTAAGTGTAAATGAGTGCAAGTATGGCTTTAAGCGTAAATGAGTGCAAGAATGACTTTAAGTGTAAATGTGTGCAAGTATGGCTTTAAGTGTAAATGAGTGCAAGTATGGCTTTAAGCGTAAATGAGTGCAAGTATGGCTTTAAGTGTAAATGAGTGCAAGTATGACTTTAAGTGTTAATGAGTGCAAGTATGGCTTTAAATCTAAATGAGTGCAAGTATGGCTTTAAGTGTAAATGTGTGCAAGTATGGCTTTAAGTGTAAATGAGTGAAAGTATGACTTTAAATCTACATGAGTACAAGTATGACTTTAAGTCAAAATGAGTACAAGTATTGCTTAAAGTGTAAATGAGTGTAAGAATGGCTTTTAGTGTAAATGATTGCAAGTATGACTTTAAGTGTAAATGTGTGCAAGTATGGCTTAAAGTGTAAGTGAGTGCAAGTATGGCTTAAGTGTATATGAGTGCACGTATTGCTTAAAGTGTAAATGAGTAAAAGTATGGCTTTAAGTGTAAATGATTGCAAGTATGGCTTAAGGTGTAAATGAGTGCAAGTATGGCTTTAAGTGTAAATGTGTGCAAGTATGGCTTTAAGTGTAAATGAGTGCAAGTATGGCTTTAAGTGTAAATGTGTGCAAGTATGGCTTTAAGTGTAAATGAGTGCAAGTATGGCTTTAAGAGTAAATGATTGCAAGTATGACTTTAAGTGTAAATGTGTGCAAGTATGGCTTTAAGTGTAAATGAGTACAAGAATGCCTTTAAATGTAAATGAGTACAAGAATGGCTTTAAATGTAAATGAGTACAATAATAGTTTAAAGTGTAAATGAGTGCAAGAATGGCTTTGAGTGCAAATGAGTGCAAGTATGGCTTTAAGTGTAAATGAGTGCAAGTATGGCTTTAAGTGTAAATGTGTGCAAGTATGGCTTTAAGTGTAAATGAGCGCAAGTATGGCTTTAAGTGTAAATGAGTGCAAGTATGGCTTTAAGTGTAAATGTGTGCAAGTATGGCTTTAAGTGTAAATGAGTGCAAGTATGGCTTCAAGAGTAAATGATTGCAAGTATGACTTTAAGTGTAAATGTGTGCAAGTATGGCTTTAAGTGTAAATGAGTACAAGAATGGCTTTAAATGTAAATGAGTACAAGAATGGCTTTAAATGTAAATGAGTACAATAATAGTTTAAAGTGTAAATGAGTGCAAGAATGGCTTTGAGTGCAAATGAGTGCAAGTATGGCTTTAAGTGTAAATGAGTGCAAGTATGGCTTTAAGTGTAAATGTGTGCAAGTATGGCTTTAAGTGTAAATGAGCGCAAGTATGGCTTTAAGTGTAAATGAGTGCAAGTATGGCTTTAAGTGTAAATGTGTGCAAGTATGGCTTTAAGTGTAAATGAGTGCAAGTATGGCTTTAAGAGTAAATGATTGCAAGTATGACTTTAAGTGTAAATGTGTGCAAGTATGGCTTTAAGTGTAAATGAGTACAAGAATGGCTTTAAATTTAAATGAGTACAAGAATGGCTTTAAATGTAAATGAGTACAAGAATAGTTTAAAGTGTAAATGAGTGCAAGAATGGCTTTGAGTGCAAAAGAGTGCAAGTATGACTTAAAGTGTAAATTTGTGCAAGTATGGCTTTAAGTGTAAATGAGTGCAAGTATGGTTTTAAGTGTAAATAAGTGCAAGTATGACTCTAAGTGTTAAAGAGTACAAGAATGGCTTTAAATGTAAATGAGTACAAGAATTGCTTTAAATGTAAATGAGTGCAAGTATGGCTTTAAGTGTCAATCAGTGCAAGAATGACTTTAAGTGTAAATGAGTGCAAGAATGACTTTAAGTGTAAATGAGTGCAAGTATGACGTTAAGTGTTAATGATTGCAAGTATGGCTTTAAGCGTAAATGAGTGCAAGTATGGCTTTTAGTGTAAATCAGTGCAAGTATGGCTTTAAGTGCAAATCAGTGCAAGAATGACTTTAAGTGTAAATGAGTGCAAGCATCTCTTTAAGTGTAAATGAGTGCAAGTATGGCTTTAAGTGTAAATTAGTGCAAGTATGACTATAAGCGTAAATGTGTGCAAGTATGGCTTTAAGTGTAAATAAGTGCAAGTATGGCTTTAAATCTAAATGTGTGCAAGTATGGCTTTAGGTGTAAATGTGTGCAAGTATGGCTTTAAGTGTAAATGAGTGCAAGTATGACTTTAAGAGTAAATGAGTGCAAGTATGACTTTAAGTCTAAATGAGTACAAGTATTGCTTAAAGTGTAAATGAGTGCAAGTATGGCTTTAAGTGTAAATGAGTGCAAGTATGATTTTAAATGTAAATTTTTGCAAGTATGGCTTTAAGTGTAAGTGAGTGCACCTATTGCTTAAAGTGCAAATGAGTGCAAGTATGGCTTTAAGCGTAAATGAGTGCAAGAATCGCTTTATTTGTAAATGAGTGCAAGTATGACTTTAAGTGTAAATTAGTGCAAGTATGACTTTAAGTGTAAATGTGTGCAAGTATGGCTTTAATTGTAAATGAGTCCAAGTATGGCTTTAAGTCTAAATGAGTGCAAGTATGGCTTTAAGTGTTAATGAGTGCAAGAATGATTTTAAGTGTAAGTGAGTGCAAGTTTGACTTTAAGTGTAAATGTGTGCAAGTATGGCTTTAGGTATAAATGATTGCAAGTATGGCTTTAAGCATAAATGAGTTCAAGAATCTCTTTAAGTGTAAATGAGTGCAAGTATGACTTTAAGTGTAAATTAGTGCAAGTATAACTTTAAGTGTAAATGTGTGCAAGTATGGCTTTAAGTTTAAATGGGTGCAAGTATGGCTTTAAGTGTAAATGTGTGCAAGTATGGCTTTAAGTGTAAATGAATGCAAGTATGACTTTAAGTCTACATGAGTGCAAGTATGACTTAAAGTCTAAATGAGTACAATTATTGCATAAAGTGTAAATGAGTGCAAGTATGACTTTAAGTGTAAATGTGTGCAAGTATGGCTTTAAGTGTAAGTGAGTGCAAGTATGGCTTAAGTGTATATGAGTACATGTATTGCTTAAAGTGTAAATGAGTGCAAGTATGGCTTTAAGTGTAAATGAGTGCAAGAATGGCTTTAAGTGTAAATGAGTGCAAGTATGGCTTTAAGTGTAAATGAGTGCAAGTATGGCTTTAACGACCTACCTGAGTCAGGCGAAGAGAGTATCAGCACTGGACTTGTAAACGTAAAGAGCTCCGCTGCAGATCCCGACACGTCGCTTACAATCGTGCCGCTTGTCACGCCGGTAACGGTTCTAGAGTTCCTTGTATAGTTAACGGTCGACGTTGGGTCCTCCAAAATAATCTGGTAACTTGTATTGTCGTAAAACACGAATGACTTCCCGTAGGTCTTGACCGGCGGTAACTGTGACACGAAGTAGCCATTTTCGAGGAACGTCGACGTCAGTTTGGCGTCTTCGTGGCCGGTGACAACGCCGATAGGTTTGTCAGAGGAGAGGGTGATTAGACCGCAGGTCATGTCGCACTGAATGTTCACGACGTCGTTTTCGTTCAGAGTGATCGCTTGGGTGGCTGTCACGGCACTTCCATTGACCTGGGGAAACCGGTTTCGATCTTAAACCCTTTACCAAAGGCCGAATCTTCGACTGTCCAAAATTGACAGAGTTTGCAGGCGAAAGTTTAATATGGGATGAAATTGGAGAACAGTCTTCTGATAGAGCAGAACACATTGTGGGAAAAGGGGAAATTGCTTGTTAAGAGCAATTTCCCCTTTTCCCACAATGTTTTCCAGAGTCGTCTGTATACAGTTTTGGAAAAGGGTTAATAGGGGATAAGATATGTTGGTCGATATTCAACGTATGCCTTAAATCGGGGTTGATAAAATAAAATGCGATTAGAAAATGGTGGCTTAGACCAGTTGAGATAGAGAGAAGACCAGTTGAGATAGAGAGTAGACCAGTTGAGATAGAGAGTAGACCAGTTGAGATAGAGAGTAAACCAGTTGAGATAGAGAGTAGACCAGTTGAGATAGAGAGTAGACCAGTTGAGATAGAGAGTAAACCAGTTGAGATAGAGAGTAGACCAGTTGAGATAGAGAGTAGACCAGTTGAGATAGAGAGTAAACCAGTTGAGATAGAGAGTAGACCAGTTGAGATAGAGAGTAGACCAGTTGAGATAGAGAGTAGACCAGTTGAGATAGAGAGTAGACCAGTTGAGATAGAGAGTAGACCAGTTGAGATAGAGAGTAAACCAGTTGAGATAGAGAGTAAACCAGTTGAGATAGAGAGTAGACCAGTTGAGATAGAGAGTAGATCAGTTGAGATAGAGAGTAGACCAGTTGAGATAGAGAGTAAACCAGTTGAGATAGAGAGTAGACCAGTTGAGATAGAGAGTTTCTAACAGAACATTGTGACATACATTGCAAAATTATGATAAGGGAAATGTTATACACCTCACCTTCTATCTACAGTGAACCCTCGTTTATCCGAACACGTCCGTTCCCAACAAAGTGTCCGGTTTACCGAATAATCCGGACTAATGAAGCAGAGCATGTTCTTATTCACATTAAGACTTAAACGGTCTGTATGAGCGGTGTATAGTTATAACCCTTTAGCAAACGCCAAATTGTCGACCGTCCCAAATTGAAAGAGTTTGCAGAAGACATATACGTGATGAAATTCAAAGATAATCTTCTAATATGGCAGAAAACATTGTGGGAAAAGGAAAAATTGCTCGTCACGAGCAATTTCTCCTTTACCCTCAATGTTTTCAAAAGTCGTCTGCAATAAACTGGTCCAATAATTCCGTTCCCTTACAATTTTGTTCGGATTGCGAGACATCCGGATAATCGGTGTCCGGATTAACGAGGGTTCACTGTATACATTTAACATCTCCAACTTGACGTTTCATATTTCCAACTTGACGTTTCATATTCCCAACTTGACGTTTCACATTTCCAACTTGACGTTTCACATTTCTAATTATATGAATGACCTTTCAAACTTTATGCTTCACGTGTCTAACTATAGACAGTAATATTCGTTCGTCGAGATTAGTTGAAAATGAATACCATTTTCTTCTAAAATGTTCCAAGTCATAGGCGTAGGAGCGTTTTCAACATTGGGGGGGCCAACTTCAGATGAAGACCGGTCTAAGAATAAATGTTCCTAAACTTTCTAATGACTATTCATGCATTTACAAATTCAATAACATTATGAGAATTAAAAGAAAGCGTATGAAAATGTGTATCTTTAATAATAAGAAAAAAAAAAGGGGGGATATGCCAGGTCTCGATCTCACGCGGAAATCAAATGTATTGATTTAAACAAAAAGTAGCAGCGACCAGACTGTCACAGCCACGGATTCATCTACTATAAAAGTGAGAATAAATTATACTTCAAGCTTTAGCTAACAATTGAAGACAATATTGAGTCTGACGCCTTAGAACAAATTCTATATATACACCATTGTTTTAAATTTTGTCAATCAAAACTTCCCGGGTATTTTTGTGAGATGAGTTTTCATTGGATAAACCCGATGTGTTCAGATTGTCATTTGCGATGATGACGTCAAAAAGATTTTGGTTATTGTTCGTTACAAAAGGCGAATTGGAATTAGATAAAGCACAAAAATACACATTTATTTTTATTCTGCTGTTGAATTTCGTTTCTTTTCTTTTTCTTTTCAAATATCTTCATTTGCCATTGAATATTGGGGGGCAAAGTATAGTCTGGCTAATCTGAATATTGGGGGCGGGCCCCCCCTGGCCCCCCGGCTCCTACGCCTATGCAAGTAAATGTACTTGCAAATACATAGCAAACATCTTTGTATCGTACTGCGGACTAATTCCAATACCGGATACGAATACGAAAATTTTTATAGAGACGTAAACTTACAAAATTTCTTGTCATTACAATAATATTCAAAATATACAAACAAATCAAGATCACATAGAAAAAGGAAGTGGAATGCAGAACTGGAGTTAACGTTTACATTACGTTAAATCAAGCGTTTCCGTTCCAACGGACACAATCTCCGCTAGTAACAAGCAGGCTGAGTCCTTTAAGAACCAAAGAACTTGCATTAGAAATTCGAGTAGAGCAATTGGCACAATTTCATGATTTAGACTCCTCTGAAAAAATACCTTTGTACAATCAATGTCGACGTTTTAAGAATAATTGACTATACTCAGCGTTTATAGATATCTTTCGGAGAGCTTTGCTATTCGTGATGACACGTCGAACACTTTTGATGTTCCTTAAAAGCATACTAGCGCTCAGAAAAACTGCAAAAATGGGTAATTAGAGTTATAGATTATGATAGAATAGGTTGAAACATGGCGAAAAACCACAGAGTCATAACAATATAACGCCTGTACTATTTATTCTCTATTTTTCAAAGTGCTATTTTCACAAATTTGGTGCCCACCAATTAAAGTTCATTGTTTACATTCGAGTAACATCTTGAATAGTAAGGAGGGCTTGGATTAACGAGTAGCGATCACCTGGTTAGAAAAATCATATGAAACATGTAAAAATGCTGTCATGTATCCAACATTAACAACGTGACATTCAAATTGGAGAATTTATTGGGTTTTATTGGTTCCCAAGGTTTCTCGGCTGACATAGTTTTATCGCTAACAAAAGTATAGTTGTCACTATTTTAAAAGTAGCATGTGAACGTGTGTCAGTCTCAGTTCCCCAGTAATAGGGATTTAAAGTGTTTTCAAGTTAATTCTCAATTATTTTAGAATTTTCTCAATTTTTGTGTTAATGAGCACAAGTATGGCTTTAACCACCGATTTTTCCACTTCTTTTAGAATCACAAGTATCACCATTCTTGAAATTCCATTGTTTGTTTATTGTGCTCAATGTTTGTTAATCGTTTTTTCCCTCTAAGCCATAGTCTATGTTATTGTAAATGGCCATAGACGAATTGTGTCGATGATTGCCAATTACGAAGAAATTGTCTATACATACCATAAAGCCTGTTGTGTCAAAGACATTGAAGTTAATCGTTAAAGTCGTGGTGTCTTGAATGGCAAACACACTCACATGTCCACCGGCTTCTGCTGGAAAAAAAGTAGATCACAAATGGGCGATTGTTTGTTTGTTTACGGTAGAAACCCATTAGTCCACCATTTTTGAAACTCGTTCTTTCGTCGGATTACTTCGGTGGTTATGGTATACATGGGTCGGGGACCGGATCTGTTCGTTTTAAACAGACGAGTTCCGGCCCCAACCGATTCGATGTATAGCGAGAAAGACCGAAGTAATCCAAAGATTAAGATTTAAATGGCGGATGATAGAGATTCGTCCCTTGAGTGGGGTCTAACACCGTGTCGAAAGATATCAGCCTTGCGTTCAAAAAGGCGAACAATTTGTCACACCGTAATCACTATTTAAACTTATTGAAAACCAACCGTTTACGTCAAGTCTCCCTGTGTCGTATAAGTCTCATTTTTAATTAAAACTGGAGTACTTTCGTTATAGTACCTAGTATAGGATCATCCGAGTTACGAAAGGTCGGTGATAAAACGGTGTTAACATACCGTCTGAACCGGTGTAACAGTTGTATTTCGTCCCGAGAACATCATCCGGAAGGACCAGATATTCGCCGAAGGTTCCGAAAGAAAGAGAGCTTCGTGCTCTAACGGCGACGACCTCGCCAGGTGTCTGTACTTCGACTTTAACTGCTAATTTCGAGGGATCCAATATTTTACTAGCGGTTGAGGACGGTATGTAGGCACTGGGCAGTGTTATCCTGTTCTAAAAATAGAATATCTAAAATGCTTACTTCGAAGGATCCAATGCAAAAATACAATATCTAAAATGCTGACTTCGAAGCATCAAATGCAGTACTAGCGGTTGAGGACGGTGTGTAGGCACTGGGCAGAGTTATCCTATTCTAAAAATAAAATATCTTAAATGCTAACTTCGAAGGATCCAATGCAGTAATAGCGTTTGGGAACGGTTTGTAGGCACTGGATAGTGTTATCCTGTTCTAATAATAAAATACGTAAAATGCTAACTTTGAAGGATCCAATGCAGTAAAAGCGGTTAAGGACGGCATTTGGGCACTGGGCAGTGTTATCCTATTCTAAAAATAGAATATCTAAAATGCTAACTTTGAAGGATCCAATGCAGTACTAGCGGTTGAGGACGGTGTGTAGGCACTGGGCAATGTTATCCTATTCTAAAAATGAAATATCTAAAGTGATAACTTCGAGGGATCCAATACAGTAATAGCGGTTGAGGACGGCATGTAGGCACTGGGTAGTGTTATCATATTCTAAAAATAGAATATCTAAAATGCTAATTTCGAAGGATCCAATGCAGTAAAAGCGGTTGAGGACGGTGTGTAGGCACTTTGCAGTGTTATCCTATTCTAAGAATAAAATATCTAAAATGCTAACTTCGAAGGATCCAATGCAGTACTAGCGGTTGAGGACGGTGTGTAGGCACTGGGCAGAGTTATCCTATTCTAAAAATAGAATATCTAAAATGCTAATTTCGAAGGATCCAATGCAGTAAAAGCGGTTGAGGACGGTGTGTAGGCACTGGGCAGAGTTATCCTATTCAAAAAATAGAATATCTAAAATGCTAACTTCGAAGGATCCAATGCAGTACTAGCGGTTGAGGACGGTGTGTAGGCACTGGGCAGAGTTATCCTATTCTAAAAATAAAATATCTAAAATGCTAATTTCGAAGGATCCAATGCAGTAAAAGCGGTTGAGGATGGTGTGTAGGCACTGGGCAGAGTTATCCTATTCAAAAAATAGAATATCTAAAATGCTAACTTCGAAGGATCCAATGCAGAACTAGCGGTTGAGGACGTTGTGTAGGCACTGGGCAATATTATCCTATTCTAAAAATAAAATATCTAAAGTGATAACTTCGAGGGATCCAATACAGTAATAGCGGTTGAGGACGACATGTAGGCACTGGGTAGTGTTATCCTATTCTAAAAGTAGAATATCTAAAATACTAATTTCGAAAGATCCAATGCAGTACTAGCGGTTGAGGACGGTGTGTAGGCACTTGGCAGTGTTATCCTATTCTAAAAATAAAATATCTAAAATGCTAACTTCGAAGGATCCAATGCAGTACTAGCGGTTGAGGACGGTGTGTAGGCACTGGGCAGAGTTATCCTATTCTAAAAATAAAATATCTTAAATGCTAACTTCGAAGGATCCAATAAAGTACTAGCGGTTGAGGACGGTATGAAGGCACTGGTCAGTGTTATCCTATTCTAAAAAAAGAATATCTAAAATGCTAACTTCGAAGGATCCAATGCAGTTCTAGCGGTTGAGGACGGTGTGTAGGCACTGGGCAGTGTTATCCTATTCTAAAAATAGAATATCTAAAATGCTAACTTTGAAGGATCCAATTCAGTTCTAGCGGTTGAGGACGGCATGTAAGCACTGGACAGTGTTATCATATTCTAAAAATAGAATATCTAAAATGCTAACTTTGAAGGATCCAATACAGTTCTAGCGGTTGAGGACGGCATGTAAGCACTGGACAGTGTTATCATATTCTAAAAATAGAATATCTAAATGCTAACTTCGAAGGATCCAATACAGTTCTAGCGGTTGAGGACGGTGTGTAGGCACTGGGCAGTGTTATCCTATTCTAAAAATAGAATATCTAAATGCTAACTTCGAAGGATCCAATGCAGTTCTAGCGGTTGAGACGGTATGAAGGCACTGGTCAGTGTTATCCTATTCTAAAAAAGAATATCTAAAATGCTAACTTCGAAGGATCAATACAGTTCTAGCGGTTGAGGACGGTGTGTAGGCACTGGCAGTGTTATCCTATTCTAAAATAGAATATCTAAATGCTAACTTCGAAGGATCCAATGCAGTTTTAGCGTTTGAGGACGGTCTGTAGGCACTGGGCAGTGTTATCCTATTCTAAAAATAGAATATCTAAATGCTTACTTCGAAGGATCCATTGCAGTACTAGCGGTTGAGGACGGTCTGTAGGCACTGGGCAGTGTTATCCTATTCTAAAAATAGAATATCTAAATGCTTACTTCGAAGGATCCATTGCAGTACTAGCGGTTGAGGACGGTCTGTAGGCACTGTGTAGTGTTATCCTGTTCTAATAATAAAAATATCTAAATGCTAACTTTGAAGGATCCAATGCAGTTCTAGCGGTTGAGGACGGTGTGTAGGCACTGGGCAGTGTTATCCTGTTCTAAAAAAAGAATATCTAAATGCTAACTTCGAAGGATCCAATGCAGTTTTAGCGTTTGAGGACGGTCTGTAGGCACTGGGCAGTGTTATCCTATTCTAAAAATAGAATATCTAAATGCTTACTTCGAAGGATCCATTGCAGTACTAGCGGTTGAGGACGGTCTGTAGGCACTGGGCAGTGTTATCCTATTCTAAAAATAGAATATCTAAATGCTTACTTCGAAGGATCCATTGCAGTACTAGCGGTTGAGGACGGTCTGTAGGCACTGTGTAGTGTTATCCTGTTCTAATAATAAAATACGTAAAATGCTAACTTTGAAGGATCCAATACAGTACTAGCGGTTGAGGACGGTATGAAGGCACTGGGCAAAGTTATCCTATTCTAAAAATAGAATATCTGAAATTACCTCGGATGATCTACGTCAGTGGAGTACAGTGGTCAAGGGTTAGAGCATCGGGACACGTGGATCGTGGGTTCGAATCCTGTGAGGTGCGGGATCTGCCTTGCAACCTTTCATTTATCAACATTCTGCGCGAGTACTCATTTTGAGTCTAGGAAGCAGAATCGAGAGTCATATATCTAAGTTGTAGAACTTGTTTTCACAATGTCTTCCTTTTATATGTTGAACATGTTCGTTTTAATCAAATCAATATAAATACGTATAATTTAGAAAAGAAGTTTTATTTTAGTGAAGGTACAATGTGATATGCAAATATATTCTTAATGTCGATATAATGCAATGTACATATACTGTCTATATATGTGTGTAGAAGAGTCTCTTAAAATTCAATTATGAATGGCATGGTTATTATATATATATATTGATGTATGATATGATGTTTATGTTTGTAACCATGATTAGAATGAAATAAAAATACATATATATTGATATAAAATATGTAAGTTTGGAAATATTATCAAGCTTTTATTTTGATGTCAGTTTGATTACTTCAAGGTCAGTGAATAGCGGTTGTGCATAGTCCTCATGTCTAATTAAAAAAAAATCAAGAATTTCGAGCCTTACTTTTTAAGTATATCTTACTTCCCTAAAAGTCCTCACAGTTATCTCCCTTAATGGGATTGATCACTACCAGCACAAATATCACTTGACCATCTGCTAAGAAACGAAGATGGCGTTTAAAGATAACTGCACCATCCAAAAATTATCATTTAATTGTGCTTTGATTTTTTTAAAGAAAACGAAGATTTTTAAAATCAACTGTTAATAAATAAACATAAATATAAATAAAAAAATATATTTACTAAATTAACAACTGTTTCCAGGAAAACATCATTTAAAGTTCATACAAATATGGATGAAAATCTTGTGATGGCAGTGATCGATGCATCGTAGTAAGGGGAGACAACTGTGATAAGTCTATAAATTGTTGAATTGTAATGTTTTGCTATACACAATGTACATTTGTTTCATGCAATAAAGAAATCTTTTTTTCAAAAAAAACATGGGTTGGGTATTTGGCTCCTCGACAATAATGGCCTCTAAACGAGCTATATATAAATCCATGCTTAGGACCAAATATAGTTTACCCAACCTATCATATTTCGTTGGATAGTAATATATGAAGGTCTAGTATGCCTAGTAAGAAACTCATTTTACAGAAAGTAGACTAGTGAAAAAATACTAGTAGGATACAAAAAACACTTGGCTAAGCACTGAGCATCCCATTTGACTAGATAGTAATTTGTGAAGCGGTAGCATGCTAAGAGAGAAATAAATTTTATATGTAGAAATAAGATTTGTGAAAATATGCAAATATGATACAGAGTAACCATATTGTCACCAAGCTGTCCTGTTTTACTTTATAGTAACTTGTGAAGGTTTAGCGTGCTTAGTAAGAAATACATTTTACAGAGAGACGACTTGTGAAAATAAACAATTATGATAGAAAACAAAAGCCAATCACTTTTCTATATTTTAACTCGCCAGGCCATCATGTCTGACTGAATAGTTTTATGTCAGTGTATGCATTTTTAGTATGAAAATGTACAATTATGATAGAAGAAATAAAATCACTTTTCTATATTTTAACTCACCAAGCCATCACGTTTGACTGGATAGT
This sequence comes from Cerastoderma edule, assembly GCA_947846245.1. NCBI lineage: Eukaryota > Metazoa > Mollusca > Bivalvia > Cardiida > Cardiidae > Cerastoderma > Cerastoderma edule. Next base: position 17,673,922 of record OX401421.1, read on the forward strand.
TTTATGTGAAAGTATGGCATTCTTAGTAAGAAGTGCATCTTACAAAAAGGAGGCTAGTGAAAATATACAATTATGACGAAAAATTACTTTGCTAAATTATTACTCACTAAGCTATTCCGTTTTACTTTATAGTAATATGTTAAAGGTCATATGTACAGGTTGGGTTTATTTCATAATATTAAAATATGAAGTAAAAGAATCACATTGAAATTATTTGCAACATTTTTAGCATGACGCATTACGTCATAAATCACCGTCATAGCGCACCGATTAATAAAAGTTCGTATGACTTACTTCCCTTTGCTGTGACGTCACTCGTGATCCACTGAATGCGCCATGTAAAGGGCGTGAAGAGCGATCGCTGGTTAGAATTGGTGTTTTTCTTCAAATAAACGATCCTAAAGTCATAGTTTGGATTGACAGCGCATTTTCTTTATTGAATATGATTCAATTTATGAGAATATCAATTTGAAAAAAGATAAATTAATAATTTAACCCGTGAATTTTCATGGATTTGTCATTGCGTATACCTGTTCATATGAAAGGATTTGCTTGAAATTTGGACGATTTTCCTTGAATTAAATGATTCTTAAGTCATTGTTTGGATTGACAGTGAATTTTCTATACTGGATAGTTTTCATATTATAAGAAGATCCATTTGAAAAAAATAAATTAGTGACTTAACGCGTGAATTTACAAGGATATGTCAATGCGTTCATATGAAAGGAACGGCTTGAAATTGGGATGATTTTCCTCGAAATAGCAATCCTTAAGTCAATGTTTGGATTGACAGTGCATCTTCTTTATTGAATATGTTTCATATTATAAGAATATTCTTTTGAAAAAAAAAGTAAGTGACGTAACGCGTAAATTTGAAAGTATTTGTAAATGTTTTCATATGTAAGAATCGGCTTGAAATTTTGACGATATTTGTTGAAACAGCTATTTTTATTAATATTTGTTGAAAAAAAAACAAGAGTACTTTTTCGTCAATGATCGTGTATTAGCATTAAGGTTTTAATTGAGTAGTAAACAAAGACACAGGTCTGAATAAACGAATTGTCTAAACACCGTACATCGTATAACTATTAACTGTCAAATTCACCCTGCATTGTCTTATCAATACATGAAATGAAACGGGAGAAGATCATAAATTGCGAACAAACAAACCGTATTATAACCCAACTTACTTGTGATACGAAGGTTAGTCTTTAACTCACATTTTCACTACACATCAACTTACTTGTGATACGAAGGTTATCCTTTAACTCACATTTTCACCACACATCCAAATTTCAAAACTAAACACTGGCACATTCAAGAGTATTTGTTAAAATCATCCGGCAACTTTCCAGTAACTCCACCCCCAGTAAGAGGTCTATGATTTCGAAATTGATTCCGATGTCGTCTTTCTAGATCAACTGTTAAGAACTTAAGAATTGTTCTTCATATTCACTTTATATTAATGTTCGTTTTCTCTCGTGTAAGTAGCCTTGACATATTGAGCATTTAATTTTCGGACAGGTTTAATAATTAACAGCTAAAACAAAAAAATCGTCATAGTTTATTTTACTAACAACCTTAAATAAACATATTTGAATTGGTTTTTTTATGATTTTGGAATTTAAATATCAATTTGACAACACTTGAAATTGATGTTAAAACGTTTTTTTTGTTGAAAACATAGAGTTAATACCGTTTTGGTGAATACTGATTATCATATACTTATTGAAGTGTCAAACTATTCTAATAGAAAAGACAACATGTTCACTTCTTTGAATATCATAACGACAAAGTATCACACGTAAGTCACATTGAGAGATAAATATGTCCTGACACCTTATCAATCCAAACATCCTGTGAGAGTTTGGTCTTAATTGGTTATATCTTAACAATGGATTTTTAAGATAAATTTAATTGCCGCGCATTGAAAGTGTGAGATTTGCCGCTTGTTATTTCATGTCTGGAATAGCAGAACGTGTCAGACCTGTTAATTAACAACAGAGATATTTAAGAGATTAACGCCAGAGGCTATCTTTCGCCTAAACAATAAAGGACTTGAGACTTGAAACATACTGTGCAAATGTGGCAGATTGGTGTTAATTTGCATCACGACCCTTAATCCTTGTAATGTCCGATGTCTGTTGATTGACCCTTTGTATATGAGATAAACTGACAATAATCAATTAAATCGTAAACAAAGAGATTATGTTCAAATGTGTAAATTATATATTTAGTGATCTTATTACTAAATTATCAATATAAATTTGTAATAATCATGTTTGAACACCTGCATTTCAGTTTGACATACGTCATTTAAACCAATATTACCAATGGCAAAAAAATGAGATGTGTGATTTAAATAATTCCGAAAAGCAGACGCTTAAGTTAAGATCGAACCCATTATCATTTGCGTTGATGAGACCGTTTGCGGATATCAAATATTCATTATTTTGAATTTTCATTCAAAGACAACGGCAGATAAAAGAAACTTGCTTGTTTTAATCGGTTTGTTATCATAGCAATCAACGTACATTTTTCATTTTGTCTCATTTATGTACAATGGCAACGTTTCTACGATTATGTTTAAACATAAAACAAGTTTTGCAAATAAGAACAAGATGCATGATTGTATGCTTTATCGCTTGATTGGTGCTTGAAAGTGAGATTAGCTTTGTCTGGTTTAAATTGACAGTCTTGAAACCAATACATCAATGTAAAGTGAATATTGTTGGTGTGTTTCAAATAAGGAAAATATAACGGTTACTCAATAAGTAGAATGAATTTGAAGCGTCTTCACCTGTATAAATTACTTTGAATTGAGTCCGAACATTTAAAGATCATTAAAATCATTTTTTTGGAAACGGCTTACAATGCGTAAACTTGCCGTCTTCGAGGTGAAAGTAACACAGCCTACTGTTCTTGTTTGGGGAATATATCATTTGCTTATTTGTAAAGTAAACACGGTCCAGTTAACTTATCGAAACTTTTTGCAGCTTTTATGTTCGTCGGAAAACGGGAGAAACTCGCATCCCTGCGACCAAAAGCAGAATAACACCAGAAGACCTGTCAAAATACCATATTCAATATCCAATTTATGTTTCCCAAACACAATTCAACACTTAAAATGTCCGAAATTTGTGCAAAAACACCGTCGTTACTGAGAACTAGATTCTTCTTACTGTTAGTTCATATGACTTTGAAGCACAAATGACGTCACAACAAGGGAGATAAGTCATTCACAAAAATCGATAAAGGTGAATAAAAGTAGTCAAAAACAACATTTTTCGCTTCTATATGAGAAAAAAATCATTACCTCCGTCATAACGAAACCATAACCTAATTCTAAAACCATAATTAAAGAAAATTTTGTTTATCGGGAAATATGACCTTTAAGGTCTAGAATTCTTAGGAAGAAATATATCTTACAAAAATTAGGCTAGTGAAAATATACAATTATGACCAAACAACACTTTACTTTATTTACTTATTAAGCTATTCCGTTTTACTTAATAGTAATATGTTAAGGTCTAGAATTCTTAGGAAGAAATATATTTTACAAAAATTAGGCTGGTGAAAATATACAATTATGACCAAAAAACACTTTACTTAATTATCACTTATTAAGCTATTCCGTTTTACTTTATAGTAATATGTTAAGGTCTAGAATTCTTAGGAAGAAATATATCTTACTAGAATTAGGCTGGTGAAAATATACAATTATGACCAAACAACACTTTACTTAATTATTACTTATTAAGCTATTCCGTTTTACTTAATAGTAATATGTTAAGGTCTAGAATTCTTAGGAAGAAATATATCTTACAAAAATTAGGCTGGTGAAAATATACAATTATGACAAAAAATCACTAAATAATAAATTATTACTTACTAAGCTATTCCGTTTTACTTTATAGTAATATGTTAAGGTCTAACATGCTTAGGAAGAAATATTTTTTACAAAAATTAGGCTGGTGAAAATATACAATTATGACAAAAAATCACTAAATAATAAATTATTACTTACTAAGCTATTCCGTTTTACTTTATAGTAATATGTTAAGGTCTAACATGCTTAGGAAGAAATATTTTTTACAAAAATTAGGCTGGTGAAAATATACAATTATGACAAAAAATCACTAAATAATAAATTATTACTTACTAAGCTATTCCGTTTGACAGGAACGTAATATGTGAAAGTTTGCCCAGTTAGTGACCCCGTGACCTTTACAACGGTACCAAGGCCCAGGGTGTATACGTCTAGAAATATATCCGCCCCCGATTGGGGTATGAACGCCAAGTGAAACACACTACCCCAGGTATCTGGTCCTGTGGAAGATAAAAGGTGGATTGCAAGGGGAATTACAATTTCAAAATGAGAATTATAATTTCAAAAGGGGAATTACAATTTCTAAAGTACAATTATAATTTCAAAAGGACCATTATAATTTCAAAAGGTGAATTATAATTTCAATAGTGGAATTATAATTTAAAAATGTGGATTACAATTTCAAAATGAGTATCATAATTTCAAAAGGAGAATTATAATTACAAAAGGAGAATGATTATTTCAAATGCGAAAAATTCACGATCATTGGTATCTGGTCCTTACAAAGAAGCCGTCGAAATCTAAATTACGAACGATTATTTCAACAGGAAAATATGTGATCACAGATATCTGTCCTTTACAAAAGAGAAAGGTCAAACTTTAGAATAGGAACTGTAATTCCAACAGAAAAAAATGTGATCACAGATATCTGTCCTTTACAAAGATAAAGGTACAAATGTAGAAAAGGAACTTTAATTCCAACAGGAAAATATGTTATCACAGATATTTGGCCTTTACAAAGATAAGGGTTAAATAACAATAGGGGGAAATATAATTTCAAAGGGACAAATACTCAACCAAAGGTATAGGGCTTGTTAAAGATAAAGGCCAAATTTTAAAAAGGGAACCATGATTTAAAATCGATAAAAATATTCCATCACCGATATCTGGCCCCGTTAAGATAGAGGACGATTTTTTTTAAAGGGAAGTATTTGTAATATACGATTAACCAGCTGTGAAAAAGCAGATTAACATAAAATCTTGCATTTTTGTTTTACGATTACCAAGCTGTTATAAACAGATTTACATAGAATCACTTACGTCTTTGTGATATACGATTAACCAGCTGTCATAAGCAAATATACATACCGTTACAGACGTCTTAGTGATACACGATTAACCAGCTATGAAAAGCAAATTTACATACCGTTACGGACGTCTTTTTGATATACGATTAACCAGCTGTCATAAGCAAATATACATACCGTTACAGACGTCTTAGTGATACACGATTAACCAGATATGATAAGCAAATTTACATACTGTTACGGACGTCTTTTTGATATACGATTAACCAGCTGTCATAACCAAATATACATACCGTTACGGACGTCTTAGTGATACACGATTAAACCAGCTATGATAGGCAAATTTACATACCGTCACGGACGTCTTTGTGATATTCGATTAACCAGCTGTCATAACCAAATGTACATACCGTTACGGACGTCTTAGTGATACACGATTAACCAGCTATGATAGGCAAATTTACATACCGTCACGGAAGTCTTTGTGATATTCGATTAACCAGCTGTGATAAGCAAATTTATAAACCGTTACGGACGTCTTAGTTATACACGATTAACCAGCTGTCATAACCAAATATACATACAGTTACGGACGTCTTAGTGATACACGATTAACCAGCTATGATAGGCAAATTTACATACCGTCACGGAAGTCTTTGTGATATTCGATTAACCAGCTGTGATAAGCAAATTTATATACCGTTACGGACGTCTTAGTTATACACGATTAACCAGCTGTCATAATCAAATATACATACAGTTACGGACGTCTTAGTGATACACGATTAACCAGCTATGATAGGCAAATTTACATACCGTCACGGACGTCTTTGTGATATTCGATTAACCAGCTGTGATAAGCAAATTTATATACCGTTACGGACGTCTTAGTTATACACGATTAACCAGCTGTCATAACCAAATATACATACAGTTACGGACGTCTTAGTGATACACGATTAACCAGCTATGATAGGCAAATTTACATACCGTCACGGACGTCTTTGTGATATTCGATTAACCAGCTGTCATAACCAAATATACATACCGTTACGGACGTCTTAGTGATACACGATTAACCAGCTGTCATAACCAAATATACATACCGTTACGGACGTCTTAGTTATACACGATTAACCAGCTATGATAGGCAAATTTACATACCGTCACGGACGTCTTTGTGATATTCGATTAACCAACTGTGATAGGCAGATTTACATACCCTCACGGACGTCTTTGTTGTAAACAACTCGCAGATTCACCATCTCACCCATTCGGGCTTCTAAGGTTGGTGTTTTGGAGCCGAACGCCTTGAAGGCGGAGAATTGTAGACCTTGCTTGTTACCTATAAAGGACACCGTGTCTTCGATTTGCCTGTGGAAATACACAATATATCGCAACATTTTAATAAAAAGAAAGCCAGGTATATATTTCATTACATAATCCAAAAAGACTTTCTATAGGAATCTGTTTAAGGTTATGTTCAGTTAAAGGATATTTATTCTACAAGCATTGTGATGAAAGCTTGAAGCTTATCAAATTCACTCTCGATGACCGCTTCCTGGACTGCACAAGTACTCGCGCCAGTACTTTGTGGATAAGTTCCAGCAATTTTCACCGCGACTAACGAGCATCGAACACGGGACCATCGGTGCAAGAGACCGACGCTCCACCCCTGAAACTGTATAACTTTCTATAGGAATCTGTTATGTGTTAAGGTTTTAATAAACAACGACGATCAACAAATAAAGAGGACCAACACATCTTTTGTCACTTATAGTGCAATGCACCGAGAAAATCAAAAGCACACAACCGATCAGTGAAAAGGCGTTCTTGTCCACTGATAAGTTGTGTTGTATATCTTTATATATCCTGTCACTAGTGTCATTTTGGGACCGATAACTAGGTGCCGTATAACATGTGTGATATCCGGCACTAACCATATAACATATCCACGTGACAAATAATGACGTCATAAGTACGACCTGACGTCATGTTTACATCATTCTCTACTTATTTTTTTCTTTTTTCTTGTGTTTTATTTACATCTTGTTTGTTTGAAAGAATACATAAAGGTAACAGGATAAATATAATAGATGGTTGGTGTCTTTGAATAAGTAAAATTATCGGGCTCGGCATCGGAATATTATCCGTTTCACCTTCGGCTCACCGGATAATATTCCTACACCTTGCCCGATAACAGTTCCGATTCACGACACCAACCATCCATTCTCTATATACCTGCACCCACGTGTTCTCTGTAACAACACATAAGGTTCCCTAATTTGAATAAACGTTCCGCGAACGTTACAACTAGAACGTTATTGTTACAGAAGAATACTGTTTTGTTTGCTGTTCGAATTGAAACAAACTGAAGATAACGACAAATAGCGAAGCTAAAATACATAATACCATTTAGAAGATAAATTATTATTACGCTGAGCTTAAAGGATACAATACATTGCCTATTGTGTTTTCTTTTTTCAGGTATTGTTTTTATCATTAAATAAAATGTCGCACTACAAAATCAATATTATTTCAACATTTTGTTTTCTATATAACCATCTTTGCACCATGCCTTATTAATAACATGCGTCATTGTATTGATATTTTATGTTTCTTATGTTTAACATGAATGCATAACTTGGTTAAGCATGCGTTTTCCACAAAGGAACAAAACCTGAAAGTAGGGCAAACTCAGTATGGAGAATATAAAAACAGAAACTGGTTAGAGTTTAAAAGTGGGAATTATTGACTAACTATACTTAAATTGCCATCAACATCTTCAAAATAGTTATAACTATTGTTTTAATTAGTGTACATAATAGTTGGAAGATCTGGGGTCCGTTTCATGGAACGTCTTAATTCTCAACGACATTTCAACGACATTTGATTTTGACTTGCAAATTATCTCATGTGTGAACAAGCAAATTTAACCACTGGGCCACGCATAACCCCTTTCCGTTCTACACATTGTCTCGCACTTCTTACGAAGTACTTCCGGCCTGTAGTACCCAAAAGTAGTCCCATTTAGAAATCTTGAGTTTTGACTTCTTGTGACGAGTTTTGCTAGTAAGAGATGAGAGCTGCTAGAACACTGTTGTGTTTCCTGTATATATGATAGTCCTGCAATGCTCTCAAAGTTTGCTTTGGTCGCCTACTTACAGGACTATTCGTTTTGAATGTATAAACACAAATGCCTGTACCTCGTCTAGATTTGACAGATTGTGCACTGATTTTCGAACGGTACTAGTACACTTTGCTCCTTAGAAAAATGGACACAATTGAGATGTCCATTTTATGAAAGTTTTGGAGAGTCTAATGAACAATATAATATTTCTGTATAAAGCTTAGCGTAGGAAACACCATTATTCACTCAACAGAGTCTTCTTGAAAATACCTTATTAAACATTGTAATCGATGGGAATTCAAGATCTCAAAAGTAACAGGTGTGTAACCTCTTACCCCGTTTTGAAGGTTCCATCGAAAATGCCTGATTTAACATTGGGGTCAATGGAAGTTAAAAATCTCAGAAGTAACAGGTGTGTGACCTCTTACCCCGTTTTGAAGGTTCCATCGAAAATACCTGATTTAACATTGGGGTCAAAGGGAGTTAAAAAATCTCAAAAGTAGCAGGTGTGTGATCACTTACCCCGTCTTGAAGGTTCCGACGGAGACGTTTGTAGGGAAGTTATTGAGATTAGCCCCGGTTCCGGTTGTGATGCAATCAAATCGATACGAGCTCAGGGAATTCCCGTTTACAGCTACAGTTATAGTGTAGGTGTCACCAGTCTGAAACATTGCAAATCTTGTTTTAAAGGCACGTGAAAGGGTTTAAGTATATTTTAAAAGAATAATAAAATAAAAACATATGAAGTTGGTGTCGCCAGTCTAAAACAACGACATTTCAAATCTTGTTTTAAAGGCGCACGAAAGGGTTTAAGTATATTTTAAAAGAAAGAAAAAAACATATGAAGTTGGTGTCGCCAGTCTAAAACAACGACATTGACAATCTTGTCTTAAAGGCACATGATCGGTTATAAGTATATAAGAAAGAATTCTGAAAAAAAATATGGAGTTGGTGTCGCCAGTCTAAAAAAACGACATTGCAAATCCTTTTAAAGGCACATGAAAGATGTATATGGAGTTATTTTATTATGTTAAAAAAGTCATGAAAGTCATGAGCCTTTAACCTTTAGAATGCTGGGTAATTTTCCAAAAATAGATGTTTGTGTCGTCTACTTTCGAAAACCTTATAAACTTGCTTGATTTTGAAGAGGAAAGATACTCAGAGAAGCAAACGGTTAGATCACAGGCCAGCCGCCAATTTACTTTGCGGCTGGCCAGTGATCAAACCTGTTTGCATAAACATGACGTAGGTTCAAGCACTATATAGGTTAAAGGAATTTTTTCCGGAAAAAAGTGTTGTCATCAAAGTCATCTCTATTTCTTTTCTGAAGAAAAGAGATTTATTCTAACTACCAATTCAAAATGGATCCCTTTTCACAAGAAAAGTGCTCTGACTTTATAGGTAGTGTTCACTTTTCACTAGAAGGGTTCTCTTATTTTTATACGTTAGGAAGTCTTAAGGACCCCAAAACACAACTAATAGTGCAGGCTGAAACTCAAAAGAGAGTTCCAGATGCGAAAGAGATGTTTTAGGATATAGTCGGGTCTTCCAAACACGGTGTATTCAATATTTAAACAGCGTCAATGTAGTAGAATCCATCGCAGTCCGCCATTTTGAAACTCTTCTTCTTCGGAAGGCTTCGTTCGTTCTCGGTATACATCGGTTGTGGCCGGAACTATTTGATTTAAAGCAGATGATTCCAGCCCCGACCGATGCATACGAAGAACGGTTGAGGTTCATGTAATCCGAAAAAATGGCGAATAATGGTGATTATGCATCAAACAACAAACACAAACCTTCTTTATTCCACATGGCAGTGAGGTTGCATCTCCGTCGACGGAAAATCCCACGCTTAGAAGGCCATTGCTATCAAGGGTCGTATCAAGACAGATAGCTGTAATATCAATAAGAAAAGAGAGTGTCCTATATACCATAACGCGTCAAACAGCTTGCTTTGATATCTATAGAAATAAGGTACTTCCGTTTCTGACATGACGCGTAATACAGTTTGCTTTCATATGGATAACAAAGAAATGTCCTTTCTGTACTAATGCGTAAGACAGCTAGCTGTAATATCAATAAGAAAAGATATTGTTCTACCTAGCTGCCATAGCGCGTAAAACAGCTCGCTGTAATATCAATAAGAAAGGATAATGTCCTATCTGCCATGACGCGTAAAACAGCTAGCTGTAACATCAACAAGAAAGGATAACGTCCTATCTGCCATAACGCGTAAAACTGATAGCTGTAATATCAATAAGAAGGGTTAACGCCCTATCGGCCATAACGCGTAAAAAAGCTAGCTGTAATATCAATAAGAAAGGATAACGTCCTATCTGCCATAACGCATAAAACAGCTAGCTGTAATATCAATAAAAAAACGATAACGTCCTATCTGCCATAACACGTAAAAGAGCTCGCTGTAATATCAATGAGAAAAGTCAAGCCCAATCTGCCATAACGCGTTAAACCGCTAGCTGTAATATCAATAAGAAAGGATAACGCCCTATCTGCCATAACGCGCAAAACAGCTAGCTGTAATATCAATAAGAAAGGATAACGCCAAATCTGCAATAACGCGTAAAACAGCTAGCTGTAATATCAATAAGAAAGGAAAACATCCTATCTGCCATAACGCGTAAAACAGCTCGCTGTAATATCAATAAGAAAAGTCAAGCCCTATCTGCCATAACGTGTTATACTGCTAGATGTTATATCAATGATAAAAGTCAAGCCCAATCTGTCATAACGTGTAATACCGCTAGATGTTATATCAATAAGAAAAGTCAAGCCCAATTTGCCAAAACATGTAATACCGCTAGTTGTTATATCAATAAGAAAAGTCGAGTCCAATCTGCCATAACGCTTAATACCGCTAGATGTTATATCAAGTAAGAATAAGTCATATCCAAATCTGCCATAACGTGTAATACCGCTAGTTGTTATATCAATAAGAAAAGTCAAGCCCAATTTGCCAAAACATGTAATACCGCTAGTTGTTATATCAATAAGAAAAGTCGAGTCCAATCTGCCATAACGCTTAATACCGCTAGATGTTATATCAATAAGAAAAGTCAAGTCCAATCTGCCATAACGTGTAATACCGCTAGTTGTTATATCAATAAGAAAAGTCAAGCCCAATTGCCAAACGTGTAATACCGCTAGATGTTATATCAATAAGAAAAGTCGAGTCCAATCTGCCATAACGCTTAATACCGCTAGATGTTATATCAATAAGAAAAGTCAAGTCCAATCTGCCACGTGTAATACCGCTACATGTTATATCAATAAGAAAAGTATCTGCCCGTGTAATACCGCTAGATGTTATATCAATAAGAAAAGTCAAACCCTATCTGCCATACGTGTAATACTAGTTGTTATATCGCTATCTGCCACGTGTTATTATATCAATAAGAAAAGTCAAGCCCTATCTGCCAAAACGTGTAATACCGCTAGTTGTTATATCAACAAGAAAAGTCAAGCCCTATCTGCCATAACGTGTAATACCGCTAGATGTTATATCAATAAGAAAAGTCAAGTCCTATCTGCCAAAACGTGTAATACCGCTAGATGTTATATCAATAAGAAGTCAAGCCCTATCTGCCATAACGTGTTATACCGCTAGATGTTATATCAATAAGAAAAGTCAAGCCCAATCTGCCATAACGTGTTATACTGCTAGATGTTATATCAATAAGAAAAGTCAAGCCCTATCTGCCATAACGTGTTATACCGTTAGTTGTTATATCAATAAGAAAGGTCAAGCCCAATCTGCCATAACGTGTTATACTGCTAGATGTTATATCAATAAGAAAAGTCAAGCCCTATCTGCCAAAACGTGTAATACCGATAGTTGTTATATCAATAAGAAAAGTCAAGCCCAATCTGCCATAACATGTAATACCGCTAAATGTTATACCAATAAGAAAAGTCAAGTCCAATCTTCCAAAACGTGTTATACCGCTACATGTTATATCAATAAGAAAGGTCATGCCCTATGTGCCATAACGTGTAATACCGCTATATGTTATATCAATAAGAAAAGTCAAGTCCAATCTGCCATAACGTGTTATACCGCTAGAGGTTATATAAATAAGAAAAGTCAAGCCCAATCTGCCAAAACGTGTAATACCGCTAGATGTTATATCAATAAGAAAAGTCAAGCCCAATCTGCCAAAACGTGTAATACCGCTAGTTGTTATATCAATTAGAAAAGTCAAGCCCAATCTGCCAAAACGTGTAATACCGCTAGATAATATATAAATAAGAAAAGTCAAGCCCTATCTGCCATAATGTGTAATACCGCTAGATGTTATATCAATAAGAAAAGTCAAGCCCTATCTGCCATAACGTGTAATACCGCTAGATGTTATATAAATAAGAAATGTCAAGCGCTATCTGCGATAACGTGTTATACCGCTATATGTTATATCAATAAGAAAAGTCAAGTCCAATCTGCCATAACGTGTTATACCGCTAGATGTTATATCAATAAGAAAAGTCAAGCCCTATCTGCCATAACGTGTTATACCGTTAGTTGATATATCAATAAGAAAAGTCAAGCCCAATCTGCCATAAGGTGTTATACCGTTAGTTGTTATATCAATAAGAAAGTTCAAGCCCAATCTGCCATAACGAGTTATACCGCTAGATGTTATATCAACAAGAAAGGTCAAGCCCTATCTGCCATAACGTGTAATACCGATAGTTGTTATATCAATAAGAAAACTCAAGCCCAATCTGCCATAACGTGTAATACCGCTATATGTTATATCAATAGGAAAAGTCAAGTCCAATCTGCCATAACGTGTTATACCGCTAGATGTCATATCAATAAGAAAAGTCAAGTCCAATCTGCCATAACGTGTTATACAGCTAGTTGTTATATCAATAAGAAAAGTCAAGCCCAATCTGCCATAATGTGTTTTACCGTTAGTTGTTATATCAGTAAGAAAATTCAAGCCCAATCTGCCATAACATGTTATACCGTTAGTTGTTATACCAATAAGAAAAGTCAAGCCCTATCTGCCATAACGTGTTATACCGTTAGTTGTTCTATCAATAAGAAAAGTCGAGTCCAATCTGCCATAATGTGTTATACCGATAGTTGTTATATCAATAAGAAAAGTCAAGCCCAATCTGCCAAAACGTGTAATACCGCTAGTTGTTATATCAACAAAAAAAGTCAAGCCCAATCTGCCATTACGTGTAATACTGCTAGATGTAATATCAATAAGAAAAGTCAAACCCTATCTGCCATAACGTGTTATATCGCTAGTTGTTATATCAATAAGAAGTCAAGCCCAATCTGCCATAACGTGTGATACCGCTAGATGTTATATCAATAAGAAAACTCAAGCCCTATCTGCCATAACATGTAATACCGCTAAATGTTATACCAATAAGAAAAGTCAAGTCCAATCTTCCAAAACGTGTTATACCGCTACATGTTATATCAATAAGAAAGGTCATGCCCTATGTGCCATAACGTGTAATACCGCTATATGTTATATCAATAAGAAAAGTCAAGTCCAATCTGCCATAACGTGTTATACCGCTAGATGTTATATCAATAAGAAAAGTCAAGCCCAATCTGCCAAAACGTGAAATACCGCTAGATGTTATATCAATAAGAAAAGTCTAGCCCTATCTGCCAAAACGTGTAAGACCGCTAGTTGTTATATCAATAAGAAAAGTCAAGCCCAATCTGCCAAAACGTGTAATACCGCTAGATAATATATAAATAAGAAAAGTCAAGCCCTATCTGCCATAATGTGTAATACCGCTAGATGTTATATAAATAAGAAAAGTCAAGCGCTATCTGCCATAACGTGTTATACCGATAGTTGTTATATCAATAAGAAAAGTCAAGCCCAATCTGCCATAACGTGTTAGACCGCTAGTTGTTATATCAATAAGAAAAGTCAAGCCCTATCTGCCATAACGTGTTATACCGTTAGTTGTTATATCAATAAGAAAAGTCAAGCCCAATCTGCCATAAGGTGTTATACCGTTAGTTGTAATATCAATAAGAAAGTTCAAGCCCAATCTGCCATAACGTGTTATACCGCTAGATGTTATATCAACAAGAAAGGTCAAGCCCTATCTGCCATAACGTGTAATACCGATAGTTGTTATATCAATAAGAAAAGTCAAGCCCAATCTGCCATAATGTGTAATACCCCTATATGTTATATCATTAAGAAAAGTCAAGTCCAATCTGCCATAACGTGTTATACAGCTAGTTGTTATATCAATAAGAAAAGTCAAGCCCAATCTGCCCTAATGTGTTTTACCGTTAGTTGTTATATCAGTAAGAAAATTCAAGCCCAATCTGCCATAACGTGTTATACCGTTAGTTGTTATATCAATAAGAAAAGTCAAGCCCTATCTGCCATAACGTGTTATACCGCTAGATGTTCTATCAATAAGAAAAGTCGGGTCCAATCTGCCATAATGTGTTATACCGATGGTTGTTATATCAATAAGAAAAGTCAAGCCCAATCTGCCAAAACGTGTAATACCGCTAGTTGTTATATCAACAAGAAAAGTCAAGCCCAATCTGCCATTACGTGGTATACCGCTAGTTGTTATATCAATAAGAAAAGTCAAGCCCAATCTGCCAAAACGTGTAATACCGCTAGTTGTTATATCAATAAGAAGTCAAGCCCAATCTGCCAAAACGTGTAATACCGCTAGTTGTTATATCAACAAGAAAAGTCAAGCCCAATCTGCCATTACGTGTAATACTGCTAGTTGTTATATCAATAAGAAAAGTCAAGCCCAATCTGCCATAATGTGTTATACCGATGGTTGTTATATCAATAAGAAAAGTCAAGCCCAATCTGCCAAAACGTGTAATACCGCTAGTTGTTATATCAACAAGAAAAGTCAAGCCCAATCTGCCATTACGTGGTATACCGCTAGTTGTTATATCAATAAGAAAAGTCAAGCCCAATCTGCCAAAACGTGTAATACCGCTAGTTGTTATATCAATAAGAAGTCAAGCCCAATCTGCCAAAACGTGTAATACCGCTAGTTGTTATATCAACAAGAAAAGTCAAGCCCAATCTGCCATTACGTGTAATACTGCTAGTTGTTATATCAATAAGAAAAGTCAAGCCCAATCTGCCATAACGTGTAATACCGCTAGTTGTTATATCAATAAGAAAAGTCAAGCCCAATCTGCCAAAACGTGTAATACCGCTAGTTGTTATATCAACAAGAAAAGTCAAGCCCAATCTGCCATTACGTGGTATACTGCTAGATGTAATATCAATAAGAAAAGTCAAGCCCAATCTGCCAAAACGTGTAATACCGCTAGTTGTTATATCAACAAGAAAACTCAAGCCCTATCTGCCATTACGTGTAATACTGCTAGATGTAATATCAATAAGAAAAGTCAAACCCTATCTGCCATAACGTGTTATATCGCTAGTTGTTATATCAATAAGAAGTCAAGCCCAATCTGCCATAACGTGTAATACCGCTAGATGTTATATCAATAAGAAAACTCAAGCCCTATCTGCCATAACATGTAATACCGCTAAATGTTATACCAATAAGAAAAGTCAAGTCCAATCTTCCAAAACGTGTTATACCGCTACATGTTATATCAATAAGAAAGGTCATGCCCTATGTGCCATAACGTGTTATACCGCTAGATGTTATATCAACAAGAAAACTCAAGCCCTATCTGCCATTACGTGTAATACTGCTAGATGTAATATCAATAAGAAAAGTCAAACCCTATCTGCCATAACGTGTTATATCGCTAGTTGTTATATCAATAAGAAGTCAAGCCCAATCTGCCATAACGTGTAATACTGCTAGATGTAATATCAATAAGAAAAGTCAAGCCCTATCTGCCATAACGTGTTATATCGCTAGTTGTTATATCAACAAGAAAACTCAAGCCCTATCTGCCATAACATGTAATACCGCTAAATGTTATACCAATAAGAAAAGTCAAGTCCAATCTTCCAAAACGTGTTATACCGCTACATGTTATATCAATAAGAAAAGTCAAGCCCAATCTGCCATAACGTGTTATACCGCTAGATGTTATATAAATAAGAAAAGTCAAGCCCTATCTGCCATAACGTGTAATACCGCTAGATGTTATATCAATGATAAAAGTCAAGCCCTATCTGCCATAACGTGTTATACTGCTAGATGTTATATCAATGATAAAAGTCAAGCCCTATCTGCCATAACGTGTAATACCGATAGTTGTTATATCAATAAGAAAAGTCAAGCCCAATCTGCCATAACGTGTTATACCGTTAGTTGTTATATCAATAAGAAAAGTCTAGCCCAATCTGCCATAACGTGTTATACCGTTAGTTGTTATATCAATAAGAAAAGTCAAGCCCAATCTGCCATAACGTGATATAACGCTAGATGTTATATCAACAAGAAAAGTCAAGCCCTATCTGCCATAACGTGTAATACCGATAGTAGTTATATCAATAAGAAAAGTCAAGCCCAATCTGCCATAACGTGTAATACCGCTATATGTTAAATCAATAAGAAAAGTCAAGTCCAATCTCCCATAACGTGTTATACCGCTAGATGTCATATCAATAAGAAAAGTCAAGCCCAATCTTCCATAACGTGTAATACCGCTATATGTTATATCAATAAGAAAAGTCAAGCCCAATTTGCCAAAACATGTAATACCGCTAGATGTTATATCAATAAGAAAAGTCAAGCCCTATCTGCCGTAACGTGTAATACCGCTAGTTGTTATATCAATAAGGAAAGTCAAGCCCAATTTGCCAAAACATGTAATACCGCTAGTTGTTATATCAATAAGAAAGCCCTATCTGTCATAACGTGTAATACCGCTAGATGTTATATCAATAAGGAAAGTCAAGCCCAATTTGCCAAAACATGTAATACCGCTAGTTGTTATATCAATAAGAAAGCCCTATCTGTCATAACGTGTAATACCGCTATATGTTATATCAATAAGAAAAGTCAAGCCCAATTTGCCAAAACATGTAATACCGCTAGATGTTATATCAACAAGAAAGGTCAAGCCCTATCTGTCATAATGTGTAATACTGCTAGATGTTATATAAATAAGAAATGTCAAGCGCTATCTGCCAAAACGTGTAATACCGCTATATGTTATATCAATAAGAAAAGTCAAGTCCAATCTGCCATAACGTGTAATACCGCTAGATGTTATATCAATAGGAAAAGTCAAGCCCTATCTGCCATAATGTGTAATACTGCTAGATGTTATATAAATAAGAAATGTCAAGCGCTATCTGCCAAAACGTGTAATACCGCTATATGTTATATCAATAAGGAAAGTCAAGCCCAATTTGCCAAAACATGTAATACCGCTAGTTGTTATATCAATAAGAAAGCCCTATCTGTCATAACGTGTAATACCGCTAGATGTTATATCAATAAGGAAAGTCAAGCCCAATTTGCCAAAACATGTAATACCGCTAGTTGTTATATCAATAAGAAAGCCCTATCTGTCATAACGTGTAATACCGCTATATGTTATATCAATAAGAAAAGTCAAGCCCAATTTGCCAAAACATGTAATACCGCTAGATGTTATATCAACAAGAAAGGTCAAGCCCTATCTGCCATAATGTGTAATACTGCTAGATGTTATATAAATAAGAAATGTCAAGCGCTATCTGCCAAAACGTGTAATACCGCTAAATGTTATATCAATAAGAAGTCGAGTCCAATCTGCCAAAACGTGTAATACCGCTAGATGTAATATCAATAAGAAAAGTCAAGCCCAATCTGCCAAAACGTGTAATACCGCTAAATGTTATATCAATAAGAAGTCGAGTCCAATCTGCCAAAACGTGTAATACCGCTAGTTGTTATATCAATAAGAAAAGTCAAGCCCAATCTGCCAAAACGTGTAATACCGCTAGATGTTATATCAATAAGAAAAGTCGAGTCCAATCTGCCATAACGTGTTATACCGTTAGTTGTTATGTCAACAAAAAAAGTCAAGCCCAATCTGCCATAACGTGTTATACCGTTAGTTGTTATATCAATAAGAAAAGTCTAGCCCAATCTGCCATAACGTGTTATACCGTTAGTTGTTATATCAATAAGAAAAGTCAAGTCCAATCTGCCATAACGTGTTATACTGCTAGATGTAATATCAATAGGAAAAGTCAAGCCCAATCTGCCAAAACGTGTAATACCGCTAGTTGTTATATCAATAAGAAAAGTCAAGTCCAATCTTCCATAACGTGTTATACTGCTAGATGTTATATCAATGATAAAAGTCAAGCCCAATCTGCCGTAACGTGTAATACCGCTAGTTGTTATATCAATAAGGAAAGTCAAGCCCAATTTGCCAAAACATGTAATACCGCTAGTTGTTATATCAATAAGAAAGCCCTATCTGTCATAACGTGTAATACCGCTATATGTTATATCAATAAGAAAAGTCAAGCCCAATTTGCCAAAACATGTAATACCGCTAGATGTTATATCAATAAGAAAAGTCAAGCCCTATCTGCCGTAACGTGTAATACCGCTAGTTGTTATATCAATAAGGAAAGTCAAGCCCAATTTGCCAAAACATGTAATACCGCTAGTTGTTATATCAATAAGAAAGCCCTATCTGTCATAACGTGTAATACCGCTAGTTGTAATTTCAATAAGAAAGGTCAAGCCCTATCTGCCATAATGTGTAATACAGCTTGATGTAATATAAGAAGAAAAAGAGAATGCCCTATGTGCCATAACGCGTAAAAACAGCTAGCTCTAATATAAGAAGTAAAAGAGAATGCCCTATGTGCCATAACGCATAATACCGCTTGCTGTAACATCATATATAAATAAGATGATAAATAGGAAATTTTACGGCACAGGGGAGATGTCGTAAACAGCAGTTTTTCAATTAGTTAGAATAAGTTCGATTAAGTATTCAACCATAGAAGACAAACTACTTCAACTTTTGTTCTCACACATAACGTTCGAAATAAAAGATTTTTTTTGTGATTATAATGCTAGCCTGGGGTCCTGGCCCATGCTAACCCGCATTAGGGCCAGGTGTCAGAGAATGAATTGTCTCTTCTGATTGGCTAACGGATTGCCACTCGCCTTATCATGAAAAGATGGTGTTTGAATTGTGCATTTACCCTTTTTTACCCTTATCATTTTTACTCTTTTCGAACCCTTATGCAGCCTGGGTAGCCTTTACCTTTTACAATGTTCATACAATACTCCATTTTTTATAAATGAATTGCACTTAAATGGATTTTGTACATTTCATTTTATTTTTCTATTAATTAATGTTTGATTTAAATATTGGGATTCAAAATATCAGATTAAATTGATATCTTTTGTAAAAGAATCAAACTTTTTACTTTAGTAGTTATCTCTGAATGAATTCTACCAAAACTATTGTTTATATATTCAAATGAGTTTTAAATTACACACAAAACATATTGAATGGAAACAAATTGGAAACAAATATCTCCACCGATCAATATTACATATCATCTTAAATCCTTCGATGCTTAAATTTGAGGCTTGTGAAGTGTTAATAGGAGATTTTGAAGAAAGAAAGACCACATAAAAATGTGAAAAAATTGGGATTTTCTTCTATCTTTCCCATAACATGTTCTTTTTAATCAAATCCAACGACACATAAAAGGAAGGGGTGAAGGGTTTCACGTATCTCTGGTTAAACAATCACGAATTCAATTAACAGGCAATAAAGATAAGAATCCCACCGACAAGAGTTTTAGTATATCAACAAAACGGCATCTGTATTTATTCCCTTTATGCAGTTATAAGTTAGATAACAAACAAGGAAAAAAGAACGTGATTTTTCTTTTCCAAATTATAATCAAAAGCCAAGCTTCTCGACAAATTAAGCACCTTTATTTTTCGTTTTGACAAAATCATATGAAGCCTACAAAATCAATTATAATTAGTATTAAACATTATCGCAATAGGCTTATTTAGTGTTGTTTGAAAGTCTGATTTGACATAAGAACCTGTAGTTGACGAAGTCATCAAAAAGGGGGGAAACGCATGAACTAAGAATAAACTAATTTGGACACATTTAGATCTCAAGAATTTGATATCAGAATTAATACTATTCTAACATATGTTGCTTATCAAACGATTTTCCAGATATATTCTTGTCTCGTCATATCTCGTCTTTTAAAACCACGTTTAACTCTAACTTTGGAAGATTGACACGCCTTCCTTAATTCTGTAACTATCTTGTCAATATTAAGTACTTTTCTATAACGAATTTAAGCACACGACACCATCTATTACAGACATTCCACCATAAAGTTTACTTTGATCTACTCCGGATTTGTTATATGGTAAAACACGACGCAAAGAGCTTGACTTTTCAATACTTGTGTCACAAACACAACCCTGTTTGGGTGATTTGCGCGGTGTACTGCATTTGTGTTCCATTACAAAACACAACGCTTTAAAATACAATAAAAACCGGAGTCACTATTTCATCTCAAAAGGATCCAACGCTAAGTAGGGTGTCTAAATAGGTACAGTTTCCCATGAATAAGCTTGCAGACTCTTAATCGACGCGCATGCGCAGTCGATGTTGTTTCATTCGGAATACCTCGGCATAACCGAACACTATTGTGTTCGGTAAACTTTCTCTGACACCTGGCCCTAGTTCGCGGTATACGAACGGGCCAGGATCCCAAGCTAATATAATGCCAGAGCAACTTTGACGTTTTGCCAATTAGTGGGACAATCGGAACACTCGGCCATTTCTTAAAATAACCTCGGAGGTAATGGGGAGCCATTTTGAAAGTAGGTCATTGACGAAGGGCATGTCCGTTTGCAATCGTATCTACTCGGCAATCCCCGACACAAACCGAGGATTACCGAGAAGATACGATTGAGAAAATTTGAAATACAGATGTGTTGATATGATAATGTTTATGAAAGAATTAAAAGAAAAACATTCAATTGTGATGTATAACCAATTTGTGTGTGTTTACATAAATATATAGTGCCTGTAAGAATGTTGTAAGCATGTGCGTTATCCGCCGGAAAACAGCCGAATTACCCCAGGATTTCTGGTGTATTCATGAACTTCTTACGAGGTATATCTACCGACTTATGACGGGGATTGCCGAGTAGATACGATTGTTTGCGGGATAGGTTTTCAGCAAATGCTATAATCACAACCTTTCGGAACCTCTAAAGTACCGATTTATGGCAGTGTGCCGTCTGATTTTGTTTTCATTATTAAGCGTAATTGTTTCTTTTGTTAACTTCTTACCTGGGGTGCTGATCACGGGACTTGCCGAGTTCGGTACCGAAGAAGAGTCGTAAAACGCGAGTTGGGTGATCGAAGTGTCCGATTGACGTAAAAACCGGAACTCAAACTGGAACTCGTCATCTGTTACCGTGGTAGGTAGACATCTTGCCCGACCTGTATTGAAACGGTAAAAAAGACGGGTCTTATGAAATGTTCGAAGAGTTTCAAAGAAGTTTCGAATGCTAAAAAATGTTCCGGGAATGTTAGAAGAATGTTCCAAAACTGTTCCAAAACTGTTCAGAATGTTCCAGGAATGTTTAAAAAAGGCTCCAAGAATTTTCCAAGAATGTTAAAAACAAATGCTCAAAGTGTTTCTTGAGAATGTTACAGGAATGTTCAAAAAATTGTTCCAAGCATGTTCTAGGAATAGTCTAATGATATTCCAAGAAAGTTCCAATGATGTTCCAATGAGGTTCCAATAATGTTCCAATGAGGTTCCAATGATGTTCCAATGAGGTTCCAATGATGTTCCAATGAGGTTCCAATGATGTTCCAATGATGTTCCAATGATGTTCCAATGATGTTCCAATGATGTTCCAATGATGTTCCAATGATGTTCCAATGATGTTCCAATGATGTTCCAATGATGTTCAAATAATGTTCCAATGAGGTTCCAATGAGGTTCCAATGATGTTCCAATGAGGTTCCAATGAGGTTCCAATGAGGTTCCAATGAGGTTCCAATGAGGTTCCAATGAGGTTCCAATGAGGTTCCAATGAGGTTCCAATGAGGTTCCAATGAGGTTCCAATGATGTTCCAAGGATGTTCCAAGGATGTTCCAATGATGTTCCAATGATGTTCCAATGATGTTCCAAGGATGTTCCAAGAATGTTCCAATGATGTCCCAAGAGTTGTCGAAAAATGTTCCAAGAATGTTCCAGGAAGGTTTACCAAAAGCTCAAAGAATGTTCAAAGAATTTTTCAAGAATGTTCAAATCTAAGGATGTTCCAAGAAAGTTCCGAGACTATTCCAATTATGTTTATGGATTTATACACACGCCAACAAAGGGAGAAGAAAAAAACCATCATTTTATGAACTAATCATTCGGTACTCTGGTGTACAGGCATCCTTTCCGATACGTATCTTAACGTTGAAGGTAACAAGTCTATAGAATATTTCAAGAATGTTTCAAGAATGTTCAAAGAATGTTCCAAGAATCAGTTACAAGCTAGGACAGAGGAAGTAAGATATAATCACCATTTAATGAACTTATCATTCGGTCCTGTGGTAGGCAGTTATCTTGTCCGACCTATGTCAAAACGTAAATGTGCCAAGAATTTTCCCAAAATGTACAAAGAATGTTCGAAAGATGTTTGAAAAATATTCCAAGATTGTTCAAAGAATGGTCAAAGAAGCATTCACAGGCCCGTGGATTACTTTTCTAATAGTCTTTTTATAAAGCCAATATTTGCGCTATTTAAAACAATTAAAACTTATGCTTTATTTCATGTCCTGCACTCACTTAACTGATCAAACATCCAAGACCTGTAAACATATAAAGTATGGTAACCAGGTGTAATTTCCATGTTTGATAAACATGTTACCTCATAAAATGCCTTTGAAAATTGACACATTTACAACTTGCTGAAACCCTTACTGAGAAAGGTTTCGTTTTGAGCAGCTAGATTTAAGGTAGAATACGCAATTTCCGCCATTTTGAAACTCATTATGTCGTCGGATTACTTCGGTCGTTTCCGGTTAATCTCGGTTCAATGCGAATAGTTTCGGCCCAGACCGAAGTATACCGAGAACGACCGAAGAAAACCGACGAAAGAATGGATTTCAAAATGGCGGATTACGGGTATTCTACCTTTCCACTTTAGTATTCGACCTTCTACGACTTACCTACTTGGCCAACGACTACGCTAGGGCATAACAACAAACCGGCGAAAACCACGAACTGAAATGTGAAAAGAAAAAACAAATCTCATTATAACACAATTGTTATGTATTAACGGCAATGATGTGTGTATAAATGTGAAAAGAAAAAACAAATCTCATTATAACACAATTGTTATGTATTAACGGCAATGATGTGTGTATAAATGTGAATCCATATAAAGTTTTAGTCTGTACTTTAACAAGTTAATGAAGTTGCATATGGTTCTTCCGTTAAATATATTTTTGCCTAAAATGTATATACACTGTAGTCATAATGTGGAAATTCCGTACAAGTCATAATTAGCAAATGGGTTGAGCTACATGTTTTAATCCTTAAAGTGCTGGAACCGACTTCATGCTTAGGCAAACAGGTAAGATCCAGGCCAGCCGCCAAGTAAATTGGCGGCAGCATGTGATCTAACCTGTTTCCTCCTCTAAGTATCGTTCCTCACCAAAATCAAGCAGACATCCGGACATTTTGTTGGGAACGGACGTGTTCGGATTAACGAGACATTACTGTATTTAATTCTGTGATTTCCTCGTGTATCAGCATGCATACATTTGCTTGGGGATACTGATAGATATCGACTTACACATTTGCAAGATGAATGACTAGAACAGAACTGTCGTTGGCAAAAGTAGGTGGGAAAAAAAACAGAAATTACTTGTGGTCCGGTCATCTTGTTCGGACATAAGATCGTGTACATTGGTCACGTTATTTCTAAGCCTCAATTGCGTATACAGTAATGTCTCGTTAATCCGAACACGTCCGTTCCCGCCAAAATGTCCGGATTACCGAATCATCTGACTAATGAAGCAGAGCATGTTCTTATACATATGAAGACATAAACGGTCTGTATGCACGTGTATACTTATAGCCCTTTAGCAAACGCCAAATTGTCGACCGTCCCAAATTGAAAGAGTTTGCAGACGACATTTCAAAACGTGATGAAATTCAAAACTTATCTTCTGGTATGGCAGAAAACATTGTGGGAAAAGGAGAAATTGCTCGTCATGAGCAATTTCTTCTTTACCCACAATGTTTTCAAAAGTCGTCTGCAATAAACTGGTCAACTAATTCCGTTCCGTTACAATTTCTTTCGAATTGCGAGACATACGGATAATCGGGGTCCAGATAAACGAGGCTTCACTGTATATGGACTATCAGAATACCTTCGACACAGTCTCCCACAAAATGCTTGTAAAAAACGAAGGCGTAAAAATTGGTGACGAAGCATCCAGCTGGATTAGACACTTTATGAGTAGTAGTTAACAACAGGTATCAATAAACAGTTCAAATTCTAGATGACATGAAACATCCAGCTGGATTAAATACTTTCTGAGTAGTCGTAAACAACAGGTGTCAATAAACAGTTCAAATTCTAAATGGCATGAAACATCAAGCTGGATTAAATACTTTCTGAGTAGTCGTAAACAACAGGTGTCAATAAACAGTTCAAATTCTAAATGACATGAAACATTCAGCTGGATTAAATACTTTCTGAGTTGTCGTAAATAACAGGTGTCAATAAACAGCTCAAATTATAAATGGCATGAAACATCAAGCTGGATAAAATACTTTCTGAGTAGTCGTAAACAACAGGTGCAAATAAACAGTTAAAATTCTAAATGGCATGAAACACCAAACTGGATTAAATACTTTCTGAGTAGTCGTAATCAACAGGTGTCAATAAACAGTTCAAATTCTAAATGACATGAAACATCCAGCTGGATTAAATACTTTCTGAGTAGTCGTAAACAACAGGTATCAATAAACAGTTCAAATTCTAAATGACATGAAACATCCAGCTGGATTGGACACTTTATGAGTAGTCGTTAAAAACAGGTATCAATAAACAGTTCAAATTCTAAATGACATGAAACATCCAGCTGGATTAAATACTTTCTGAGTAGTCGTATACAACAGGTATCAATAAACAGTTCAAATTCTAAATGACATGAAACATCCAGCTAGAGTAAATACTTTCTGAGTAGTCGTAAACAACAGGTATCAATAAATAGTTCAAATTTTGAATGACATGAAACATCCAGCTGAATTAAATACTTTCTGAGTAGTCGTTAACAACAGGTATCAATAAACAGTTCAAATTTTGAATGACATGAAACATCCAGCTGGATAAAATACTTTCTGAGTAGTCGTTAACAACAGGTATCAATACAGTTCAAATTCTAAATGACATGAAACATCCAGCTGGATTAAATACTTTCTGAGTAGTCGTAAACAACAGGTGTCAATAAACAGTTCAAATTCTAAATGACATGAAACATTCAGCTGGATTAGACACGTTCTGAGTAGTCGTTAAAAACAGGTATCAATAAACAGTTCAAATTCTAAATGACATGGAACATCCAGCTGGATTAAATACTTTCTGAGTAGTCGTTAACAACAGGTATCAATAAACAGTTCAAATTTTGAATGACATGAAACATCCAGCTGGATTAAATACTTTCTGAGTAGTCGTAAACATTAGGTATCAATAAACAGTTCAAATTCTAAATGACATGAAACATCAAGCTGGATTAAATACTTTCTGAGTAGTCGTAATCAACAGGTATAAATAAATAGTTCAAATTCTAAATGACATGAAACATCCAGCTGAATTCAACATTTTCTTAGTAGCCGTAAACATCAGGTATCGATAAATAGGTCAAGTTCTAAATTACATGAAACATCTAGCTGATTTCAACATTTTCTTGGTAGTCTTAAATAACAGGTATCGATAAATAGTTCAAATTCTAAATGGCATGAAACAACCAGCTGGATTAAATACTTTCTGAGTAGTCGTATACAACAGGTATCAATAAATAGTTCAAATTCTGAATGGCATGAAACAACTAGCTGGATAAAATACTGTCTGAGTAGTCGTAAACAATAGGTATCAATAAATAGTTCGAATTCTAAATGACATGAAACATCCAGCTGGATTTAATACTTTCTGAGTAGTCGTATACAACAGGTATCAATAAATAGTTCAAGTTCTAAATGACATGAAACATCCAGCTAGAGTAAATACTTTCTGAGTAGTCGTAAACAACAGGTATCGATAAATAGTTCAAGTTCTTAATGACATGAAACAACCAGCTAGAGTAAATACTTTCGGAGTAGTCCTTTACAATAGGTATCAATAAATAGTTCAAGTTCTAAATGACATTAAATAACCAGCTAGATTAAACATTTTCTGGGTAGTTGTAAACAACAGGTATCAATAAATAGTTCAAGTTCTTAATGACATGAAACATCCAGCTAGAGTAAACATTTTCTGGGTAGTTGTAAACAACAGTTATCAATAAAAAGTTCATGTTCTAAATGACATGAAACATCCAGTTAGAGTAAATACTTTCTGAGTAGTCGTAAACAACAGGTATCGATAAATAGTTCAAGTTCTTAATGACATGAAACAACCAGCTAGAGTAAATACTTTCTAAGTAGTCGTTAACAACAGGTATCAATAAATAGTTCAAGTTCTAAATGACATGAAATAACCAGATAGATTAAACATTTTCTGGGTAGTTGTAAACAACAGGTATCAATAAATAGTTCAAGTTCTTAATGACATGAAACATCCAGCTAGAGTAAACATTTTCTGGGTAGTTGTAAACAACAGGTATCGATAAAAAGTTCATGTTCTAAATGACATGAAACATCCAGCTAGAGTAAATACTTTATGAGTAGCCGTAAACAACATGTATAGATAAATGGTTCAGAATATAAATGACATTAAACAACCAGCTAGATTAAATACGTTCTGAGTAGTAGTAAACAACAGATATAAATAAAATAGTTCAAATTGTAAGTGGCATGAAACAACCAGCTGCGTTAAATACTTTCTGAGTAGTTGTTAACAACAGGTATCAATGAATAGTTCAAATTCTAAATGGCATGAAACATCCAGCTGAATTAAACACTACCTGAGTAGTCGTTAACAACAGGTATCAGCAAATAGTTCGAATTCTAAATGACATGAAACAACCAGCTGGCTTCTAATTTCCGAGTAGTCGTAAACAACAGGTATAAATAAATAGTTCGAATTCTAAATGACATGAAACAACCAGCTGGCTTCCAATTTCCGAGTAGTCGTAAACAACAGGTATAAATAAATAATTCAAATTCTAAATGGCATGAATCAACCAGCTCCATCAAATACTTTCTGAGTAGTCGTTAACAACGGGTATCGACAAATAGTTCAAGTTCTTTATGACATGAAACAACCAGCTGGATTAAATACTTTTTATTTGGCATGAATAACTTTCAAAATACCACAGGGCTCTTTTATTGGGCCAGTACTATTTATCATATACCTTAATGACCTACCAGACACCGCCGTCTCATCAGTTTAACTTTGTTGCAGACGACAAGAAAATATTTAAGCGTGTTAGTGATCAAAATGACTAAGATGTACTTAATAGAGATCTGAGAAAGCTGACACGCCAGAGTAATACATGTTTTTTGTAATTCTACCCATTTAAGGCAAATCGGGGTGATTTAATAGAATGGAATTACAGACGAGCTACCAAACAGATACACCTTAGCCATGCAGAAAGACTGAAGAAACTCAAACTGAGAAACTCAAACCAGCAACCATAGAATTTAGAGGATACAGGGGGATGGGCATATGATTTGAGATGTAAAAGATTGCAAGTTAAAAACATGAAAAAGAAGTTACAGGTTGTATTAACCCTTTACCAAACCTCAAATTTTCAACTTACTCAAATTGAAAGAGTTTGCAGACGATATTTCAAAATGTGGTGAAATTGAAAAATAATCTTCCAATGGAGTAGAAAACACTGTGGGAAAAGGAGAACTTTCTCGTCACGAGCAATTTCTCCTTTTCCCACGATGTTTTCCAGAGTCGTCTGCAACAAAGCGGTGAAATGTCGTTATTGTTTGGTAATGGGTTAAATGGAGGAAGGACCATTCAGCAAGAGCCATAGCATTAGGTTATACCACAGGGATCTTTGTTCAAAGACCAATACCTAGATATAAGGAAGTAGAGTTTCACTGTAAGATCTACAAACATAGAGAATAGCCTTCGAAACTCTGTGTGGTCACTGAAAAAGCTACCATCACTTTTAAAAGTAGACCTGTTAAACTCTGGAATGACCAAGAAGATATTTACAGTCATTAATGTCCGGAAGTTGCAAGTACGGCTCGTCCAAGAACGAGAATCTGACGAAGAAGACCCAATCAGAGTCAGAAGATATCCATAACCCTTTACCAAACGCCAAATTGTCAACTGTCTCAAATTGAAAGTGTTTCCAGACGATATTTCAAAATGTAATGAAATGGGAAAATAATCTTCTGATAGGCAGAAAACGTTGTGGGAAAAGGAAAAATTGCTCGTTACGAGCAATTTCTCCTTTCCCCACAGTGTTTTCCAGCGTCGTCTGCAGAAAACTGGTTAACTGTCGTTATTGTTTGGTAATGGGTTATGTATCCTAAGTTATGATTTACATAGTTAATATTTATCAACAACATTTTGTTTTAACTTTCACACGTTCGCTCCGGTAAACAAGTACCTTTAACTAGACAATCACAAAAGAACAGAACGAAATATATCCGGAAATACAAGAAACCGTCTTACCTTTAAACTCTCCATCTTGCAATGGGTGGATGATTAGTTTCGAGTCAGATTCGCTTCGGTGACTTTTTCATCTACTCGTACCTTTTGAGCGATCAAGCGGTATAATATTTACCGCAATAAAGGTATAGCGCGTACAAATTAACCTGACGTTGATATTTATGCAAGAATGAATTAGAGTGAGCAATCGTATCTACTCGGCAATCCCCGGCACAAGTCGGTACCACGTAGGTAGTTCCAATCTGAACACATCGGGTTTATCAAATGAAAATACCTCTGAAATAATAGGGATGACGCCATATTGGTTCCCAGCGGAATGACGTCACTTCACTTTCGTGTTTAAAAATAGATCTTAAATGTGAAATCTAAAAAGTCTTTAACTTTGATTGAGGAAACAACTTTACATGTCACAACAACAATTTTGCCAATTGGTATGAGTTACTGATGAAAAGATTACTTAAAAGGATGTCCAACCCTTCCATACACATTGAACTACTTAACTTGCACGCTTAGAAAAGGTGTTAATTGGCGAATGCCGATTTACCCGAAAAATTGTAACCCTACACTTATATCCGAGGTGTATTTCACAGCTCACGGAAATACCCGAGTAGTTCCGATTGAGGTAGTTCATGAATACACCAGAAATACTGGGGAAATTCGCCGGTGTTCCGCCGGATAACACACCTGATTACAACATAAAGCCCAGGGACTAAATATTCATGTAGATACACACACTTCGTTTTAATAGACTGATGTTTTCTTTTTAATAACTTTTTTAAAGATTATCAAAACACGACGACAGTGGTACAGTGGTAGAACGGTGGTCTCTTGTACCGAAGGTCCCGGGTTCGGATCCCCGTTAGAACAAACAAACATTCCAACACATTACATATTCTCAATCGTATCTACTCGGCGATCCCCGGCTTGTGCCGGATATTGCCGAGTAGATACGATTGCAAATTGACATGCCGATTTTCGTCCCGAAGATATATATAGAAAACCAACTAAGTGTGAAATTATGATAATATAGATCATCAACGTCAGGTGAATTGGTTCGCAGTATCATTCGGAACACCTCGGCCATTTCTTAAAATAACCTCGGATGTAATGGAGAGCCATTTTTGAAAGTAGGTCAGCAACGAAGGACCAATCATATCAACTCGGCAATCCCCGTCACAAGCCGGGGATTGCCGGAAAGTGCTGATTGACAAAATATGAAACAAAGATGTGTTCATATGATCATCTTTAATGAAAAGGGTAAAAAAAAGACCCATTCAATTGTGATAAATAACTAATTCGTGTGTATTCAAATACATATTTAGTGTCTGTGTGCATTTTGCGTTATCCGCCGGAAATAAGGCGAATTACCCCAGGATTTCTGGTGTATTCATGTACTGCCTACGAGGTATATTTACCGACTTGTTACGGGGATTGCCGAGTAGATACGATTGTCGCACTATATGTACCATTTTTACATGATGTTATTGAAGAAAAAAAATCACGTTGAGCACAACATTAAAACAACTTATGACAACAACTCTTAACACAGGGTGAAACAATGTCGCAGACGAGAGCTTGTACTTCATCAATCATAAACGGATACAATTAAACTATCGTTGTTCCACACCGTTTTATTCTTCTTTCAATAAATAGTTTATGTATATGTATATGGACACGCCCCGTTACACAGTGAACGCTTTTGACGCAAATTCAGTGAAGCGCAGTGGCGCGTGAAAGGGGGAAACGCCTGTGTTTACAATGTACACTTCTCGAATAAAACCGCATTCTCCCCCCGTGTCTTAACCCTTTACCAAACAACAAATATTCCACTGTCCCAAATTGATTAAGTTTGCAGACGACAATTCAAAATTTGATGAAATTGATAAATGAACTTCTGATAAATGAACTTCTGATAGGAAAGAAAACATTGTGGGAAAAGGAGATATTGCTCGTTACGAGCAAGTTCTTCTTTTTCCCACAATGTTTTCCAGAATGTTCTGCAACCAACTGGTCAAATGTCGTTATCGTTTGGTAATGGGTTAAACAAATGGTTGCCCCTTTCCGCGCGAGTTCAAATCCCGGTGACGCCATTTCATTTCATTCCGTTGATAACTTACCATACATCCCAATGTTTATTTCGTATGATAAGTAAACAAAAACAAATTTTAAAAGTTTCATGAGAGGTAGTCTCCCTACTGACTAATGGAAGGCCGGTGGTTCTATCCGACTTGACCAGCCCTTGTGGTTATCCCCCATCATGAAGACTCGGACATTGCAACATAACTGAAATAATGTTGTGCGATGGAAAACCCATATGGATAAAGAAAAAAGACGGTTTTCCATCACGCATGTTGTTCCCGATATCAAATTATTAATAATGGACACATTGTAGACTTTACATTCTAATCCAGTAGCTTCTTTCCCATATATGACAGAAGGACATCGGTGCATGTTCAAATAAGTCATGTCGCATAGAGGTATACTTCTTTTAGACATTACCAAACAAAAGCGACATTTGACCAGTTTGTTGCAGACGACTCTGGAAAACATAAGTGGATGTAATGCTGTCTGTCCTATCAGATGATTATTTTTCAATTTCATTACATCTTGAAATGTTGCCTGCAAACTGTTTCAATTTGGGATAGTCGAAAATTTAGCGTTTGGTAATTGGTTAAAGTAACATATATATCTTTCTTTTCTTATATTTCCCCTATCCCCTCATAGATTTAAAATAAAAGTTTTCAATGTTCCGAATCATGCCACCATATAGGACAATTGTAAAGAGCATTTCCCCTTTTCCCCACAATGTTTTACAGAGTCGTCTCCAACAAACTGGTCAAATGTCGTTATTGTCTGGTAATGGGTTAAACATGTAGTACTTCAATCTCAAAACGGGTATCAAAATGAATGTTGCCTTGGCGATCTGCAATGAATTCACTCTAAAGTTAATGAAAATATGTCATGCGTGAGCTACCAACCATATTTGGTTTGGGTGTTTATCTCTGCTCAAGTTGAGTACGAATCAGGTAGGACCTGGGTAGTGGAAAACTGACAATTGCTTTGGTTAAATACTAAGTTGAAATGTAATTCACAAATTATATATCATTTCAAAGACATTCACCGAGCCAATTTTCAAAATTTGTCTGATTTTGAATTTATATTTACAAAATGAATATCAACGATTTTACTATTCATTTTATATTAATTACCTCCCTTTGAATTTAAATTTTCACATTAAAATTGAAATTTCATAAATGAAGTTGGCAAATACAAATTCTAATCCAGGAGAGATTCTTATAATTAATATGAAACTTGATTTTAAAAGAGCATCTGCTTTGTTTAATCTTTAATTCTATGAATCCGACTTTTCTTCATTATCCAGGCTATAATTGGCTATATTTAGACAAGCCATTTATCGACGGAAATAGAACAAATAATACCGTCTTTGTGTTTCATTTGTAAATCATAGCTGTGTTGCTCTTAGAATGACTATCACACAGATCTAAGGACTTTATTTTCTAAATCAAATTGTCTTCTATCGATAGAATGTCAAGATAGATTTCTAAAGGGACATAAGTGTTGGATCCTTGTTCCTTCAGATTTAACCATAAAGAAGACAGATTTAACTTGAGTCCTTTATTCAATATTTTACAAAAATCGCTGTCCAGATTCCAACTAACACCCGGTACGTGTTTTCACCTAAGGGAGGTAAATGCATCTTGTCTATTACATACAATGGTACTAGTTACCTCCCTTAAACCATTCTAATACACAACACTACAACTACGTTATTTACAGCCGTTTAGAACCGTTCAGAACATTACTATTGTAGATATTTCAAACCGTTAAAACGGTTTTTCGTACCTAAAAACAGAATGATTTAAACATAGAATCAGAGGATGTATTTTAAAAACCATTGGCGTGTGGGTCTTTGGAAACAATTAAACGTTCTTGTCACATGACGCTAGCAAGATATGCGCGAGAATGAATTCCCAAATTGTTTTATAAACCTAGCTGGGGAATGCGATTCAACACCAAGAAATGCTACATAATGAGCATCAATAACAAGTCATCCAACTTCTATCAACTAAACAATCATATCCTGAAACAAGTCCAAGAAAATCCATATTTAGGGGTCCAACTTTCTGATGATCTAAAATTCAACAAACATATTGACATATAGGCTGCATCACAAGAATGCTGAGGCAACTAGAGCTTCCAACCCTCAGGACAGAAGAAAGATGGCGCGCCTGACATTCTTCTACAAGGTGGGCTGGTGCCAGCAATGCCTGCAGATATCTATCTGGTCCCAATTCGTGGCAAGAGACTTATAAGGCCAAAACAGTTCAGTGACCATACCAGTGTAAACTTAGTTACAAGATAAGCTTTAAACAACCAGAAGTGCTATAAACAAATACAGTGTAAAAGTGACACTCTCAGACATTCCTTCTTTCCAAAGACAATCATTGAGTGGAACAATCTAGAAAATTCGGTTGTGAGCGCAAAGTCAGTTCAGAGCTTCCAATCAGCTCTCCAAAAGTGCGACTAACATCGCCCTCTCTCCACGCTACGCGAATGCTGAAAGGCCCTGTAGCGTATTATCATCCAGATCCAGATCCAGCTGCTTTCCCATCTGGCGCGAAGGCTCAATTCACATTATTTGACGGGGAACAAAGCGGATTTCAACAGATTAAAAGTAAAGAAATTGAAAATGACATTTAGTTTAGTGGCAATGAATGTTTATATTTGATATGAAGGAAGTCGACACTCAGATAACGTGGCGCTAGCGAAGTGCCCCCTGGTGCTTAGCAACCAATAACTATTTATAAAGATTCTTCAATCATAGCCCTGGCGACCCAAATGCTCGTTTAACATATATATCCAATAAAAACAAAGGTCTTCAGCATTTTTAGAATAACATACATAACATATATAATAACATATGTTATGTTATGTTATGTTTTAAAATGTATGCATTGAACAATTGCAATTTATTTTCTTCTATATGTTAGATTTGTGATCTGGGAGTAACAAACATTTAAAGTATTATATCAACAGTCTTTAGCACAAAAAAACATAGACCATTCTCAATTTCTTTACTTCAAAGTTGCTGAAACCTTTTCTTTTGTGGAATGATGTGAAGTTGGCCTTCGCGCCTGTCAGCAGTTTGCAATATCTGCAATACAAAAGATTGAACAAACTTCTGTCACGGTTATAAACGGGGTAAGAACGCTGTAAATATTTAAGAAAATGTGGCGTTATTTTATTGGTAGAAGACATTTTCTTTTAAAAAGTTAAAATTCAATCTGTGATATAGCCCCTTTAAATTGTTTGTATTTCCTTCTATCCAATAAATATATTTGGGGAATAAGCCATTGCAGATACTAATGCCACCAGTAAAACATAGATAATTAGATACAAAACAAAGTATTTTATTATAGTGAATGAATGAACAAATACATAAACCATAGTGTTGATTGAAACTAATATAAACTTTCCATTTCGGTCATTGTTTTCCTTGTGTCTATAGCGACCGTTTTGCGGGGAAAATATTCATACGATATAAAATAGTTCTTAAAGTCAATAACAACATTGTTTGATATCATTAGCATTTGATGAATGGTACCATAATGCCTACTTATTAAAAACTGATTGAGTTGTTTTCTTTTTGGTGAGATATTCTTTTTATAAATGATTTTATTTGAAATTAGGTTAACTGAAAGTAGTACGGCGTATCCGGCAATCCGGGTTCTTCAATTTGCTTCCGGTTAAATTTGGCGTGGTTCGGAAACTCTAATGGTGAACTCAAAGCGACATTCAGCAAGTTTAACACCCACATATCTGTTCGTGTAAGTTGACATTACGTTAAACCTTCTTAGAAAGCATTTGTTTCAGGTTGGCGGAAGTGCTTGTCTCATATCCGTTATACTTTTGCAACTTCCTGTTTCTAAATGTAAACAAACATGAAGCGGAAGCCGCGTGTTGGAGCGAGATATGAAATGAGTTCTTTCGAATTTTCTTCGAAAAGCTGACTTTCAAAAGATTTGACCATAATTGAAAGCAAACTGATAGCTTTTCCCCTGTTGAATTCCATCTAGACCCTTCGTATGTGACTGCTCTGTCTTTGAACACTCTAGATGTTCACGCAGCATTTATATCGAACAGTTTTACGTCCTTGTTAATATTTTGATTGTGGATGGTTAAAATTACTTAACACTTTTTTATTGTTAGCATATGAAAATGTCGTGTATTTCAGTTTTCTATCCTTTCTTGAGAAGAAATGTTACTGCCCCAAATAATGTGCATGCATACTGTATCATGAAAGCTAGTTAGTCAAAATATTTCGACATGAAGGTTGCTTTTTATTTTCTGATGGGGCAATCTAATGTCAAAAATTCAAACGATCCAAATAGTGTTGGACTTTCAAAATTCTGTTTTTCGGATATAAAGCATAACATGGCCATTCAAAGACAATTGATTAGACAAGATATGTAAAATAAACTTTCATACAGTGTACCACCAAATAATGGCATCAATTGCTGTTAAACAATAAAAAAAAACCCACTGAATATGGGTTTTCACACTCCAGTGCGCATGCACAATGAAAGTTTATCTGATGCAGAAAAATCTCTACCTAGTGTCCAACCGTTCTAACAAAGTTAATATGATGAATACCAACAAGTTATGTGTATGGATCGATTAAGAAGGAGATTATTTCATAACTGTGAGTAATGTCATTTGATATTTTACAGTAATAATGGTGTACCCTAATTCCGTGGTACTTAATGGTTACATGAATAACAGAAAGGAAGGGGAGAACTTAGCTGTCAACATTCAGCTTTTCTAACATATTTCATTCCTCATTTACGATCTTCTCATCATTATTTTTAAATGGAACACAGAAATGCTCTATGTAACGTAAATTCATTGGGTCACTGGCAGCCATTTGCATTTTTGAGGTCTTACCCTAATTTTGTGGTATTCGAGTCAAACACAATTCTTTAAGTATCAGTCCAAAATAATTAGGGTGAAACATAATAGGAACGAATCCTGAATCAATTTGGGCGTGTCTGACCCAAGAATGGTGGAGAATTGCAGACGAACTCAACAGTGTGAAACGATTTGTTTGGGGTCTTAGATTTGAGTAAAAAGTGTGAAAATATCGGGGATTTTCGGAGCTCTCTGTAATATGAGGAGAATTTTATTGGATTGAATTGGTTTTATACCAGAAAAACATTCATTCTTGCTTCTTTGGAGTTCTTACATTGGGCTGCGAAAGTAGGTCAGGTTGGTGTGTTACTTTATGGAAGCAGTATGACATTATGCAAATACCACGGAATTAGGGATACCACGAGATTAGGGGAATTGACTATAATATCGGTCTTCAATTGGTGCAACAAAAATTTCGTCTCAGTGTCCTCCATTAAATGGATGGTTTGAAAGTTTGACGTGACGGGAAATCACTCTGGATTCCACTTCCTTGATACACAAACTGGCATCAAATGTTGATTTTTAATAATCCACAATTAGAATTATACTAGTCACAGGATTCAAACCCACAACCCTCGTGTCTCGGGACCAATGTCCTCCACAATATGGTGAGTATTTCTCAGATAATGCTTGTTCATAAAACTGATTTTGATTAGTAAGTGACCAACTGGTTTGTCAAACTGGTCTTATAATTATTGAACTTTATATTCAGTCACCTCAGTAGCTCCATGAAGATGGTTTACCCTTTCCCAAACAACACATTTTCTACTGTCCCAAATTGAAAGAGTTTGCAGACGATATTTCAAAATATGATGAATTTGGAAAATAATCTTCTGATAGGGCAGATATCATTGTGGGAAAAGGAAAAATTGCTCGTCACGAGCAATTTCTCCTTTTTCCCACAAAAATTTCTAAAGTTGTCTGCAACAAAGAAGTCAAATGTTGTTGTTGTTTTGGAAAGGGTTAAGGCCCTCACTAGGAGAATCCTCAACAGTGTGCGAAATTGGCACAAGCCTGATAGCCTGAGACTAGTGGATTTCGTTTCGGGCTATCAAATTCCCCCAGAGTGGTAGCTCAACTGGGCTAGTGATAATGACTGTACATATATGTAAGCATTTTACTAGAAGGAAAACTTCCTTTTTAATTTGTAAAAATTGGCCGAAAAATTGATAGGATATTTCAATTAAAAGAGCAAATTTCGATCACCGATCCATTAGATAAGTCTGGTTACCGGTGTCTCATCTATCGAACATAGAAGAGCCAGTAGACAGCGAGGAACCAGTTTACTGATCGTGACGTTGCGATTTATCCCGCACTGATTTCAATGTCAATAGACGCTTGGCATCTTCAAGCGTTTGGTTGATTGGGTACCATAGACGCTTTTTACTATTTGCAACAATAAGCGTCCGCTTAAAGACAAAGTGAAAAAAAGCAAGCTAGATCCGAGATTTTTAGGCCTGTTTCTCGTAAGTGGAGATAAACATTGAATTTTTAAGTGAGCGGTGTTGGTTTTGTTTTTCTGTCACCTTTATTTGCGAGATTTTACTGTTAACTATGCCATTTTCTGTGATGTTTTCTGTGACTTAGTCTGCGTTGTTTTTTGTTGCTGTCATTCAGGAAGATGTTACAGTTCAAACCTTTTGACTGGATCTGGCATCCAGATAGCTTTACTTACTTCAGCAATAAAACTTTGATACTGTTTGAAATTGCATAAAAATGTCGGATAAGACAGTAATGTGTGCATCAATGGCCCAACTGTGAAAAATGTAGATGCTTTAGTGAAGAAAAGCAGTTCAGGGCTTAACCCTTTAAGGTATAGAGATAAGGCTTATCAGTGACACTATAGGTATAAACCATCCGATTATCGAAGACCATTAACGCATACATAACTAGTCACCCTGGGTACCTATTTGCACAGGATTATCTCCGATAATTGTTATTGATTGGGGTACTGTTAATCAAACCTAAATTAATGCATTTTACATTCATCTAATAGATTTTTTCAAAGAATAAAAGACGACGAGAACAAAATTTCCTTTAAGTTGATGTTTTTTTTCTTTATTTAGTGATACATTCATATCAGGATTAAGTTGTAGAAAATTAAACAAACAATGAAAATGTATATTACGGTGTGAATTATACAAAATCAAAATTAATAATATGACTTATGTGTTCTCCCTGAGAGATCCGTAATTTGTTTTCCGTTTGTCATCAATTGCAGGGAATTTTGTTGCCAAAAAATACCGTTCATGACTCGAGATACATACTTTGTCTTTGCATATTTCTCAACAAAGCTGAATCGTTTTACTTCAATTCCCATTCAAACCGTTTCCAAAATATATTGCTTTGTAAAGGAGTTAAACCTAGTCCTTCTTATAAATGTAAAACAGTAAAAATCAACTCATTTTGGCAACGAAACATGCTTATATTTCCGTAAAATACGTGTCCATGGGTGATGAATTTACCAAAAGCTCGTAGTTGTAGTCAAAGTCGGAGGAATGATCTAATTTGCTTGTCCGTGAATTGGTAATATTTATCAACATTTCATCATCTTCAGGTTTAATAAAAAACGATCAAATTACTGCTCTGAATCTACATTGATGTCCGACTTGCGATTGGAAACACCAAATTGGCTAAATATTTTAAAAAGGCCGTCTTTATAACGTCAATTATTTGACGGCTCGATTTTCAATCGCCTTTAAACTTTGAACAATAGCTCCGTGTCATAAACATCCTTTACAGGTCGCGTGCCGTATGCTCTCGTTTTAATTGGATAGTATTTTTAGAAATGTGTTAAGTTACTAAAGAATTGCATGAAATCCTTATCGAGTCTTTACAAATCGGCAGTGTTTTGATCTTTTATGACCGGAAGACTTCTCATTAAATAGTCTACGGGTCGCGTGCCCTATGTTCTTTTTAATTGGATAATATTTTTAGAAAAGTGTTAGTTTGTAAAGAATTGCAGGAAATCCTTATCAAGTCTTTACAAATCGGCATTGTTTTGATCTTTATGACAGGATATCGAAGGCCGCTTTCAGTTTTATTGGGGGTGGGTATTTCATTTCCCTTCATCTCAATCCCATAGCGTCTCTTTTAGAAGTGTGCCGCGTGACCACTATCAAAAGATTCGCTCTAGAGCAAAAGTTTAAACTTTGACCCCATGATTTTATCATCGTATATGAAAGAAAACATATTTGTTTAATAGGAAAATAAACTTTGGAGAAAATGACGTGTGTGTTTATTTGTGTAATTAAGGGTTGAAGTTGAATCAATTTTTCAGCTGTCAAAAAGCGTTCTATGCAGTAATCGATAGCCCGTCAAAATAGGTTTTATACGGTAATAGGTATACCGGCGAAAAGCGTTTTATGCGGTAATCGATAAGGCGGCGAACGGCGCTATATACCGTAAAGGGTTAACCCAGAAGAAAACCCGCAAACAAGTTTCGTTAGTCAGAATAGAGAAATGCTTCATGTTTTGTAGATATACAAACAATTATGGCTTATAGAAATAGATTGTACTTTACATAGACAGCATGTTTTTTGTTTCTTTTCATAATATATATGGTACATATTCAGTTAAAAGGTAATTGAAGTGATGACAGACTGAAAAGACTTTGCACACAATGAACAACCTTCTTTTTTGTCA
This sequence comes from Cerastoderma edule, assembly GCA_947846245.1. Classification (NCBI taxonomy): domain Eukaryota; kingdom Metazoa; phylum Mollusca; class Bivalvia; order Cardiida; family Cardiidae; genus Cerastoderma; species Cerastoderma edule. The sequence goes on from OX401421.1 coordinate 17,713,620, forward strand.
CAATCTCATTGATATTTGTAAATCAACTGTTCCCATGTTTGTAATTAGGCTTTTTGAATAAGTATGTCTAAATGTTAATGTTTTGTTCTGAATATAACATTAAATTTCTTTTAAACACAGTTCGGGCTATTAAACTATGGTTCGGGTTAGTGAAAAATCCCATCTGGTAGCCCGAATGAGCTAGTGGTTTAAACATTGAATTTTGCACACTGCCTCAAACAAAGACGCTACAAAGCTTCAGTCATGATGGTAGCTATACAAAATAAAAAAAAGTGTGACTAGCAATTGTAGTCCACCAACAGCTATACAAAATATAGAAAGTGTGACTAGCAATTGTAGTCCACCAACAGCTATACAAAATATAGAAAGTTACTAGCAATTGTAGTCCACCAACAGCTATACAAAATATATAGAAAGTGTGACTAGCAATTGTAGTCCACCAACAGCTATACAAAATATAGAAAGTGTGACTAGCAATTGTAGTCCACCAACAGCTATACAAAATATAGAAAGTGTGAATAGCAATTGTAGTCCACTAACAGCTATACAAAATATAGAAAGTGTGACTAGCAATTGTAGTCCACCAACAGCTATACAAAATATAGAAAGTGTGACTAGCAATTGTAGTCCACCAACAGCTATACAAAATATAGAAAGTGTGACTAGCAATTGTAGTCCACCAACAGCTATACAAAATATAGAAAGTGTGACTAGCAATTGTAGTCCACCAACAGCTATACAAAATATAGAAAGTGTGACTAGCAATTGTAGTCCACCAACAGCTATACAAAATATAGAAATTGTGACTAGCAATTGTAGTCCACCAACAGCTATACAAAATATAGAAAGTGTGACTAGCAATTGTAGTCCACCAACAGCTATACAAAATATAGAAAGTGTGACTAGCAATTGTAGTCCACCAACAGCTATACAAAATATAGAAAGTGTGACTAGCAATTGTAGTCCACCAACAGCTATACAAAATATAGAAAGTGTGACTAGCAATTGTAGTCCACCAACAGCTATACAAAATATAGAAAGTGTGACTAGCAATTGTAGTCCACCAACAGCTATACAAAATATAGAAAGTGTGACTAGCAATTGTAGTCCACCAACAGCTATACAAAATATAGAAAGTGTGACTAGCAATTGTAGTCCACCAACAGCTATACAAAATATAGAAAGTGTGACTAGCAATTGTAGTCCACCAACAGCTATACAAAATTCAGAAATTTCAGTTACCCTCAATGCCACAATAGCAGCTCCTTCTTTCCGAGATCCATAAGGATTAGGAACAGCCTCCCAATAATTATTAAGTCAAGGTATAGACCCTGCACCCTACGGTCCAAGGCAAAAAAAATTAGGTGTTGACACATGTAAAAACGTCTGCTATCTGTAAACGATACTGCTCTTATTCCTGCTGATATGAATCGAGTCACATCACTCTAGCAGAATTATTCCTAAAGCATTGCTGCGTAATGATTAAAGCGCTGTGACTGCTAAATTACTCTTTAAGAAGTTACAACAGTTTTTGCCAAATAATCATAATAATCCTACTTAAAATAGACTTGCACTTTATCAATTAATCTGTATGTATCAGATTTTTTTTTTTTTGGTAACAGACCGCGGAATTAATTGGATAGTGTTCCCTAGCAATATAAGCCAGGGTTAAAGTTAGATTTTCATGAGCAGTTCATTGCAGCCCCTTTATTACGCAATCCGTTATATCGCGATATTCATTATAACGCGGGTCTCCTATGGCTCCCAATATTTCAAACACATCAGGCTTAAACAATAGCCTAAATCTTCCCCTTTCTGCAAAAAGACGCGGTTGGCATCCTAAATAGAAAGTCTACCTACAATTGCATTTCGAAGACGTGAAAATCAATAACTCCCTGGGTAATCCCCATTGTTTGTCACGGTCTTTTAAACTAAGCGCATGGCCTTTATACGTACACAATCCATGACCCGAGGGAAGATTTAAATCTATGTGTACATGTTGTTGATAAATTACATAATATCATTAGTTTGTACACGCTTATTCAGGGGAGTGTTTTATGCCTGATTGACTCAAAACTTAGAGCAACTACAGGTTTTTATCGGACACAGATGTTAAATCCCCTCGTGCACCCATGCTTTTCCCCAAACCTAGGGCAGCCAACCGTATGCACACTTTTTAAACAAATATCACTAACACATGAAGTTTTAACTTCTTTGTTTCCATCATATGTATACACACACCTAGTTTGAATGGTAAAGCATTAGGTACACATGCTGGGAGAGCTATCGATAAAATTTACTCACTCCTTACTTGGAGTTTAAATCTATAAATAGAACATGGGTTAACTGAATCCACCCTCCTTTTTCTGTAGTGTGTATTTAAACTGCACGTGCCTCTATCAATGATCCTTAACTTGAATCGTAATGAAACAAATAAAAAGGAATATATAGTTAAACATGTAAGTTTTGATTATGTTTTTTATTTGCTTTTCTTTTATTCACAATAAATTCAATGATAAGTCCGTAACTCAACACAATCTTGAAATATGAATAGACTACTTCTTGAATCTGATTGTTTCTTAAGTGGTTATGGTCTGGCATATAGCGCGTAAGGGACCCCGCGTTATATTTGTCAACCCCACTATTAACGCGGATCTAGCATCACGACCGTGTTATAATGAGGCTGCAGTGTATATAGTTATGGGTCACATAATAGGATGCGTGTACGTGGGGTGAATCTATGTTACAGACGAACATCCAAGTTATACTGTGGTCCACTTGTAGCGCTGATTCATTTTCTGTCCCGGAGAGGGGCGTTATAACAGGACTCGAGTTAAGAATAGAGTGGCTTCCAATGAGATTTTGTACACTTCTGTCTGATTCACCTTACAGAAAGAGGAGTGTATGACCCAGGAGTTATGTCCCTTGTGGATTTAGGGAAGAGATTACTGGAGGCTGCGAAGCGGGGTGACACAGATGAAGTCAGACAGCTCATGTCCAATGGGGCCCCCTTCACTACAGACTGGGTAGGTTGAGTTCATGAGATTTCATCAAACAAAGTGTTATATATAATATGTACATGTCATTTTCATAGCATGCATGTAAAAATAGAATTGTATTAACTATGTGCTTAATGTTGAAATAAAATTATGTTATGTTATTTTATGTATATTAATTTTTGACAAGGATTTATAAATACAGTTTTAATGAAAAATGAATCTCAGGATTCTCACTGAGAAATAATTGGCAATAAGAATTATGAAAATTCCTGGCTCCCTGTTTTTCGCCCCTATGTGTAGGAGAACGGGCCATACTAAGTGTTAATGATATGCATGTTTTTAGAAAGTTCTCCTTGTTTGACCCAAAGGTTAAATGGAATAATCATTTGCCATCTAAAACAAATTTATGTATGTAACTTGTGTTCCAAGACATTCTGCATAAGTAAATTGGTTAATGTATTGCGATTGACTTGAGATGAGACATTAACACAAATCAAGTTTTAAAGGTATGTTTTGACATAGTATACGTAATAGATGATTTAATCAACGGATTCTTTCGTTAATGGAGAACATTCCCCTCATGATTATTATTTGTATTTAACAAACTCGTGCTAAAGAAACGCACTTGTTAGTTATTGGCAAGTGATGTTTCACTCAGGGAATTATTTTCTATAAACAAAAGAAACTGTTGATTAACCCATTACCAAATAATAACAACCTTTGACTAGTTTGTTGCAGATGACTTTGGAAAACATTGTGGGAAAAGGAGAAATTGCTTTGAACGAGCAATTTTCCCTTTAACCAAAATGTTTTTTCAATTTCATCATATTGAAATGTCCCCTGCAAACTCTTTCAATTTGGTACAATGGAGAATGTAGCGTTTGGTCAAGTGGTAAACTCTATATATTGTTATATGACTGTGTGGTTGCAATGCATTGTTTTTGTAGGGTTAGAATATTTGAAGGTCATTTGTTACAGCCGTTTCCGATATTAGGGGGTAAACACTTCAGTTTTGCAGTGATTATTTTACATCTGCGTCCCGCGACATATACACATAAAAATTGCTTGGGACACATCATTTCAAAAGATATGTGTCCAGCCGGAAGCATTCTCATCAGCACAAGTAATGTTTATAATATAGTAAACATAAAGCTGTCTCATGCTTTCTTTCTATCAAATCTGCATTGTTTTGAGTCATTTAAGCTAAGATTATCATTCATTTTCATTTCATTTATTCAGTTTATTACTCAAATTGTTACAAAAACAATGCATGAGTTATTAAATCAATATCAAATTAAATGTTCTTTTAAGACGTGATAGCGGTTTTTGAAGAATAATTTGCTGAGATTAGCTAATTCGTCTCTTCACACGAGGTCAGCTACCCGCTTTGGGCAGCTGACTTCCTGTGCTGAGGCGAGGATAGTTGCTTCGTTTTGTCAAAACGTGGGTGTTGTTTGGGGAAACTAGTTTCATGACAATCATTATTAAGTATCATCTAAAAAGACAAAGAAACAGATGACAATCATTATATAAACAAAAAGTATCATCTGAAAAGACAAAGAAACAGATACAGATATACGGGCGAAATACGATAATAAAATTATTGGAATATGAGAAAAGCTAAAACTATGAGCTGACGATTTATGTCGGATTCCATTGAAATTCTATTTCACAGCTTTCAAATAGTGTGGGGGCATTACAGGTTACCGCAGAGATCAATTTGTTATGCCCTCTAACCATTTAGTCAGTTCATATTTAAAGTACCTCAGAACATTTAAAAGTTAACATTGATACAATGAAATAGACTATAACTATGACGTCACATTACGGAATTCCCAATTTCGATGTACACGGCATGTGAAAATATTCATACAACAATGTGTGTCGAATTTCAATGTTTTGATTTTTATGTGGTCGATTGTTTAGTGTATTATCATTAATAACAAGTGTTATATTATTTGACATGATCTTATAGCTTGGATCATTGGTACTCGGACGCATGGTTTTACCCTTGGACACATAGTTTCAAAAAATATGTGTCCAAAAGGACACAATAACTTTCATTTCTAAAATTAACACTGGTTTCGTTTTGGGGTCCTGCATGGCCCGTTGAGTTAGGACTTGTGACACAGGTGAACTAGGCTCAATCCTCACCAGCGACACTGGGATTTTTGGTAGAAGTGTCCTTGGGCAAGACACTGCAGAGCCCTGTCTAATACTGGTTAGATACAGGAAAACCCCTAGAAAGTTGAGATACTGTTGATTATATTTGTGAAAACTTGTTGTATCTGTTTCTCTCTAACAATCCTATCTAGTAAGCATATTGATTGAATTGGAAATATTCCACCAAAAGGATAGAAATATAGGATATTTCCAAATCTTTCATTATTTCGAGGAGAATTCAGAATAATTGAACAATTACTTATAGTAAAGAAACAAGACAGGTGTAAATGTTCACACCCTGCCAAATGAAATGCGTTAACACGATAAGTATAACCAATTACCAGACAATTACAACATCTGACCAGTTTGTTGCAGGCGACTCTGGAAACATTGTGATGAAAGGAGAAATTGCTTCTAACGAGCAATTTCTCATTTTCCCATGTTTTCTGCTCTATCAGAAGATTGTTTTTCAAATTCGTCACATCTTAAAATGCTGTCTGCAAACTCTATCAATATGGGACAGTCAAATATTTGGCCTTTGGTAAAGGGTTAATGATTGTTCACCCCCTACGAAATGAAATTTTTGTACACATTTATAATGATCCCTTTTTTTCTAAACAGCTCGGCACATCACCACTGCATTTCTCGGCACAGTTTGGTCATGTTGGCACGGCAGAGGTGCTACTGAGGGCGGGGATTAGTCGTGATGCGCGCACCAAGGTGGACAGAACTCCGTTACACGTCGCGGCGCAGGAGGGACATGTTGATATCGTACATTTACTTCTCCAGCACGCGGCAGACATTGATGCCAAAGATATGGTGAGAGAAAACATGTCAGATTTCATTATGATTTGACTGTCTGTGAATAGCTAACAAGATATGGTGAGAGAAAACATGTCATATTTCATTATGATTTGACTGTCTGTGAATAGCTAACTCCTTCCCTCACTGATTCTTTTTCTGTTATGTTTGGTATTGTTAAGTTGACCTGTTCCTAATCAATTAACCTGGGGCCTGTTTTACTAAACAACTTACGGAAAATGTTTGCGTAAGTCATACTTGATTAACATGGATAACATCTTCAATGAAAGTACAATATTGCAATGTGACACGTCATTGGAAGCGTCTCGGAGAGACGATTCCAATGATGTGTTACTTTGCAATATTGCTTTGCCAAATATTGAAATAAAAGGACTTGTTGTTTTAGACTTACGCAAATCTTAAGCGTAAACTGTTTAGTAAAACGGGCCCCTGAACATTTGTCCTAGTTCCCAATAAGAATTTTCCAAAATGGCAATGGTCTGGATAAATTCAATTTTTACACCATGAACTTATACAGTTTCCTTATATGATTGGCACTATAATTCAAACCCTTACCAAGTCGTGTGAGTATAATACTGCATTTTTCCCATTTTCCTAGTGAAAAAAATCCAAAAATGACTGAAAAGTGATTAAAAATGTATATAAAAAAAGTGGAATAATAAGAAGAAAAAGTGATGTTTTCGAGTGTGTTTAAATCTCACAATTTGATTGGACAGTATGGATGTAACGTCCATGGCATAGATTTAGGTTTAGCGAACTGTGTAATTTGGGTTTACTGACTGGTCTGAAATATCATCTTTAGTAACACATTATGTGTTCTTTTACAAGATTCATTTTGATGATCAGGGTCTTCCCCAGGATTTTTTCAGACGCTGCGGTAATTAATACTGGGGTGGGAGGTTCGGCATAATAGCGGGTACCTCCTTCCCTTGTCAATTTCTTTTTCAAATATGCACCCTAAAGAAGTAAGTTACTGGGTACATTTTTAGCTCACCTGAGCTCTGCTCATGGTGAGCTTTGAGGATACTTGAATGTCCGTCGTCTGTCGTGTGTGCGTGCGTCATCAACAATTTCAGCGTTTACACTCTAGAAGCCACATTTTTGACCCATTCCTCCTGATACTTGCTCAGGATGTTTACCTTGATGATATCTCGATCGAGTTCGATCATGGGTGGGGTGGGGTCAAAAAGTAGGTCACTAGGTCAAATCTTAGTAAAATCTTGTTTACACTCTAGAAGCCACATTTTTGGCCCATTCTTCCTGATACTTGCTCAGGATGTTAACCTTGATGATATCTCGATCGAGTTCGATCATGGGTGGGGTGGGGTCAAAAAGTAGGTCACTAGGTCAAATCTTAGTAAAATCTTGTTTACACTCTAGAAGCCACATTTTTGGCCCATTCTTCCCGATACTTGCTCAGGATGTTTACCTTGATGATATCTCGATCGAGTTCGATTATGGGTGGGGTGGGGTCAAAAAGTAGGTCACTGGGTCAAATCTTAGTAAAATCTTGTTTACACTCTGGGAGCCACATTTTTAGCCCATTCTTCCTGATATTTTGCTCAGGATGTTAACCTTGATGATATCTCGATAGAGTTCGATCATATGTGGGCTGGGGTCAAAAAGTAGGTCACTAGGTCAAATCTTAGTAAAATATTGTTTACACTCTAGAAGCCACATTTTCTGCCTAACCTTGATCAAACTTGCTCAGGATAATAACCTTGATGATATCTCAATAGAGTTTGATCATGGTTGGTGCGGGGTTAAAAAGTAGGTCACTATGTCAAATCTTTGAAAAACCTTGTTTACAGTCTAGAAGCCACATTTTCTGCCCAATCTTGATAGAACTTGCTCAGAATGTTAACCTTGATGATATCTCTACCTCGATAGAGTTTGATCATGGGTGGTGCGGGGTCAAAAAGTAGGTCACTAGGTCAAATCTTTGAAAAATCTTGTTTACACTCTAGAAGTCACATATTCTGCCCAATCTTGATAAAACTTGCTCAGACTGTTAACCTTGATGGTATCTTGATTAAGTTCGATCATGGGTAGTGTGGGGTCAAAAAGTAGGTCGCTAGGTCAAATCTTAGAAAAATCTTGTTTACACTCTGGGAGCCACATTTAAGGCCCATTCTTTATCAAACTTACTCAGGATGATAAACATGACGATATCTCGATCGATTGTAATCATGGGTGTGCTCGGGTAAAAAGCAGGTCACTAGGTCAAATCTTAAAAAATCTTGTTCACACTCTAGAAGCCACATTTTCGACCCAATCTTGATCAAACTTGCTTAGAATGATAACCTTGATGATATTTCAATAGAGTTCGATCATGTGTGGTGTGGGGTCAAAAAGTAGGTCACTAGAGAAATATTACCTTGATGATATCTTGACCGAATTTGATCATGGGTGGGGTAGGGTTAAAAAGTTCATTAGGTTCACTCTTTGAAAATCTGGTTTGCACATTAGAAGCCACATGTCAGGATGTTTACCTTGATGATATATTGATCAACTTCGATCATGGTAAGGTGGAGTCAAAAAGTAGGTCAGTTCTGCTTCAAGATGGCATATTATGTTTTCTTGATGATATGTGGGTCGAATTAGATCATAGAAGATGGGATGGGTTTAGAAAAATGATCACTATGTCACATCATAAATTACTATTGTTTACAATATTATGGTAAAAAATTCGACCCAATCTGTCTGGAACTCGCTTTCTCTTACCCTTCAAAGTTTCTTAGAATATTTGCTTGAGTTTGATAAATCTTGTTTACATTCTAAAGGCAACACTGTTTGTACAATGTATATCGAAGAGGTCTACAGCTTAATTTTTTAAGACATCCAGAGTGCTGATCAAACTTGCTCAAAATGTTAACCTTGATGATATCTTGATTAACTTTGATCATGGGTGGAATGGAATCAAAAAGTAGTTCACAAAGTCAAATCTTAGAAAACACCCGTTTACACTCTGAAAGCTACATATTCAGCCCAATTTGATCAAACTTGCTCAAAATGATCAACCTGTTATATCTCAACCAAGTCAGTTTATGAGTAACTTGGGGTCAAAAGTAGATCACTGTCAAATTTAGACAAATCTTGTCCATTACTCATGTGTAACATTGTTGTAACCAACACTTTACAAGTTTCAGGTGAGCGATCCAGGACCCTCAGGGTCCTCTTGTTTGATTTAATGACAATAATCGTTGTTTTTAAAGAAAATTGATTAAACATTCCCAAGGCCTTTAAATCAATGTCAGAAGCAAGGAGACTGCTTGTGGGACAAATTTGAAGTGCTGTGGACAAATTTGAAGTGCAGTGGAATCATTTAAGTCGCTGGGGGAGTGCTAATTTAGAAATTCAGGTGCTTGGACCCCACAGCATTTTAAAGGCCTGAGGAAGACCCTAAATGATACAGGCTGTTTAGAAAAGATCATTGCTGAAGTGTCCCAGGGCAAACAGGCACCTCAACTCAACAAGCCAAGCTCGTTCTCACTGCTTCTTAATGTATTTTTGGTGAATTCTATGATGTCTCTCGACAGCAAATACTACATTAAAAAGCTTTAAAAAAACTAAAAAATTCTATGTTGAACCATAGAGATAGTCCTTTATACTCTCAAATCAGGCTTGGGAAAAGCCAACAGTCCGTCGGACTAGACTTACATTTATTTTGATCAATTGATGCAAAAAAAACATTTTGTCTCACTGAATGACTGGTGAAAAAAAGTCCATTATAGTATGAGCTCTGTCTAAGTCGCAGAAAACATCACAGAAAATGGCATAGTTAACAGTAAAATCTCGCATATCAATGTGACAGAAAAACAAAACCAACATCGCACACTTAAAAATTTAATGTTCATCTCCACTTACAAGAAACAGGCCTAAAAATATCGAATGTCTAGCTTGCTTTTCTTCACTTTGTCTTTAAGCGGACGCTTATTGTTGCAAATAGTAAAAAGAGTCTATGGTACCCAATTAACCAAACGCTTGAAGATGCCAAGCGTCTATTGACTTTGAAATCAGTGGGATAAATCGCAATGTCACGATCAGTAAACTGGTTCCTCGCTGTCTACTGGCTCAACTATGTTCGATAGATGAGACACCGGTAACCAGCCTAAACTAACGGATCAGTGATCGAAATTTGCTGTCTTTTAATCGACATATCTTATCAATTTTTCGGCCAATTTTTACAAATTAAAAAGGAAGTTTTCTTTCTAGTAAAATGCTTACATATATGTACAGTTATTATCACTAGCCCGGTCGGGCTACCACTCTGGGGGAATTTGATAGCCCAAAACGAAATCCACTAGTCTCGGGCTATCGGGCTAGTGCGAATTTCACACACTGCCACTTAGTTCCAGGAAATAGATAACTGGTAGCCTTCAAACTTTTGAGTGATTCGAAGGGTAAGAATGCACCATTTAAAAAAATCCGACAACAATGGAAAAGAAACAATGACAACACAAATTGGTTCTTTCCCCCTGAATCATTTTGTTCAGCAACAAATCAAACTTTCATTATTGATTCCCTCCCATGGCAGGGCGGGGGGTTAGAAATTGTCCTGCCACTGCGCTGCTGAGTGATAGAACCCCACCAAGTGCCTGCCCGTTTGCCGTGGGCTGCGACTCGTGTCGCCTGATGCAGGGATCCTGGTGGTTGAGAGAATCCAGGGTTAGGCTAGTTAATACCCTGTTTTTTCAATACACCACTTTGGCCTGAATTTGGGCTAAACGAGAGGTCAGGAAGGCCCGACCTGATCAATTGGCTGGTCATGCCATGTCATGGGCAACTTAATATTTTTCATCAATCTTCCACCAATACGACATATTTTCAAATTTATTTGAAACTTCTTTACCTTTTGTACCCCGTGACGGTGGCCCATGGGTCAATCAGATGAAAGATTTGGTGTTTGATTGACATTTTGTACCATCCCAAATTTATGTCGCTTGCTTGGAATGACATCTTTTGGGACACATTTGTCCAGTCTAGCCCTTTCACCCTGAGTATACCATCCTTGTAACCCTGACTTGATCTGCGATGGGTTTCCCCAGATTAAGTCCCCTTGTTGGGCTCCATGGTGGGCGGGGACCAAGGATGGTGAACTTTTTAAATTAATATGGAATCCCATTAAAAAGCTGCCAAGCGTACCCTTTCTGACAGTGATTCAGAGGCATAGTCTTCTCCGTCACCACTAAATTTTCCAAGATTTATTGTGGTTGAAGCAGAAGATTCAGTCAAACCAATTACACACATATCACCATTTGTTATCGAGAAAACAATCAAAAGTATTCTCGGTACACCAAAATCAGTCAAAAAACTAAAAAACAACACCATACTAATTGAATGCTTCACAAAGCAACAAACAATCAACATACTCAAACATAAAACTCTATTCAAACAAGCAGTCAAAGTATACCCACATCCATCACTCAACTCATGTAAGGGAGTCATCCGTTGCAAGGACCTCCATTACTGCTCCTCTCTTGACGACATCAAGGACAACTTAAAGTCACAGTCTGTCACTGATATCAGACGCATCAGTGTCAAAAGAGATGGAGTGTTGAAAAACACTAACACATACTTAATCACTTTCTCATGTCCCACAGTTCCACCTACTCTTAAAATTGGATTTGAATCCTTAAAAGTAGACACATACATTCCTAACCCTCTTCGTTGTTTCAAATGTCAACGATTTGGTCACCACACCACAAAATGCACCAATACACCAGTCTGTGCTAAATGCGCATTTGTAGGCGCAGATCACAGCACTGAACAATGCACTGCACCTGCATGCTGTTTCAACTGCAAGTCTGGTCACGTTTCCTATGCCAAGGAGTGTCAAACTTGGAAAGATGAGAAGGATATCCTGACCATCAAGTACAAGGAAGGCATTTCCTTTGCAGAAGCACGCAAACTTGTCTTGCAACAAAAGCAAGACAAGGAAAGGTTTGTCAGTGGGAACAGCTACTCATCAGTAGCCTCCCCGAAGCAAGACTGCCATACCTGCGATCTTCTCCTCAAACTGCTTTTGGGAAAGTTTCCAGAAATGGCGGAGGAGCTGGAGGGCAAGGTCCCAGCACCACTTCTATCATCATACATAGCAAAACAACCACCTCCTACACCAAAACCTGCAACTGCACCCAAACCATCTACTTCTGCACCAAAACCTCAATCAGCACCAAACCCTTCTACTGCCACACCAAAACCTGCAACTACACCAAAAGATACTTCTGCATCAACAACTAAAGCTAAACAACCTGCCTCTGAATCAAAATCTAAACAACAACAAAAATCTATTTCTACTTCCAATGGTCCATCTTCTGGATCAAAGGCAAACCCTTCTCTTTCTAAGAAAGAAAGGAAAAACCTTCTTAAACAAAAATCTCTTTGTTCAAATGATGAACACTCAGGTGCTGCGACAAGTTCTGTCGCAAGAACCCCCATTGCAACTTCTAACAATTTTGAAGTTCTGGATGCAATGGACACTGAAGAGGTCCTTGAAGGCGACTCTTCAGATGTCGAGCAGTCCATCTGGGGTGGTCCTTTGGATGATTGGGGGAAAAAACCAAATACTAAGGACCCCAAGTCACCTGCTTCTTAACTTTTTAATCTGCTGCAATGAATTATAGAATGCTTTTTTATACTTTTTTAATTTTACTTTTTATCGCAATGGCAAATCCAATTATCCAATGGAACTGTCGAGGTCTGAAGGCCAACTTTGATGAGTTGTCACTTCTGATTGATAATCACAAACCTGCTGCACTTTGTCTTCAAGAGACATTCTTGAAAGAGGATGACACTATCTCCCTCAAATTTCATTCTATCTATAACAAGATTTACACTGAAGGCAATAAAGCCCAAGGTGGAGTATCTGTCATTGTTAATAACAGTGTTCCTCACAGGGACATACAGCTTGATACTTCCCTTCAAGCTGTAGCTGTGAGATTATCTTTACATAACACTATTACCCTGTGCTCTTTGTATCTTCCACCAAATAAACCTATACACCAAGGTAGTCTTGATGATTTGATATCTCAACTACCTCAACCATTTGTACTTGTTGGTGATTTTAATGCACATAACACCATATGGGGTTGTACAGATACGAACCGCCGTGGTGATCAAATAGAGAATTTTATGTCTGTAAATTCTCTTTCGTTCCTGAACGATCCAAGTGCAAAAACATATTTGCATCCAGCTTCAGGATCATATTCTTCTATTGACCATATTGATCATATTCTTTTTGCAGTCCAGTACTTCTCCCAGATTTTTCATGGAGATGTTTAGAAGACACTTGTGGAAGTGATCACTTCCCTATAATTTTGAATGAAAATAAACCTTCAGTCCTTGATCGTCCTCAAAAATGGAAGTTGTCCAAAGCAGACTGGAGTAAATTCCAGATGCTTTGTGAACAGAATATTGTTCACCATGCATTTGAGGACTGTGAGGACCCTTCCTTCCTTTTTTCTTCTTTATTGTTTGATGCAGCTAAACAGTCTATACCTCAGACCTCGACAAATCTCAAACGTCCAGATAAACCTTGGTTCACTTCTGATTGTAAGGAAGCCGTTAGGGAACGAAAGGCGTCTCTCAGGAACTTTAGCCTGAGACCAACACAAGAAAACCTTAACGACTTTCGTATCCGCCGTGCAAAGGCAAGATGCACAATTAAAACAAGTAAGCGCAAGTCCTGGAGAGATTATGTCTCTAGACTTAATAGTCGCACCTCAACCAAAAAGACTTGGGACATGATTCGTAAAATGAATGGCAAAGGTCCATCTCATATTAGTCACCTCACTTCAAACAACCAAGAAATAGATAACCCTCAGGACATAGCAGATACCTTGGCAGAGACTTTCTCGATGAAGTCCTCTGCTGAGAACTACTCTAAAAAATTTCAGACCTTTAAAACAAGAGCGGAGAAAACAAAGCTCAATTCTAAAAATGAAGAGCATTACAACAAACTCTTCACTCTTAAAGAACTTCAATCTGCCTTGAAGAAATCACATGACACTTCTCCAGGTCAGGACCAAATTCACTATCAATTCCTCAAGCACTTACCACATTCATCCCTTTCTATTTTACTCGATATTTTTAATGTTTGGCAGACTGGTGAATTTCCATCCAGCTGGCGAGAGGCTTTGGTCATTCCAATTGCAAAACCAGGAAAGGATGCAAAAGATCCAAACAGCTACTGACCGATTGCCTTGACAAGTTGCATCTGTAAAACTCTTGAACGGATGGTTAACGATAGGCTTGTTTGGTTTCTTGAATCGAACAACCTTATTGTATCTGTTCAAAGTGGCTTCCGCCGACAACGAAGTACGTTAGACCATCTTGTTCGGTTCGAAACGTATCTTCGAGAAGCTTTTATTAAGAAGCAGCATGTAGTATCTGTATTTTTTTACTTGGAAAGTGCATATGATACCACTTGGAAACATGGTATACTTAAAGATTTACATGATTTTGGCCTCAGAGGCCGCCTTCCTATATTCATTGCAGCATTCCTGGATGAACGGCTCTTCCGCGTTCGTGTTGGGAACACCTTGTCAGGTGCTCGCGAGCAGGAAATGGGGGTTCCCCAGGGGTGTATTTTGTCTTACACTTTTTAGCATTAAGATAAATAGCATTGTTAAAGCTATAAACCCTGGAGTGGACTGCTCCCTTTATGTAGACGACTTTGTTATTTGTTTCTGTTCCAGAAACATGGATATTATTGAACGCCAACTACAGCAATGCCTTAATAAACTACAAATATGGTCAGATGAAAATGGGTTCAAGTTTTCCAAAACGAAAACCAAATGTATGCATTTTTGCAATCTTCGTGGATTGCATCCAGACCCCGATCTGACTCTAGGCAATACTAAACTAGAAGTTGTGCCAGAGTTCAAATTTCTTGGAGTCATTTTTGACAAAAAGCTTTCTTTCTTACCTCATATTAAATCTCTTAAAAAGAGATGCCAAAAAGCAATGAACATTCTTAAAGTTATTGCACACTCAGATTGGGGAGCTGATAAGAAGGTCTTGCTTAGGCTGTATCGATCCCTTATTCGATCAAAACTTGACTATGGTTCTATAGTGTATGGATCAGCCCGTAAATCCTATCTCCAGCTGCTAGATCCAATACAAAACCAATGTTTAAGGCTTGCCCTAGGCGCCTTTAGAACATCTCCTGTTAACAGCCTCTATGCAGAGGCAAATGAACCTTCTCTATATTACAGAAGGGAAAAACTATCTCTTCAATACTTTTTAAAATTGAAATCCAATCCTTTTAACCCTACTCATCGAGTAGTTTTTAACCCCCAATACAAACGCCTTTTTCAACAGAAACCAAATGCTATTGCCCCATTTGGTATTCGCATGGAGCCCAATATAGATAATCTTGGGGTAGACACTGATTCTATAGCCCAGTACAAGTTATCTGAAATACCTCCATGGACACTGAACACAGCAAACTTTTTATTTGATCTTACCTCTGATAAGAAATCAGAAACAGATAGAGCTATCTTTCACAGTAAATATAGAGAGATAAAAGAACAATATTCTTCCTACAAACCTATATACACTGATGGATCCAAGGACGGTGATTTCGTTGCAGCTGCAGCTGTATATGGAGAAAGGGTTAAGAAATGCCGCCTTCCAGACAAGTCTTCTATCTTCTCTGCAGAGATAAGGGCTATTGATCTAGCCCTTAACCTGGTGGAAAATGCAAATTCCACCCGATTTATTATATTTTCTGATTCTCTGTCAGTACTGCAAGCCTTATCAAATCAAAAGTTGGAGAACCCTTTGGTATGTCAAATGATTCAAAGGATCTCTCATATCTTGTCTTCAAACAGACTTGTGTTCTGTTGGCTTCCAAGCCACACTGGTATCATTGGTAATGAACATGCGGATAGATCCGCTAAATCGGCTCTTAACCTTCCCATTTCAGATTTTAAAGTACCATACACCGATTTTAAACCTTCTATTTTAACTTACATCACATCCATCAGGCAATCAAAATGGAATGCTGATGTTTTTAATAAATTGCATTCAATTAAGCCTACCCTCGGAGAATGGTACCCTTCTTACAGGTCCGTACGAAGAGAGGAAGTTACAATTGCACGAATCCGAATTGGTCATTCACACATTATACACTCCTGGCTCTTGGCTAAGGAAGATGCACCTGAATGCATTCCATGCAATGCACCCTTTACCATCAAACATATATTGCTAGATTGCATTGATTTTCAAAGAATTCGTGCAAGATATTTCAATGTCAACACTATTTTTGAGCTTTTTGAGACTGTCAGGATTGAATTAATTCTTTCCTTTCTTTAAGAGATTGGAGTTTACAATAGATTGTGATTCCTTACACTTTCTAAATATATGTACATTTATCAATATCATTTTTCATCACACACTATTTATTTCATATCACACATTCATTACAAACAATCTATCAACAATCATTAATTTTTTACAAATCTTATATATACTTTTGTTCATTAATTACAAATTCTTATTTATTTTTTCTTTAAACAAATACATTTTAACCTGTTAATATTTTTAATATCCATTCATCCACATCATCATAATGCGCGCTAAATGACCTTAGCTGTCGATGCGCCTTAAAACACCAATCATTCATTCATTCATTATTGATTATTATAGACTAACTTCATATTAAACCTCTAAATTTCAAAATATTTGACCACCATTTACGGCCAGAAGACTCAGTATCATGGTCAGTCATTATATTAATTTTGAATCATTAATAAGTCATCTCTGTGGTCAGTGTACTGTTTTCATTCGTTTTCTTACCAGGCAAATTCTGACATGGTAGATTTGTACCATGTATTCGTCTTTATATTCAATAGACGAGAGTCCAGTTTTGAGTTAGGTTTGAAACAGTTTATTTTCAATACTTTTTTTTTTTTATCTCCAGTTGAAGATGACTCCCCTTCATTGGGCTACTGAGAAAGGCCACGTTGGTGTGATAGAGTCCCTTCTCAAGGCTCACGCGGACGTACAGGTGGAGAACAAGTTTGAGCGTACCCCACTCGACATCGCCATTATCAATGGGAGACCGGACATTGTGCAGATCCTCCAATTGGCACAGGTTTGTTGTCTGATTGCTTGTTTTTTTTGTTGTTTTTTTTAGTGTTTGTTGTTTGATTGTTTGTTTGTTGTCTGTTTGTTTGATTGTTTGTTGTTTGATTGACGGGGACCATGGAGTTTGTAAAAGTCAGGGTACAGTTTTGCTTACAAGTTAAGAAAAATATTTGATTCAGTCAAAACCGATGAACATGGATAGTGTTTTAAATAAAATTTACAATATTGCCAAGTGACACATCATTGCAAGCGTCTCTACGAGACGCTTCCAATGATGTGTTACTTTGCAATATGGCTAAACCCACTATTAAGATCAGATGAGAAAAGTAATGACAACAACACATTGCGATAATTCATTGAATCAATTCAAAAGGAACTTTTTTTAAGAGGGTACCCTACTTTTTTTTAATGGCCAATTATGAAATAAATGGGAATGTTGTTTTGAAATTGAGCAAAATTTTAGCATAAAATGGTTAGTAGAACGGTATCCTGGAATCTTTGGCAGTATATCAAAATCCTTCTCTACCTAAATGGGGCATATCACTCAAGGAACCAGACCTTATTTGTTATAGTGAATGCAGCCAACTTGGGAGGCAAACTTTGCTAAAAAGAAAATCCTCTTTTATGTACATGTACTTGAAGGATTCTTAAAGAGAGGAGATGAACTCTATATCAAACTATATTCTCAAAGGCTCATGAGAGGAGATGAACTCTATATCAAACTTAAAGGCTCATGAGAGGAGATGAACTCTATATCAAACTAAAGGCTCATGAGAGGAGATGAACTCTATATCAAACTAAAGGCTCATGAGAGATGAACTCTATATCAAACTATATTATTTGGAGGATTCTTAATGAGAGGAGATGAACTCTATATCAAACTAAAGGCTCATGAGAGGAGATGAACTCTATATCAGACTTAAAGGCTCATGAGAGGAGATGAACTCTATATCAAACTAAAGGCTCATGAGAGGAGATGAACTCTATATCAAACTTAAAGGCTCATGAGAGGAGATGAACTCTATATCAAACTTAAAGGCTCATGAGAGGAGATGAACTCTATATCAAACTTAAAGGCTCATGAGAGGAGATGAACTCTATATCAAACTAAAGGCTCATGAGAGGAGATGAACTCTATATCAAACTAAAGGCTCATGAGAGATGAACTCTATATCAAACTATATTATTTGGAGGATTCTTAATGAGAGGAGATGAACTCTATATCAAACTAAAGGCTCATGAGAGGAGATGAACTCTATATCAGACTTAAAGGCTCATGAGAGGAGATGAACTCTATATCAAACTAAAGGCTCATGAGAGGAGATGAACTCTATATACTTAAAGGCTCATGAGAGGAGATGAACTCTATATCAAACTAAAGGCTCATGAGAGGAGATGAACTCTATATCAAACTTAAAGGCTCATGAGAGGAGATGAACTCTATATCAAACTTAAAGGCTCATGAGAGGAGATGAACTCTATATCAAGATGGGTCAGATTCTACTATTTATCACCAAAAAAAAAACCCATCATCACAACTTAAATGTGAAAGCTGTAGAGATATAACCCAGATCAGTCTGTTTAATAACTTGCATTTATAAAGGATTACCAGTACGGATTTCATAAATTTTCACTATGTCTGATGTCCCTTGGCCACTTTCATGATTTACCCTTATTTCAATGACGTGGTTAGATCTGAATACAACAGAGTTGTAAAAAGAAAATAACGTGAGTTCTGTAAGTTATCTGCACTGGCGCCGGATCCCATAATAATAACCTACATCTATAAATAACACATGGTACGCAACGGCGAAAATACCTGCCCCTGCATCTGCAAGAATTTCTGTAAAAATATAAAGTTTTGCACAGTCTTTGCGACGAAATTCGATTAAATATACATTTAACTCAATGTTAATTATAAAATCATCCCGGGTAATTTGTAATTCGTGCTGAAAAGGGGCTTTTACCCCTGGAAATGATTTACCATTTATTCTTGTGTACCATTCGAGTCGGACTTCCGGTGACCTCGAATTACCTTTTTGGAATGTTACGAGCAATCTGATTGGTTAAATATCGGCAGAAGTGCATAGCATTTATCCTAATTTTCATTGGTTTGTAGGCGTCGTGTATGCTTCTTGTATGCGAAATGTCTTTCCTGACCTATCCTTAACACATTGTGACCCTTTTTTATTAAATTTACAGCTTCGTTTTGGGTTGTTGTAAACATCTCTGAAAGCATTCATCTGTCCAATACCGTTTGACAGATTTGACAGATCGCGGGAAATATCGCGCGAAAACATTTTCATATTCCAATGAAATCGTCCGTTTCAAAAGAGCCTCGTTATGATCGATAAAACCGGAAGTTGCAAACTAATCGCAGTCAACGCTGAAAATATCGCTCGTAAAACATCGATTTTCTTTTACATATTTGCGGTTTTATTGGGAGTAGGTATAATAAATAGCAAGGTAAACATCTATTCAATCGAACTATGTCGCAAAAACTGTGCAAAAGTGATTATTATTTGAGAATTTTACGCCGAGGCGGGGCAGGTGTTTTCGCCGTTGCGTACCATGTGTTATTTATAGATATAGGTTATTATTATGGTTATTATTATGGGATCCGGCGCCAGTGGTTATCTGTCACGTTGAGCATCTACAGTTATTTTATTGTTTGGATTGTCTGATCCTTCACTTTTGTCACATGATTTATTTCCATTGTGGTCCTTAAAAAAGTTTTAAAGTTTAATGTAAGTTTTAAATCATTTCGTCACAGGGGCATTAGTGACAGTTACTGGTCTAAACTGAGAGCAATAGCAGAGGACCAAAAGAGCATGAAGAGAGCTGCGTTTTCCTTGCAATTTCACACCTTACAATTTCACGTAAACTCCTTTGTTACAACAGGAGAAATTACACATTGTGAGCAATTTATTCATCTGACACAGTTGTTTATAAATACTTCTGCATCAGTTATGTCAATGTGAGATTTTATGGTTAAAGGTGCTTGTTCACAGACGTGGGGAAATTTTGGAAGTTGAAAAATGATTTCTTTAAAACTGCACAACATGGTACCGTTTTACTAAACAGTTTACGCTTAAGATTTGCGTAAGTCTAAAACAACAATGCCTCTTATTTCAATATTGGACAAAGCAATATTGCAAAGTGACACATCATTGGAATCGTCTCTCCGAGACGCTTCCAATGAAGTGCCACATTGCAATATTGAACTTTCATTGAAGATACTATCCATGTTTATCAATAATGACTTACACAAACATTTTCCGTAAGTTGTTTAGTAAAACGGGCCCCAGCTGTACTGTTATATGATAAGCAATGAAGAATCGGCACAATCATAGTGTTTAATGCAAAAGCGTGCCATCACTTGACTGAAGTCATGTTGATGTGATGTAAAACCCAAATGCAATGAATAGAATACTAATAGTTTAACATTGAACTTTTGTCACATGCAGCACACAGCTGTGGGGAACCTTCAAGAGCCCACAGAGACGGTTACCGTGGAAACCTCGGAGGTCGTAGGGCAGGACACTATTATAGATGGCTCGGGACACATCACGATGGACGGGCATACGATTGTCGGAGAATCCGACGATGGGAATATACTCATTCAAAACATGCAACATATAAAGACAGAGTCTCAAGGTACTTTTTTTTATATACGTCTTTTTTTCGGCTTTTTGGGTATAAGCTCACCTGAGTGATGAATGCCTTAACCCTTTACTAAACGCTAAATTTTAGACTGAAAGAGTTCGCAGATTACATTTCAAAATGTGATGAAATTGGATAATAATCTTCTGATAGGGCAGAAAACATTGTGGGAAAAAGAGAAATTGCTTGTTACGAACAATTTCTCCTTTTACCACATTGTTTTATAGAATGGTCTGCAATAAAGTGATTAAATGTCGTTATTGTTTGGTAATGGGTTTTGACCTTGCCTAACAGGGATCGAACCTGTGACCCTTGGTACAAGAGTTCTAGACTCTACCACTGTCCCCCACAGGAGTTTTTTTGAGGATGTCTTATCCCTTAAAGTGCTAGAACCGATTTCAAACTTATGCAAACAGGTTGGATCCAGGCGCCCTGCTATTCTCCTTAATACAAAACACTATCCCTTATATAATAAGAAGTTGTCAGTTAAGATTGAACTTAAACCATAATGGATCAGATTAAATTTTGCAAGGAAAACCACTGTGCTGCACATGCATATTGGTTATTTGTTTTCTCTACTTAACAGATGATTCACTGGAAGAAGATGGAAATAGCACGTCTGTTTTGGCCACTCTAGCGGCACTCGCGGAGGCCACTGCACAGAACACCACTGCAAGTATGTTCACCTGTTAACCCATTACCAAACAATAACAACTTTTTGATGAGTTTGTTGCAGATGATTATGGAAAACATGGTGGGAAAAGGAGAAATTGCTCTTAACAAGCAATTTCTCCTTTTCCCACCATGTTTTCTGCCCTATAAGAAGATTTCTTTTCAATTTCATCACCTTCTGAAATGAAATCTGCAATTTGGGAAAGTCTAAAATTTGTCGTTTTGTAAAGGGCCACCTCTTTCGCTGCCAACTTTTTTGGAAAACAAACTTCTTTATAATAATTCAATACCTTGGAAATCACTGATGAAATAATGTTTCTGTTTGAAGTATCATAGATAAAGTTGATACTTTAATCAAAGATTGTGCATAAACTGTTTTGTTTTGTATAATAATATATATAATGATATAATATATCTGTATGTAATATAGATTATAATAATATATATAACGGTATAATATATTTGTATATGATAAACATTATAATAATTGATATAATGGTATAATATATTTGTATGTAATATAGATTATAATAATATATTTAATGGTATAATATATTTGTATGTAATATAGATTATAATAATATATATAATGGTATAATATATTTGTATGTAATATAGATTATAATGATATATATAATGGTATAATATATTTGTATGTAATATAGATTATGATAATATATATAATGGTATAATATATTTGTATGTAATATAGATTATAATAATATATATAATGGTATAATATATTTGTTTATGATATACATTATAATAATATGTATAATGGTATAATATATTTGTATGTAATATAGATTATAATAATATATATAATGGTATAGTATATTTGTATGTAATATAGATTATAATAATAAATATAATGGTATAATATATTTGTATGTAATATAGATTATAATAATATATATAATGGTATGATATATTTGTATGTAATATAGATTATAATAATATATATAACGGTACAATATATTTGTATATGATAAGCATTATAATAATTGATATAATGGTATAATATATTTGTATGTAATATAGATTATAATTATATATATAATGGCATAATATATTTGTATGTAATATAGATTATGATAATATATATAATGGTATAATATATTTGTATGTAATATACATTATAATTATATATATAATGGCATAATATATTTGTATGTAATATAGATTATAATAATATATATAATGGTATAATATATTTGTATATGATATACATTATAATAATTGATATAATGGTATGATATATTTGTATGTAATATAGATTATAATTATATATATAATGGTATAATATATTTGTATGTAATATAGATTATAATTATATATATAATGGTATAATATATTTGTATGTAATATAGATTATAATAATATATATAACGGTATAATATATTTGTATATGATAAGCATTATAATAATTGATATAATGGTATAATATATTTGTATGTAATATAGATTATAATTATATATATAATGGCATAATATATTTGTATGTAATATAGATTATAATAATATATATAATGGTATAATATATTTGTATGTAATATACATTATAATTATATATATAATGGCATAATATATTTGTATGTAATATACATTATAATAATTGATATAATGGTATGATATATTTGTATGTAATATACATTATAATAATTGATATAATGGTATAATATATTTGTATGTAATATAGATTATAATTATATATATAATGGCATAATATATTTGTATGTAATATAGATTATAATAATATATATAACGGTATAATATATTTGTATGTAATATAGATTATAATTATATATATAATGGCATAATATATTTGTATGTAATATAGATTATAATAATATATATAATGGTATAATATATTTGTTTATAATATACATTATAATAATATGTATAATGGTATAATATATTTGTATGTAATATAGATTATGATTAAATGTATAATGGTAAAAAAAAATTGTTTATAATATACATTATAATAATATATATAATGGTATAATATATTTGTATATGATAAACATTATAATAATTGATATAATGGTATAATATATTTGTTTGTAATATAGATTCTATTAATATATATAATGGTATAAAATATTTGTTTATGATATACATTATAATTATTGGTATAATGGTATAATATATTTGTATGTAATATAGATTATGATAATATGTATAATGGTAAAAAATATTTGTTTATAATATACATTATAATAATATATATAATGGTATAATATATTTGTATGTAATATAGATTATAATAATATATATAATGGTAAAATATATTTGTATATAATATACATTATAATAATATGTATAATGGTATAATATATTTGTATGTGATATAGATTATAATAATATATATAATGGTAAAATATATTTGTTTATAATATACATTATAATAATATATATAATGGTATAATATATTTGTATGTAATATACATTATAATTATATATATAATGGCATAATATATTTGTATGTAATATAGATTATAATAATATATATAATGGTATAATATATTTGTATATGATAAACATTATAATAATTTATATAATGGTATAATATATTTGTTTATAATATACATTATAATAATATATATAATGGTATAATAAATTTGTTTATAATATACATTATAGTAATATAATATATTTAATGGTATAGTATATTTGTATGTAATATATATTATAATAATATATATAATGGTATAGTATATTTGTTTGTAATATAGATTATAATAATATATATAACGGTATAATATATTTGTATATGATATACATTATAATAATTGATATAATGGTATAATATATTTGTATGTAATATAGATTATAATTATATATATAATGGCATAATATATTTGTATGAAATATAGATTATAATAATATATATAATGGTATAATATATTTGTATGTAATATAGATTATAATTATATATATAATGGTATAGTATATTTGTATGTAATATATATTATAATAATAAATATAATGGTATAATATATTTGTATGTAATATAGATTATAATAATAAATTGAACGGTATAGTATATTTGTATGTAATATAGATTATAATAATAAATTGAACGGTATAGTATATTTGTATGTAATATAGATTATAATAATAAATATAATGGTATAATATATTTGTATGTAATATAGATTATAATAATAAATATAACGGTATAATATATTTGTATGTAATATATATAATGGTATAATATATTTGTTTATGATATACATTATAATAATATATATAACGGTATAATATATTTGTATATAATATACATTATAATAATATTTATAATGGTATAATATATTTGCATATAATATACATTATAAGAATATATATAACGGTATAATATATTTGTATATAATTTACATTTTGATAATATACTAATATAGCACACAGTTTGATCTGATGACCTTGATCTTTGATGACATGGACTTCAAGCAGGAGTGTCATTAATATTTGTTGTAGGAGGGTGATTTGCAAAAGAAAGCAGGGGTATGGCAGACCTCATTAGTGGATTTATTATACAACTGAGCAAAGTAGCTGTGGTTTCTGGTCAAAGTAGCTGAGTTGGTGAGGGAAATCCCTGGTCTCTAGCCTTTAATGAAACCTACTTCAGGCCATGTCGTAAAATACGCTAACAAACAATGCAGAACAAAACCGCATGTTGTATTTGCCGATCGGTGACATTGGCAAGTCGCTGATTGGTGATATTGGCAAGTCGCTGATTGGTGATATTGGCAAGTCGCTGATCGGTGACATTGGCAAGTCGCTGATTGGTGATATTGGCAAGTCGCTGATTGGTGATATTGAAAGCGAAAGATTTGAAGCTCACAGAATGATGTGAGAAAACTTTTGATATAAAATTTGATGTCATTGAAACTTTATAACAGCTCTATTGTTGTATAAGATACACTAATGACTAGCCATTAGTTTCTATTTAAGTATTCAGAGTCTGTATGCAATGTAAAACATGTTTTTAGATCCATTAGTGTACAAAAGGTCTAGAGATCCAAAGCAGGGCCTCCTAGGCCTAGTGGTTAGAGTACAGAACTTGAAATCACATGGCCCCTCTCCTCGTGGGTTCAAATCCTGAGAGGGATATGGATTTTCATGAGAGGCAGTCTCCTTTCCTGACTGACTTACGGAATGCCGATTGTTCTACCCGCCTTGACTAGCCCTTATGGGCATTTGAGTATGGGGGTCTTCCTCTATCATTAAGAGTCAGGCATCGCTACATAACTGAAATAATGTTGATGTGATGTAAAACCCATATCAAAAAAAAGAAAAAAAGATCCAAAGCAAACCAAATGTACACACAAAGACATTTTGACACCCTTTGAATTAAAGATGCCTTCAGAAACTTTAATTTATGAAATTTTATATAACAGTATGTTTTTAGTTTTTACAACAGAGAGATGATATCTGCAAAGCTTCAAAACTTCGATCCTTTAGTTTTATTGGTTTGATATTGGTGTTTTTTTTGTATAGAAGATAAATATATATCGTAACATTTGTGGAACAATTATGCAAATTTGAGAACCTAACGCATTTTGATCGATGACATGCAGGTTTATAGAAAGACAGCACAAAAGTTACTGATCAGTGGATGACAGTGTTCTTCATTGATTGGATGTGATCATGTCTTACACAGATTAAATTGCTTAGTTTGTTACATAACTTATGGATTATCTAAGAAATTGTGTGTTTGTGTCAATCACTGCCTGTAGTGTATGAGTTGATATTTAGTTTTATGTTCACAGATAGTAACACCACAGATGCCATCAACTGGTTAGAAAGTCAGGGGATCACGATGATATCCACCGCTGATGGCAATATTATCACTTCTGCTGTGGAGAGTGGTCAGACCATCTCGTTAACAGGTGGGTCATTCTTGTAACTTTTTATTCATACATTTAGGCCTCTGGCCCATGATACATATTATCAGGGGATGGCAAAGTCAATTGTCTGTATTGCCAGCTCAGGATTTTTTTCACTTCGAGGGGAAAAACTTGATACACTTTTTTTATATAGTTAAATTGGGTAATAGGGGAAAATCATGCGGGGTTTCCCAAAGGGGAAAGAAAAACACTTAAGGGGAACTCATTATTAGGGGAAAACTGCATGATTTTAAGGAAAATAGCATGTATCTGTTATATAGTGAATAAAAGCACTGAGCTGCTTTTCAAAAAAGGGTTTAAGGACAAGTGAGCTTTTACTTACATCTACTGTATAACCTTTAGACGGACATGTGCAGAATGATATTTGGCATTTATGGACAATCAACTCAAAACCAGATTACGTTGCCCCTGAATGATATTTGGATTTTCATTAAAGGTAGTGCACTAGAAGTTCTAAATGAGATTGTACCCCCTCTGCATTTAATACGTTCTAAAATACAATTGAAATTTGTTTGCTCAACAATATATATTTATTTCTAGTAAGATTTATTAAAATGGAGAGAAGTACTTTATACCTTGACATGTTCACAGTAATCAGAGCGAATATTTGATTATTTGTTCCCATCCCTTCTTGCATTTGTAGCAATATTTATGATTGAGGTAGGCAGGTAGAAAAGCTCTTTATTTTTTTCTTTCTCTGATCCAATATTAGTTCTTCTATTTAACACAGGCATGTTAAATGATTCATTGTGTTTTAGAGGTTAATTCTTGATCTCTTTCTATTTTGATACTTTTGTATGGGGGCAGAAAGAAATAGCTCTTTGTAATTTGGAGATTCATTCTTGCTCTGTCACTATTATTAATACTTCTGATTGAAAGAAGCATTTAAAATAACTCCTTGTCTGTTGGAGATTTGGAATAGTGTGCTTGATCTGTCAGTATTATTTATATTTCTGTGTTACAGAGGCGGGTAAAATAGTGTGCTTGATCTGTCAGTATTATTTATATTTCTGTGTTACAGAGGCGGGTAAAATAGTGTGCTTGATCTGTCAGTATTATTTATATTTCTGTGTTACAGAGGCGGGTAAAATAGTGTGCTTGATCTGTCAGTATTATTTATATTTCTGTGTTACAGAGGCGGGTAAAATAGTGTGCTTGATCTGTCAGTATTATTTATATTTCTGTGTTACAGAGGCGGGTAAAATAGTGTGCTTG
>OX401421.1:17741660-17791660 GCA_947846245.1 Cerastoderma edule
GCGCTTGATCTGTCAGTATTATTTATATTTCTGTGTTAAGAGAGGCGGCAAAATAGTGTGCTTGATCTGTCAGTATTATTTATATTTCTGTGTTACAGAGGCGGGTAAAATAGTGTGCTTGATCTGTCAGTATTAGTTATATTTCTGTGTTACAGAGGCGGGTAAAATAGTGTGCTTGATCTGTCAGTATTATTTATATTTCTGTGTTACAGAGGCGGGTAAAATAGTGTGCTTGATCTGTCAGTATTATTTATATTTCTGTGTTACCGAGGCGGGTAAAATAGTGTGCTTGATCTGTCAGTATTATTTATATTTCTGTGTTACAGAGGCGGGTAAAATAGTGTGCTTGATCTGTCAGTATTATTTATATTTCTGTGTTACAGAGGCGGGTAAAATAGCTCTGGACATTATCAAGCAGCAAGGCCTGGCGACGGATGAGGAAGTGCTCTCGGAGATTGAAGAGGAAAAGGATGGAGCACAGGTGAGCCCCGCATTAACCCTTTGAATGCTGGATAATTTTCTAGAAATAGTTTTTGTGTGGTCTGCTTTCCAAAACCTTAAGTATCTGCTTAGTTTTATTGAGGAAAGATACCTGGAGTAGCAAACAGGTATGGTTACATGTTAACCCTTACAGTGCTGGAACCCACTTTATGGTTACGCAAACAGGTATGGTTACATGTTAACCCTTACAGTGCTGGAATCCACTTTATGGTTACGCAGACATGTATGGTTACATGTTAACCCTTACAGTGCTGGAATCCACTTTATGGTTATGCAAACAGGTATGGTTACATGTTAACCCTTACAGTGCTGTAATCCACTTTATGGTTACGCAAACATGTATGGTTACATGTTAACCCTTACAGTGCTGGAATCCACTTTATGGTTATGCAAACAGGTATGGTTACATGTTAACTTTTATAGTCTGGAACCCACTTTATGGTTATGCAAACAGGTATGGTTACATGTTAACCCTTACAGTGCTGGAACCCACTTTATGGTTATGCAAACAGGTATGGTTACATGTTAACCCTTACAGTGCTGGAATCCACTTTATGGTTATGCAAACAGGTATGGTTACATGTTAACTTTTATAGTCTGGAACCCACTTTATGGTTATGCAAACAGGTATGGTTACATGTTAACCCTTACAGTGCTGGAACCCACTTTATGGTTATGCAAACAGGTATGGTTACATGTTAACCCTTACAGTGCTGGAATCCACTTTATGGTTATGCAAACAGGTATGGTTACATGTTAACCCTTACAGTGCTGGAATCCACTTTATGGTTATGCAAACAGGTATGGTTACATGTTAACCCTTACAGTGCTGGAATCCACTTTATGGTTACGCAAACATGTATGGTTACATGTTAACCCTTACAGTGCTGGAATCCACTTTATGGTTACGCAAACATGTATGGTTACATGTTAACCCTTACAGTGCTGGAACCCACTTTATGGTTACGCAAACATGTATGGTTACATGTTAACCCTTACAGTGCTGGAATCCACTTCATGCTTATGCAAACAGGTATGGTTACATGTTAACCCTTACAGTGCTGGAATCCACTTCATGCTTATGCAAACAGGTTAGATCACAGGCCAGTCGCCATTTTACTTGGCTGCTGGCCTCGATCTAACCTGTTTGCATAAGCATGAAGTTTGTTCCAGCACTGTAAGGGTTTAAACATGTAACCATCTTGTTGATCTTTCTTGGTCCAGTAGTCTAACCCATTCCCAAACAATAACGACATTTGACCACATTGTTGCAGACGACTTTAGAAAACATTGTGGGAAAAGGAAAAATTGCTCGTTTTTCCTTTTCCCACAATGTTTTCTGGCCTATCAGAAGGTTATTTTCAAATTTCATCACATTTTGAAATGTTATCTGCAAACTCATTCAATTTTGGACAGTCGAAAATTTGTTGTTTGGGAAAGGGTTAAGTTGTGTACTTCCATGAATACAATTCTTTTCAATAATGTTTTCGTATCCTCAATCTGTGAGATAGGATGTGTAACATCACAAATACAATTATCTACAATCATTTCATTGCATTACCATAGCTGTGACAAATCCTGATTTTGATTAACTTGTCCATAAATGCCAAATCATTTTCTGCATGTGTCCATATAATAGTTTTAGAGTAAATTTCATTAAAAGCTCCCTGTCCCTTAAAAGCATACTAGTGCTCGGAAAAACTGCATAACTGGGTAATATGAGTTATATATTGTGATAGAATATGTTGAAACATAGCGGAAAACAACAGGACCATGACAATATAACGCCTGCACTATTTATTATCTATTTTTCAAAGTGCTATGTTCACAAATTTTGTGCCCACCAATTTAATGTCTTTGTTTACATTTGTGTTATATATCTAAAGTAGCAAT
Organism: Cerastoderma edule; assembly: GCA_947846245.1. Classification (NCBI taxonomy): domain Eukaryota; kingdom Metazoa; phylum Mollusca; class Bivalvia; order Cardiida; family Cardiidae; genus Cerastoderma; species Cerastoderma edule. The sequence continues at coordinate 17,744,055 of OX401421.1, forward strand.
GAGTGCTTAGATTAATGAGTGGCGATCACCTGGTAGGAAAAATCATGTGAAACACGTAAAAATGCTGTCATTTATCCAATTTTAACAAAGTGAACATTCAAAATAGGAAATGTCTGGTTTTACTGGTTCCTAATGTTTCTCTGCTGACCCAATCGGAACTACTCGGGTATTTCCGTGAGCTGTGAAATACACCTCGGATATAAGTGTAGGGTCACAATTTTTCGGGTAAATCGGCATCCGCCAATTAACACATTTTCTAAGCGTGCACGTTAAGTAGTTCAATGTGTATGGAAGTGTTGGACATCCATTTTAATCATTTTTGATCAGTAACTCATACCAAATGGTGAACTTGTTGTTGTGACATGTATACTTGTTTCCTCAATCAAATTTAACGACTTTTTTTATTTTACATTCAAGATCTATTTTTAGAAACGAAAGAAAGTGACGTCATTCTCGCGGAAAACAATATGGCGTCATCCCTATTGTTTCAGAGGTGTTTTCTATTGGATAAACCCGATGTGTTCAGATTGCTGCTGACCTTGTTTTATCGCTAGTTGTAAACAAACCCCAAAGTATTCACTCATTTAAAAGCATCTTGTGAATTTGTAACAGTCTCAATTCCTCTGTAAAAGGGGATTTGAAGTACTATTGAGTTAATTTTCAATTATTCAAGAATTTGAACAATTTAAGTGTAAATGAGGGCAAGTATGGCTTTGAAGCTTTTGGACAAGCTAAGCAATACAAACAGATGATTTTAACCCCTGTACCTGATTCAACACTCACTCAATGTGTTCCATTTCAGAAAGTGATCACGTATGTGACGGCTGACGGACAAGAGTTGCACGCTGACTCAGCAGGCCTGCATATGGGTCACGTGGAAACGGTTGACGGAGACGATCCTGCCCATATCGGGATACATCCATGTGAGTCTTATTTATATAGTCTTATAAGTCATACACTTTCATTAAACCTTTTTATTTTACATCGATTGTGAAACAAGTTCTTACAACTATGGTAAATCACTTTCGATTCTGCTTCCTGTATACAAAATTAGTACTTATGCCAAATGTGAAATGTCGCAAGGCAGATCCCGCTTCTCACTGGATTCGAACCCACGACCTTCATGTCCTGAAGCTGTCCTCCACCTTAATTTCATTAGTGGTAAATTTGAATTTTGTGAGATGTTCAGCACCGCATCATGGAAGTGGTAATCCCTTCCCTTCCATATGAATCTCTTTTTAGATATTCACATCCCCAAAATGGTGATAAAGTGGTAGATTTGATTTCAGAAGAGGAACAGTAATGTAGTCTCCAGGGGCCCGTTTTACTAAACAACTTACGGAAAATGTTTGCGTAAGTCATGATTGATTTTTAAACATGGATAATATCTTCAAATATCTTCTCGGAGAGACGATTCAAATGATGTCTTACTTTGCAATATTGCTTTGCCAAATATTGAAATAAAAGGACTTGTTGTTTTAGACTTACGCAAATCTTAAGCGTAACTGTTTAGTGAAACGGGCCCCTTGTTGACTTAAGAACTACCAGGGTTTCATTTCCTCTTGACAAGCCCTTATTGGTAGTTGAGCTTGGCGTCTTCCTCCATGAAATATGTGATGGATAACACAAGACAACTGAAAGCTGTTGATGTGATGTAACATATGTATAAACAGGTTTTCATATATATATATATGGCGGAGGATGACTGTATATGATATGTGTATGTTAATATAACAGTGACAGACATAGTGGAAGAGGATGAAGAAGAAGACGGCCCTGAGAGGAAACGTCAGAGACTGGCGTCAGAAAGTACAGAAATTGATGTAGACTCAATGTTACAAAAGGTATGTGGGCTTTTCCCTATAGTATAACGGGGTTATAAAAATGGTATCTTCCCAACTTTAATTTTTTTTAAAAATCACACATTTTTCCCCAAAATGCAAATTCACACCAGCTGTCTAGTTTCCCTATTCAACAAATTAAGCGAAATAACTTCCCAAATTTAACAGGTTTTGGCCTCTTCCCAATTTAAGATAAAAAGACCCTGCATCTACACCATTATAGAATTGTTGAATGAATGAAAGAGGTTCCATTTTTTATAATGCTCGAACACCGACTTCATGCTTTTGTAAATAGGTTAGATCCAGGTCAGCCGCAAAGTAAATTGGCGGCAGGCCTGTGATCTTACCTGTTTGCTTCTCTGGGTATCTTCATTAAAATTATTCTGATATTTAAGGTTTTGGAAACTAGATGACCCAAAAATCTATTTTTAGAAAATTACCCAGCAGTCTAAAGGTTACGGTAACGAAGTGCATGCATATTTAAAGAGGCGAGTAGCTGATGTGGTGGGAAAAGTTCATTGCATGATGTGTCGAGACACGATAAAGAAAAAACCTTAATTCTATGATTTTGACATTTCAGTCTACAGTTAGTGTCGAATTAATGTTAAAGCTTCTCAATCGCAGATGTTATAAGATTTGGATGTTATAACTTAATTTCTTTAACCCTTTACCAAACGCACAAGTTTGGACTGTCCCAAATTGAAAGAGTTTGCAGACTACGTTTCAAAATGTGATGAAATTTGACAAATACACTTCGGGATAGGGCTGAAAACATTGTGGGAAAAGGAGAAATTGCTCATCAAGAGCAATTTCCCCTTTTCCCACAATGTTTTTCTAGAGTCGTCTGTAACAAACTGGTCATATGTTGTTCTTGTTTGGAAATGGTTTAAGACTGTACAGCAGCAGTTCTGTTGTATGATTTGGAGAATAGCCATTCAAAGTAAAATTAGTTCTTATTTAACCCTTTCCCAAACAATAACGACATTTGACCACTTGTTGCAGACAACTCTGGAAAACAGTGATAGGAAAGGAAAAATTGCTCGTGAAGAGCAATTTTATTGCTCGTGACAAGCAATTTTTCTTTTTCCCACAATGTTTTCTGCCCTATCAGAAGGTTATTTTCCAGTTTCTTCACATTTTGAAATGTTGTCTGCAAACTTTTTCAATTTGTGACATTCAAAAATTTGGCGTTTGGGAAAGGGTTAAGTGTTAATTGGCTGTGTACAGTGAATTAGTATTTATACACTGTACATAGATCCCAAAGGGTTTTAATGTTCTTGAAATTCACCGCATATGGACTGTACATACTAAGGTATATTGCCGCTCCCTAAATTAATTATGCTCTTAATAACTATCTTCAATTATAGATCCTACAACAATACAGGTTTATAACTGGCAGTTTTTAAGACAGTAACACAAACTTGTGCACGGTTATAGCTTGAGTGATTTGGCATTCATTTACAGTGTAAAAATAGTAAACAATGCAAAATTGGTTAGGAGTTTTGTAAAGTGTTTGAAATTCAAAGTTATCTATCATAGTGAAGTTGAGATAATCAATTGTGACTTTGACTTCTTATTCTTAACATTATTTTCGGAAATTGGGTTAAACCTCTTATTTGTAACTCAATTTTACCCGGACATTTGCCCCCTTTTTGGTATAGGGCGGACATTTGCCCCCTCCCTGTAATGTAGAAGGCGGACATTTGCCCCCTCATATTATTTTTTTACGTTATATTTAAAAAGAAATTAAAATGAAAATAATATTTTCATGAGTTTTTTTTTTTATTTTTTTACGTTATATTTAAAAAGAAATTAAAATGAAAATAATATTTTCATCAGTTTTACTCAATTAGCTCTTCCCTCCTAATCCCCTATAGGTGTTAAAATTGAGAAGACGAATCAAAAACACACTGATGGCACTTGGCCAATCATGCACATCCAACCATGAAACTTATTAAATTGATTTTTTTTTAATTAACATATTGATTACATCTTAAATCTTATTACTGCTTTGTCACTCAAGGCTAACAATAAAAAACAAAGAAGACAAAAGGTATTCTAATTTGTGTCTGTATGACAATCACCATCCCATTTGATTATGAGAGAAATAATTAAACCGAAAAAGGAAAACAATAAGGTCAAATCAACTTATGCACGTATACTGCCGTTTCGCGGTTCGATGAGCATAATTGACCAAGTGCCATCGGCGTAACAGAGCAAAATTGACATGTTAGTCTGATCAAATTATTATTTCCATTTAAATTCCTGTTTAATCATAACGGAATAAGATCAGGTCAAGCAAGTTGAAAAAATAATTTGAGGGGGCAAATGTCCGCCTTCTACATTGCGGCGAGGGGGCAAATGTCCGCCCTATACCAAAAAGGGGGCAAATGTCCGGTGGGCAAATGTCCGTGGGGGGGGGGGGGCAAATGTCCGTATACCTTAAAAATCTCATTACATTTCCCCAAAACTCATTGCTTTCATTCATTTCTATCATTTTTCTATAGAAAAACCCATTGATTTTTTAAGTTTTGGTAAAAAAAAATCATTGATTTAATTTAGAAAAAAATCGCTGGTATATGACTTATGTTCCACAAGTGAAAATAAATGTATTTTAGGGGGAAAACAAACTTTTTTTAACCAAATTTTGTCTGACCTCAGGCGCGTTACTGGAATGAAACAACCGTAGACAACGCATGTATCAAACTAAGTTTACTTAAAAGAACCAGATCCCTCTTTTTATCCAAATTGTGTCTGGATTTAGACCTGTTCTTGGGACACAACAACCTAAGACAATGCCGATCAGATTCAGGAGACACAACAACCTTAGGCATTGTAGACGTCAAGCTAAGGGTATCCAAATTTTGTCTCTTTTTAGACAGTTCAGGGGATGCACAAACATTAGGCAATGCAAATGTCATACTAAGTATATTTTTGAGAACACAGTATTTTTTATCAAATTTTGTCTTGCTTTACATGGACTCTGGAGATGCAACAACTTGAGGCAATGTAGACGTCCAACTAAGTGTGTTTCAGATGACCAAGATCCTTTTTTTACCAAATTTTGTCTTACTTTAGACAGTTCAGGGGACACAACCATCTCAGACATTGCAGATGTTACCCTACATGTATTTTAGAGGACACAGTTTTTTATTTACCAAATTTTGTCTTACTTTAGACAGTTCAGGGGAAACAACCATCTCAGACATTGCAGATGTCACCCTACATGTATTTCAGAGGACACAGTTTTTTATTTACCAAATTTTGTCTTACTTTAGACAGTTCAGGGGACACAACCATCTCAGACATTGCAGATGTCACCCTACATGTATTTTAGAGGACACAGTTTTTTATTTACCAAATTTTGTCTTACTTTAGACAGTTCAGGGGACACAACCATCTCAGACATTGCAGATGTTACCCTACATGTATTTTAGAGGACACAGTTTTTTATTTACCAAATTTTGTCTTACTTTAGACAGTTCAGGGGACACAACCATCTCAGACATTGCAGATGTTACCCTACATGTATTTTAGAGGACACAGTTTTTTATTTACCAAATTTTGTCTTACTTTAGACGGGCTCCGGAGATGCAACACTCTTTGGCAATTCAATTGTCAAGCAAAGTGTATTTTTGAGAACGAGATTTTTTTACCATATCTTTTCTTACTTTAGACGGGCTCTGGAGACGCAACAACCATAGAAAACGTAGAGGAACAGGAGGAATCGGATCGTGAAAAACTTCGGAAAGAGCTTGAGGATATCAAGAGACAGGCAGAGGTGTTTAAAGAACAATTAAAACAGAAAGACAGGGACCTCGAAGTGTATAAGAAACAATTAGGTGAAATCACGGACAAATCGGAGGATGTAACAGCGTCTTGATTAGTTGTGTGAATTAATTTAAATAGTGAATGAGTTTATGAGTTTAACAACCATGGGGATTCATATTGAATACATGTATTGAATGGTGTTAGTTTGGGATCATGGATATTTTTTACAAGATGGATATTTTTTACAAGGAGACCAATGTACTTTCGTTTTTATGAAATTGAGGGTGCTAAAAGTTAAGACGTAATTTCTTTCAAACTGCTCAACAGTTGAACTGTTTTATGCTACACACTGGAGAAAAGCCATTGGAAGCAAAACTAGTTGTTATTTATTTTCTAAAGGATATCTTTATATACAGTGAATCACTATGTATTTAAATCCAAAAGCATTGCATCACTTTTGAGATGGACAATATGAAGTCTATACATAGTAAGATAGATTAATACTCCCTAAATTGTTCATGCTTTTAATAGCTACTTAAATTGTATATCAAACAGCAATACAAAATGTTCTGTTTCAAGGACATTAAATTTTGAATTTCAAATATTCTCATAGGTAAACAAACACCTTTAAAGGGGAGTAATTATTACAAATGATTATCATGCAACACCTGTAAGCTGCCAACTGCTTTCCCACCTGACGATAATTGATCAGTGAAGAGAGACATATAAATCACGTCGCTTTCATTCTTCATTGAAGAAAGTATTGCCCAAGTCGGGTGTCACACTCAGGACCCTTGTATACTGAGTCTTGCACAGTACCAGAGTCCTGTGGGACCATGTGCGCAGGACCTAGTGGTTATGGTGTAGGACTTGTGACATGGCGGTCCAGACTCAATCCTCATTTGTGGCACTGGGAACTGTAGCAGGAGCATCCTTTGGCAAGACACTACAGAGCCATGCCTTGTACTGGTGAAATCCAGTAAATCTGTAAAATAACTCAAACATTGTTGACATGGCATTAAAAGCACTTTTAGCAAATAATCTGGCCTGTAAACAAACACACTTGCATATAAACGATGAATCTGGCACATACACAAGCACACTGGCATATAAACAAACACATTGGCATATAAACAAACAATAACACATAAACAGACACACTGGTAAACAAACAAACAAGTTGCATATAACAAACACATAAACATAAACACACTGGGATATAAACCAAGCACATTGGCATATAATAAGCAAATTGGCATATTAACATTCAAACTGGTATATAAACAAACTAGCATATAAACAAACTAACATAATAACAAACTGACACACACACAAATATTCACACTGGCATAAAATCAAACTTGCATATTTAACATGTTACAAACGAACTGGTACATAAGGAAACAAACTAGCATTCAAGCAACAAACTGGCATATAAACAAAGAAAATGGAATATAAACTGGCATATAAGCAAATAAACTGATATATAAGCAAACAAACTGGAATATAAGCAAATAAACTGAATTATAAACAAACTGGAATATATACAAACAAACTGGCATATAAGCAAACAAACTGGCATGCAAACAAACTGGAATATAAGCAAAGACACTGAAATATAAGCAAACACACTGGAATATAAACAAACTGGCATATAAACAAACACACTGGCATATAAACAAACACACTGGCATATAAACAAACAAATTAGCAAACAAACTAACTAACTAACATTAAAGCAAACAAACTGGAATATAAACCAGCAAACTGGCATATAAGCAAGCAAACTAGCATTCAAGCCAACAAACTGGAATACAAACAAACAAACTGGCATATAAACAATCAAACTGGCATATAAACCTGGTTATGAGGCTCAATACGGCATCTGTGTAAACTTTTGTCATGCCCCTTGTTAAAGGTCAAGTAATGTGGGTTATTTAAGGCTTGCTTTTCAAAGAATTATATTATTTTCTGACAATTCTGTTTTGTAATCTTTCATTATTATTTGAACCCCTCCAACAGACAATATTTTTTGATAAGCCTAAAAACAGTATTACAAAAAATATCGGAGAATAATTTTCAGTATGTTACAATGATTTGGATGGGTGTTTGCCAATTTGATACATGTATTTCGTTTTATTGTTCCCTGCAAGGAAACAATACTGACCTACTCAAAGTAAGAAAAGGGGGCTCTGTTGCCTAGTGGTTAGAATACAGAGTTTGAACTTATTAGAACCCCGCATACCCTGTATGGGTTTTAAATTAAACTTTAAACCTTAGTGATGGCATTTGGACTTGGATCAGAGGCAGTCTCCTGACTAAGTTATGGGGAGTTTTGGGGTCTTTCTCCATTATCATGAGATGCACGGCAATAGTATTAAAATAAGTGACCAAGATGTAAAACCAATACAGTGAAGCCTCGTTTATCCGGACCCCGATTATCCGGATGTCTCGCAATCCGAACGAAATTGTAAGGGAACGGAATTATTTGACCAGTTTGTTGCAGACGACTTTTGAAAATATTGTGGGTAAGGGAGAAATTGCTCGTAACGAGCAATTTCTCCTTTTCCCACAATGTTTTCTGCCCTATCAGAAGATTATCTTTGAATTTCATCACGTTTTGATATGTCGTCTGCAAACTCTTTCAATTTGGGACGGTCGACAATTTTGCGTTTGCTAAAGGGCTATAAGTATACACGTGCATACAGACCGTTTATGTCTTAATGTGTATAAGAACATGCTCTGCTTCATAAGTCCAGATTATTCGGTAAACCGGACATTTTGTTGGGAACGGATATGTTCGGATTAACGAGACATCACTGTATTAATTAATTGAGCATTCATGGTTGACAAATGGAATGTCGTTATTAGTTTCAACAGACAAATCATTGTATTTCCCTTTCTTTCTTATGGCATAAGGTGATTGGTTTAAAAACAATGAGCAGAGGCTCTAATGCTTAGTCAATAGCTTGTCCGACGTGCAATACATGTACAATATTCTCTCCGGGATTTGATAAAAAAGTGAATGCAACATGGTGTACTAGTAATCGTGACTTTCCACTATTCATCTACGTTCCTGTGGGAAAGAAGTCAGCAGTTTGGAAAGAATATTGTACTATACTGATGAGGGAATTCCTAGAGCAAAGAAAGCTGCATCTTCAACCTAGTCGAAATGATCCAGACGTAGATATTGAGTTCTACGTGTCATTCTAGATCTGGATGCATTTCATATCGATAATAAGCGGTTGTCTCGTTTCTGATTGGTCCACATTTTGTATTCTCGTCACCGATTGGTCCCCTCAGGCGCAGAAGTTGAACGTTGACGTGTTTTTATTGCACAGTGCTTCCAAGCTGTAAGGCAGTTACAAATTGGATTATTCGAGTTATCTTCGACTGTGAAATGATATGACTGAAATACTGTTGAAGTGGCTCTACACCACATTCAAACCTAAACTGGTTCCCTGCTGTCTACTGGCTACACTATGATATACAAGATAGACACGGGGCAGACTACAAAGCCTGGGCGATTTGAATGTTCAAAACGTAACGTTCAAAAATGCCAAAACAACAAGCAACAACATACACGGTTGTTTCCCAAGAATCGTTGTTTTGCAATAATCGCCCAAGAATCGTTGTTTTGCAATATTTTCGCAGGACAAAAGAGTGCATAATTTGCTTTAATTCAAAACAAAAGATATGAAACTTGGCCAGGAACATTTGGTTATAACCCTTAGCCCACGTTTTAAGTATTGAAACATTAGTTGAATGGATAGAAACCTCCGTGTAAAAACTTTACCAAGGTGTGACGCCGACTCCTACGCCCTAGTAAGTATTGAAACATTAGTTGAATGGATAGAAACCTCCGTGTAAAAACTTTACCAAGGTGGGACGCCGACTCCTACGCCCTCGTAAGTATTGAAACATTAGTTGAATGGATAGAAACCTCCGTGTAAAAACTTTACCAAGGTGGGACGCCGACTCCTACGCCCTAGTAAGTATTGAAACATTAGTTGAATGGATAGAAACCTCCATGTAAAAACTTTACCAAGGTGTGAGGCCGACTCCTACGCCCTAGTAAGTATTGAAACATTGGGTGAATGAATGAAACCTCCGTGTAAAAAAGCACCAAAGGTAGCGCTTGCGACTCCCTAGTAAGTATTGAAACATTAGTTGAATGAATGAAAACCTCCGTGTAAAACTTTACCAAGGTGTGACGCCGACTCCTACGCCCTAGTAAGTATTGAAACATTAGTTGAATGGATAGAAACCTCCGTGTAAAAACTTTACCAAGGTGTGACGCCGACTCCTACGCCCCAGTAAGTATTGAAACATTAGTTGAATGGATAGAAACCTCCGTGTAAAAACTTTACCAAGGTGTGACGCCGACTCCTACGCCCTAGTAAGTATTGAAACATGAGTTGAATGGATAGAAACCTCCGTGTAAAAACTTTACCAAGGTGTGACGCCGACTCCTACGCCCTAGTAAGTATTGAAACATTGGTTGAATGGATAGAAACCTCCATGTAAAAACTTTACCAAGGTGTGACGCCGACTCCTACGCCCTAGTAAGTATTGAAACATTAGTTGAATGGATAGAAACCTCCCTGTAAAAACTTTACCAAGGTGTGACGCCGACTCCTACGCCCTAGTAAGTATTGAAACATTAGTTGAATGGATAGAAACCTCCATGTAAAAACTTTACCAAGGTGTGACGCCGACTCCTCCGCCCTAGTAAGTATTGAAACATTAGTTGAATGGATAGAAACCTCCGTGTAAAAACTTTACCAAGGTGGGACGCCGACTCCTACGCCCTAATAAGTATTGAAACATTGGTTGAATGGATAGAAACCTCCATGTAAAAACTTTACCAAGGTGTGACGCCGACTCCTACGCCCTAGTAAGTGTTGAAACATTGGTTGAATGGATAGAAACCTCCGTGTAAAAACTTTACCAAGGTGTGACGCCGACTCCTACGCCCTAGTAAGTATTGAAACATTAGTTGAATGGATAGAAACCTCCGTGTAAAAACTTTACCAAGGTGTGACGCCGACTCCTACGCCCTAGCAAGTATTGAAACATTAGTTGATAGAAACCTCCATGTAAAAACTTTACCAAGGTGTGACGCCGACTCCTACGCCCTAGCAAGTATTGAAACATTAGTTGAATGGATAGAAACCTCCGTGTAAAAACTTTACCAAGGTGGGACGCCGACTCCTACGCCCTAGTAAGTATTGAAACATTAGTTGAATGGATAGAAACCTCCATGTAAAAACTTTACCAAGGTGTGACGCCGACTCCTACGCCCTAGTAAGTATTGAAACATTAGTTGAATGGATAGAAACCTCCGTGTAAAAACTTTACCAAGGTGGGACGCCGACTCCTACGCCCTAGTAAGTATTGAAACATTAGTTGAATGGATAGAAACCTCCATGTAAAAACTTTACCAAGGTGTGACGCCGACTCCTACGCCCTAGTAAGTATTGAAACATTGGTTGAATGGATAGAAACCTCCGTGTAAAAACTTTACCAAGGTGGGACGCCGACTCCTACGCCCTAATAAGTATTGAAACATTAGTTGAATGGATAGAAACCTCCGTGTAAAAACTTTACCAAGGTGTGACGCCGACTCCTACGCCCTAGTAAGTATTGAAACATTGGTTGAATGGATAGAAACCTCCGTGTAAAAACTTTACCAAGGTGTGACGCCGACTCCTACGCCCTAGTAAGTATTGAAACATTAGTTGAATGGATAGAAACCTCCGTGTAAAAACTTTACCAAGGTGTGACGCCGACTCCTACGCCCTAATAAGTATTGAAACATTAGTTGAATGGATAGAAACCTCCGTGTAAAAACTTTACCAAGGTGTGACGCCGACTCCTACGCCCTAGTAAGTATTGAAACATTAGTTGAATGGATAGAAACCTCCGTGTAAAAACCTTACCAAGGTGTGACGCCGACTCCTACGCCCTAGTAAGTATTGAAACATTAGTTGAATGGATAGAAACCTCCGTGTAAAAACTTTACCAAGGTGTGACGCCGACTCCTACGCCCTAGTAAGTATTGAAATATTAGTTGAATGGATAGAAACCTCCGTGTAAAAACTTTACCAAGGTGGGACGCCGACTCCTACGCCTTAGTAAGTATTGAAACATTAGTTGAATGGATAGAAACCTCCATGTAAAAACTTTACCAAGGTGTGACGCCGACTCCTACGCCCTAGCAAGTATTGAAACATTAGTTGAATGGATAGAAACATCCGTGTAAAAACTTTACCAAGGTGTGACGCCGACTCCTACGCCCTAGTAAGTATTGAAACATTGGTTGAAATGGATAGAAACCTCGTGTAAAAACTTACCAAGGTGTGACGCCGACTCCTACGCCCTAGTAAGTATTGAAACATAAGTTGAATGGATAGAAACCTCCGTGTAAAAACTTTACCAAGGTGTGACGCCGACTCCTACGCCCTAATAAGTATTGAAACATTAGTTGAATGGATAGAAACCTCCATGTAAAAACTTTACCAAGGTGGGACGCCGACTCCTACGCCCTAGTAAGTATTGAAACATTAGTTGAATGGATAGAAAACCTCCGTGTAAACTTCTTACTCAAGGTGGGACGCCGACTCCTACGCCCTAGTTAGTATTGCCAAACATTAGTTGGAAATGGATAGAAACCCGTGTAAAAATCCTTTACCAAGGTGTGTGACGCCGACTCTACGCCCCAATAAGTATTGAAACATTAGTTGAATGGATAGAAACCTCCGTGTAAAAACTTTACCAAGGTGTGACGCCGACGCCTACGCCCTAGTAAGTATTGAAACATTAGTTGAATGGATAGAAACCTCCGTGTAAAAACTTTACCAAGGTGTGACGCCGACTCCTACGCCCTAGTAAGTAATGAAACATTAGTTGAATGGATAGAAACCTCCGTGTAAAAACTTTACCAAGGTGTGACGCCGACTCCTACGCCCTAGTAAGTATTGAAACATTAGTTGAATGGATAGAAACCTCCGTGTAAAAACTTTACCAAGGTGGGACGCCGACTCCTACGCCCTAGTTAGTATTGAAACATTAGTTGAATGGATAGAAACCTCCATGTAAAAACTTTACCAAGGTGTGACGCCGACTCCTACGCCCTAATAAGTAGTATAGCTCTCCTTTTTATTCCAATAGTCGAGACAAAAACCCTGTTCAATAGCTTACTCCCTTATACCACCTACAATACTTATCTGCAACAGGCGTAATAAAAAGGACATGACAAAAGGAAGTCATTGCTTGTGACAAACAATGCCTCCTTTTCTCCCCAAGCCGCCAGAATCGAGCAAGTGGATCGGCGAGATAAAACTCTAAGGGAAGGTCATGGACAGGACGAAAGGGTCTCCCTTTATTCTATACTTGGCATCGGCTGTACGTGCACTATATAAATTATGCACTCTTTTGTCCTAAGAAAATATTGGTTTATTTTTTGTGTGCATGTTCGAATCTCAACAACTATTGTAAGGTTGTCAACAGCTATTCTAAGGTTGTCAACAGCTGTTCTAAGATTGTCAACAGCTATTCTAAGGTTGTCAATAAGGTTGTCAACAAATATTGTAAGGTTGTCAACAACTGTTGTAAGGTTGTCAACAGCTATTGTAAGGTTGTCAACAACTATTGTAAGGTTGTCAGCAACTTTTGTAAGGTTGTCAGCAGCTATTGTAAGGTTGTCAACAACTATTGTAAGGTTGTCAACAACTATTGTAAGGTTGTCAACAACTATTGTAAGGTTGTCAACAGCTATTGTTAGGTTGTCAACAGCTATTGTAAGGTTGTCAACTGCTATTGTAAGGGAATCATTGTATGCATCCTCATATTTTAGAAACTTTCACCGACCTATACCCCTCTCCGACATTATCGAAAAGTTGAGCATGCTGCCTTATGGACAGCTCTTGTTCTTTATGATGCTATATTATATATTGGCCAAAGTTATCTAGACGTAGACCTTTATATCCCAAAAGGTCACGACCTTTACTTACCCTTAGCCATGTAACCCTAGGGTCAGATAGTACAGTGCGGGACGAAATTAGAACAGAACATATTTTTAGTTTAGTACATCATCATACATACATAGCGTGAAAAACAAATATATCGCATGGTGTATGAAAAAAGCTACATTTCAGAATATTTATAATAGAACTCAATCTCATCTCGAGAAGAACAGGAGCAAATGAAGAAATCGCGAGTTCCATGTGCTGCGTGGCCCAGTGGTTAGGGTGGTGGACTCTGAACTCGGGGTCCCGGGTTCGACCTGCGGTTTCGTGGGAGTGGCCTTTGGCAAGTCACTTCAGAGCCCTAGCCTAGTACTGGTGCATCCAGGCCGTTACATAACTGAACAAATGGTACGGCACTGACGAAGAGGACCCATATGGGGTCGTTGTCAGTAACTTAAAGGCCCATAAAAGGAGATAAATGCTTTATCAAACTTTATTATTTGGTAAAGTTTTGGATAGATTCAAATAGTTATCACTAAAAAACACCATCAGCACAACTTAAATGTGAAAGTTGACCAGAAATGACCCAGATAAGCAAGTTTTGTAACTCAGTTTTCCTGATTCTTCACCCCGGACCTTGACAGTTGATATACACATTTTTGAACCGATCAATCAGAATGTGTTATTTTGAATATGTAAACAAACAGGTTGTTGATAAACATGATTGAATTGGAGACAACTATATTTCATGCACAAAATAACTTATTTTAAATGAGTCTATTTAATAGGGTTTCAATACATTTCTATACTAATTCTCATGACTTTTATGAACATAATAAAACAACTCGGTAATTTTTTCGGTAATTTATGTGTACTCCTCTCCTGTGATGTGCTTTTAATATAACTCTAATGTATAGCATGCTTACATTTTAGAACGTATTGCATATATACGTGTTATATATAGTTCACAATGTCACCGTTTCATCCTTTGACATGTTGATTGGTATTTTGTTTTCTTAAATTGTCGCCTTGAACAGTTTGGAATCTTTGCTTTCTAAGAGGACCTATTTTCTACCGACGAAATGACAACATACATAGATTTTTAAAGTAACATAAGATTAGATTATTGACAGCTTTCGAATACCCGTTTATGTCCGTACAGATATAATATAGAACACTCATATTTAAGATATTTGGGTTCGTATTCCCGCGGAGAATTTCTTTTAATTTCATCCCAATAAGATTAAACAAAAAAATGATAAGTTAGTAAAACGAAATGTGTCTGTTTTTCTATCATACTAAAAATTCTAACTTGGGAAAAACAAATTTTGTTTGTACTCCCGAGATAGGCTTATGAAATGAAAATAACTCACGAAGTTTGTTGTTATTATCGAAATAACTCAGGAAGTTTGTTGTTATTATCGAAATAACTCACGAAGTTTGTTGTTATTATCGAAATAACTCACGAAGTTTGTTGTAATTATCGAAATAACTCACGAAGTTTGTTGTTATTATCGAAATAACTCACGAAGTTTGTTGTTATTATCGAAATAACTCACGAAGTTTGTTGTTATTATCGAAATAACTCACGAAGTTTGTTGTTATTATCGAAATAACTCACGAAGTTTGTTGTTATTATCGAAATAACTCACGAAGTTTGTTGTTATTATCGAAATAACTCACGAAGTTTGTTGTTATTATCGAAATAACTCACGAAGTTTGTTGTTATTATCGAAAAAACTCAGGAAGAACCTTTTTTCGTATTCCAGAGATAGGCTTTATAAAAAGGAAATAACCCATGAACAGAAGATATGTTTGTTCGTATTCTCGCCTTACAAAATGTTATCTCAGGAAAAGAGAAGTGTGTACGAAATTATAATAATATTTAGAGGAAAAAAACCCTCAGAAAAACGAAATTAAAAAAAATAAATGAAATCTTGCACATGTATGTCACCACAGTGCTACCGTAGTTCTGGGTTTCTTTTCAAGAAAGAAAGACAAATAAAATAGGTCAGCCCTCCTGATAACATATTAACTTGACCGAATTCAGATATTCCGAAACCAAAATACCGCGCGAAATGGTCCGAAATTCGACGTTACGCTGGCTCGGCGCTTTGCTGCTCGTCTGTGCGTTTTGTGTACGCGTTGCTCGGTGTCAGGCGGCACCCGACCCAACCTTGCTGCAAGCCCTCGGGGATCACGGGGATCGAATCGCCGACCTAGAGGCCGTTGTGAAGCGATTGACGGCGGCATATGA
The DNA here is from genome assembly GCA_947846245.1 of Cerastoderma edule. Lineage (NCBI taxonomy): Eukaryota > Metazoa > Mollusca > Bivalvia > Cardiida > Cardiidae > Cerastoderma > Cerastoderma edule. Next base: position 17,759,894 of record OX401421.1, read on the forward strand.
CGAGACAACACGGCTGGCAAACTCCCTGAGAGCGCAGAATTTTCAGTTGAAGGCGGACATACGGGTTGGTTGGCTATTTAATTACTATACTGAACCAGGGTACCGTTTTACTAAACAACTTAAGGAAAATATTTGCGTAAGTCATAACTGATACACATGGACAGTATCTTCAATGAAAGTACAATATTGCAATGTGACACGAAGCGTCTCGGAGATGATGTGTTACGTTGCAATATTGCTTCGCCAAAAAGTGAAATAAGAGGACATAAGGGTATTTTGGCTATTTAATTACTATATTCAATCGGAAGTTTTTTTTTATCATTAAAAACCCATTACCAAATAATAACGACATTTGACCAGTTTACATATCCGTGGAGACAAAGACGTAACAATAACACACCATTCTTGATGCGAAAAATGATGATAAGTCCGACATGTCCATATGAACGGGGTTTTTAAGGTGTGTATCAAACCATGACCAATCCCTGCTTCATTTATCCGGAAAAATCGCCGGAAACGCATATGTCCGGATTAACGAGATTTCACTGTAATATTCCGTGTATATATCTGCAAGTAAAGTTTGTTGGGGCGTACAGACGTACTTCTATCTGTCTAATTTCCGCCCAGTGGAAGCGAACTGTTTGACGACACTGTAAAACTTATGTAAGGTCATCATCATAAAGTGGTTGCCAGTTTTTGTTAATGCCGTAGATACGAACAAAAATTGAAACGGGTGTTTGTAACAAAAATCGGTAACAATCGGTTAAAACTCCGATGTTGACCGAACAAATCATCGAGAGTGAATTAAATGAGCTTCCGTCACAATCGATGTAACATAAATAAGTTTAAGCTTAAGCTAACAATCCTTAAGATGATAACAACAGCAGCACTTTTGTGTTTCAAAGGGAATAGAGATCCGGACCGGAAGTTGCTGCCGGCCACCAACCCCTCCTCTGACGACCTCCGTGTATTCCAATGTTGGCTCGACGTCTGGTAGTGGGCAAACACACACAACACAAACACTTATCGGTCAGACAACCACCACAGCTGTGAAGCCGACAACTGTGAATCCAACAACTGTAAAGCCAACGACTTTACCAACAACCGCCGCGCCAAGTCCATTCACTAACTGCGACCAAGTTCGTGCAGCTTATCCCACCGAGAGTCAGAAAACGATTGACATTAACGTGGGTAAGCAATCTGAACTCTGACATTATACGTCAAACTGAACACATCGGTTTTATCCAATGAAAAAATGCCTCTGAAATGATATGGATGACGCCATATTGTTTCCTGCGAGAATGACGTCACTTTACTTTCGTTTTCAAAAATAGATTTTAAATGTGAAATTTAAAAAGTCGTTAAATTTGATTAAGGAAACAACTATATATGTCGCAACTTATAATTTGGCTAATTCGCACGAGTTACCGATAAAAAGAGATTTAAAAGGATGTCCAAGTGGCAACACTCCTTACACATTGAACTACTTAACGTGGACGCTTAGAACATGTGTTATACGCTGGGCCGATTTACCCGAAAAATTGTAACCCAACACTTATATCCGAGGAGTACTTCTCAGCTCACGGAAAAAACCCGAGTAGTTCCGATTGATATCAGAGGTGTACTTCTCGGCTCACGGAAATGCCCGATTAGTTCCGATTGATATCAGAGTTTAACTTCTCAGCTCCCGGAAATAACCGAGAAGTTCCGACTGATATCAGAGGTTAACTTCTCAGTTCACGGAAATGCCCGAGTAGTTCAGATTGGTTATACGGAAGTCGCCATTTTGATTATTTTTGGACTACTTTCGTTTTTTCAAACTTTCAAATGAATGTGATATCAAAGGAAGCTTCCGTTGTCTGGTGGTTAGAGGACAGGGTACATTTCTACTTAACAATTTACGCTTGGGATTTGCGTGAGTTTAAAACAACATTTCCTCTTATTTTAATATTGGGCTAAGCAATATTGCAAAGTTACACATCATTTAAATCGTCTCTCCGAGACGCTTCCAATGACGTGTAACTTTGCAATATTGTACTTTCATTGAAGATACTATCCATGTGTATCAGTTATGACTTACGCAAATACTTTCCTTAAGTTGTGTAGTAAAACGGTACCCTGAACTTGAAACCACATGGCCTTCAAATCCTGTTGAGGGTATTTTGAATTTTCATAGATGTAGTCTCCCGGGGTTACGGAATGGCAATGATTATTCCTGGCTTCATTTAGAGTCGGGCATCGCAACATAACTGAAATATTGTTGACGCGATGTAAAACTTATAATAACAAGCACATTATTTTCAAAATGATTATCTGGTTTGATTAAGGAAACAATTTCATAGTTGATAATTTCACCTCGAATTGTGAGTGTCAAAGTGACCGGAAAATACCGCAGCCTACCTTTGGTTAGTTCTAATAACTGTTTACAAACATTAACCATTTAAATGTTTGTTTTTTCTGTAGCACAATTATGCTATATCTTCAATTCATGGTTGTAAAACGAGGGTGATACGTGTTTCAATTATCTGATCTCATATCACGCTTTAAATCGGCGATGATATTCTTTTAGTATGAGACATTGAAAAAAAAAAGATATAATCTTCAATCTGTGAGAAAGTCCTTTTAAGGTAGAATACCCATAAGCCGCCATTTTGGAATATTTTGTTTCGTCGAATTATTTTGGTCATTCTCCGCAATCCCATACACCGGTCGGGGACGGAGCCATTCGGTTTGCTACGAATAGTTTCGGCTCAGACGGTTGTATACCAAGAACAAGCTAAATAATCCGACGAAGAAAATGTATCAAAGTGACGGGTTATGGGTATTTTACCTTAATAGTGAAGGCCGTAATTTCGAGGTATATTTTAGCGGGTGTTTTCCCTTTTCCCCCCACAGTAAATTCAACAGGAGGCTATGATAAATCGGTGGTGTGTGAATTCGATACAGAAGGGGCGTGGCTTGTAATACAGAGGCGACAGGACGGTTCCGTGAGTTTTAATCGGACATGGGCCGAGTACCAAGACGGGTTTGGGGATATTTCCGGAGAGTTCTGGATCGGTAACTATGTTCATATAGTTTATGATTTAGTAACCATGTAAATGTATATATTTCCGGAGAGTTCTGGATCGGTAACTATGTAAATATATGCAGTTTATGATTTAGTAACCATGTACATGTAAGTGCAGATATTTCCGGAGAGTTCTGGATCGGTAACTATGTAAATATATGCAGTTTATGGTTTAGTAACCATGTACATGTAAATGTAGATATTTCCGGAGAGTTCTGGATCGGTAACTATGTAAATATATGCAGTTTATGGTTTAGTTACAATGTACATGTAAGTGCAGATATTTCCGGAGAGTTCTGGGTCGGTAACTATGTAAATATATGCAGTTTATGGTTTAGTAACCATGTACATGTAAGTACAGATATTTCCGGAGAGTTTTGGATTGATAGCTTTGTTAATAAAATGCATGGTTTGGTAGCTCTGTGAAATCATACTTTGGCTTAATACTTATGTTGACTTGTATGGTGTCTTTGTAAGTATCTTGAATGATAATATGGATCGGTAACTTTGAAAACTTACGCGATGGATAATAAATATATATATACTTTAAAACCTGAATTGCTACAAATTGACATGTTTTCTTAAAACATGGATTCAAAGCTAAGTTTGATGAAGACATGGATTGTGTACATTGTTACGTAACCGCCTCACTCTCTACAGCATAGTAACAATCAATCAGGACAATATGTGACCTCTGAGTTACTGAACCGACTCTTTAGCTCAGTGGTTATGTCTTGGACTGTCACCCCGGAGAACCGGGAACGAATCCCCACAGGGGACAACAAATCCAAAGTAGATTTTTCTAGCTATGCTTTGTTGCGGACATTGTTCGTAAGAATATGTTGATATAAAACTTCGTTAATATATTGATATATAACTAGGTTGACTGAACCGATTACTATATTTAACTATACCATATATTGCGATATTCTTCAAACAGGTCTTTGCTGCCCCCCCCCCCCATTTTTTTCCAAATACTGCATTGATATACCACGTATCAGTTTCAAAACCCTCTATGTTTAGGTTTCGATATGTAAATATGTAAAACGCGCTGATTCACTGACAGTAGGATAATTGGAAGCTAACCATTTCTTTCCCTATAACTGTACAACAGATTTGACTGGTTTATGATACACACTGGAGAGTAGCCTTAGGGAACGAAATGAGTGTGTATTTAAGTTTTTAGGCTTTCAGATTTCTTTCATGTGTGAAGAAGCACCTTGACCATTTACCAAACGCCAAATTTTCCACTCTACCAAATTTAAAGAGTTTTCAAACTACATTTCAAACAGTGATGAAATTGGAATTTAATCTTCTGATAGGACAGGAAACATTGTGGGAAAAGGAGAAATTGCTCGTTACAAGTAATTTCTCCTTTTCGCACAAAGTTTTCCAGAGTCGTCTTTAACAAACTGGTCAAACGTCGTTATTGTTTGGTAAAGGGTTAAACACACCATATTTTCACGTCCCCTGTGTTATAGGTAACGTCCCACATAGTTACATATACTGATGCTTCCTGGATGTATTATGCTTTCAATAGCTAGATTTATCTGTATATCCTAGCATCTTTAACACTCTATATTTGTGCGTTCCATATTTTAACCTCCCCTGTGTTGTAGGTAACGATGTGCTACACTCCCTGACAACCAATGACCAGTACATGGTCCGGATTGAGATTGGAGACTGGGCCAGTAATATGAGATATGCCGAGTACCAGCACTTTACGGTTGGTTCCCCGAGGGAGAACTACATGCTGTCCGTTGGTTCCTATACGGGAACAGCAGGTAACCAGTCATTGCTATAGTAACAAATCTGCGATCCATGGTTCCCTTTATTTGCTGTAAAAGTCAATTTCTCATGGTTCCCTTTTTTACACTTATAATTGCTACATTTAAATACAGGTAACCAGTGATTGCTATATTGACAAATCACCGACCCATGTTACCTTCTTTTCCTATAAAAATCAATTTCCCATGGTTCCCTTTTTTACACTTATAACTCCGACATCTAAATACAGGTAACCAGTGATTGCTATAATGACAAATCACCGACCCATGTTACCTTCTTTTCCTATAAAAATCAATTTCCCATGGTTCCCTTTTTTACACTTATAACTCCGACATTTAAATACAGGTAACCATTACAATAACAATCCCCTACCAATGGTTCCCTTCTTTTGCACGTGTACGTAGGTTCATAGAAGTGGACCAGGGGCAACAAGTTTGTTAATTGGTTAAAAAATGATGAAATGTCAAGATCAAAAACTTTTAGACCTCGCCCTACATGTGTTAACCCTTTCCCAAACAATAACGACATTTGCCCTCTTGGTTTCAGATGACTTAAAGCCACACTTGCGCTCATTTTCACAAAAATTATGAAAGTTCTAAAATAATTGAAAACTAACATAAATGAACTTTAAATTCCATTTCACAGAGGATTTGTGACTGCAACACGTTCACATGATGCTTTTAAAAGAGTGAATACTGTAAGGTTTGTTTACAATTAGCGATAAAACTAGGTCAGCTGAGAAATGTTGGTAACCAATAAAACCCAAGAAATTCTCCATTTTGAATGTTCACGTTGTTGATATTAGATAAATGACAGTATCTTATATGTTTCACATGATTTTTCTAACCAGGTGAGCGCCACTCATTAATCTGAGCGCTCCTTGCTATTTCAGGTGTTACTCGAATGTAAACAAGAAAAGTTAAATTGGTTGGCACCAAATTTATGAAGATAACTCTTTGATAATGAATAGTGAATAGTGCAGGCGTTATATTTTCATGATCCTGTGGTTTCTCGCTATGTTTCAACATATTCTATCATAATTTGTAACTTACATTACCCAGTTTTGTTGTTTTTCTGAGCGCAAGTATGCTTTTAAGAAAAAAATGTGGGAAAAGGAGCAATTGCTCGTTTCCTTTTCCCACAATGTTTTCTGCCCTATCAGAAGATTTTTATCCAAATTTCATTACATTTTGAAATGCCGTCTGCAAACTCTTTGAATTTGGGACGGTCGAAAATGGTGTGTTTGGGAAAGGGTTAAGGACATTTAAGCGTTTATTCTTTTTTTTATATTTTTTTTATATATTCATTTCATCTCAGTCGTAGCGTGTGTGACTTGCAGAACATGAGTTATAAGTTCGGAACACCGTATGGTCAGCATTCGGAGAGACGATTCCAATGATTTGTTACTTTGCAATGATGCTTTGCCCAATATTGAAATATAAGGACTTGTTGTTTGAAACTTACGCAAATCCTAAGCGTAAACTGTTTAATAAAACGGTACCCTGGACGATTATGCAAATTTGAGAACCTAACACATTTTTATAGAAAATATGTGGGTATATAAAAAGACAGATCAGTGGACGACAGTGTTTTTCACCGACCGGATGTGATTGTGTCTTTTAGATGTTGATTTGTTCGGTTCGTTACATTGGTGGAATCGATGTGATGAAGATTTCCATTCTATAGGTGTTGCCTTTCCAAGGAATTCCCCACGGTCCAAGACTTGGGATGAGCCTTCTGCAAGGTTGCAATAGCGTAACTTATGCTGACGACTATGCAACTTTGAGAACCTTACATATTGTTATACATTCTATAGAACGTGAAAGTATATAAATAGACAACACAACCGATCAGCGGACAACAGTGTTTGTCATTGACCGGATGTGTTTGTGTCTTTTAGGTGTTTCTGCATATCTCTATGAGTTTTACATAGTGTCAAAACCATTTCAGTTATATTGCAATGCCCTACTCTTTGTGATAAAGGAAGACCAAATACTCAACTGCCCGTACGGGATTGTAAAGCCGAGAAGAACAATTTTGCTTTTCGTATTTTAGATGTCTATTTGCTCCGTTCGCTACATTGGTGGAATCGGCGCAATGAAGATTTCACTTCTATAGGTGTTGCCTTTCCAGAAATGCCGATGATTCTACCCGCCTTGACCTTGAGCCCTTATGGGCAGTTGAGTATGGGGTCTACCTCCATCATTAAGAGTCGGGCATAGCTGCATAACTGAAATAATGTTGATGTGATGTAAACCCATAAAAGAAAAAAAAACTTAGGAAGGGCCTTCTTCAAGGGTGCAATAGCGTAACTTGTGTTGACGACTATGCAACTTTGAGAACCTTACATATTGTTATACATTCTAATGAACGTGAAGGTATATTAATTGGACAACACAGCTGATCAGTGGACGACAGTGTTTTTCATTGATCAGATGTGATTGTGTCTTCTAGAGGGGTTCATTTGCACTGTTTGTTACGTATACAATTTGTCGAAATCATTGAAACAGTGAAATCATTGAAACACGGAAAAAACGTTGTAAAACTCCATTCCAACCTAGCTAGATAGATACATTTATTTCAATATTGTGCAACAGCAGACTCACATATGTCTGTATATAACTTACAGGGGATTCATTCCACTACCCCGAGTCACATATACTGTCCCAGCAACAGCAGACTCACATATGTTTGTATTTTACTTATAGGGGATTCATTCCACTACCCCGCGTCACAGATGCTGTCCCATCACCTCATGATGTTCTCTACACCTGATAATGACCACGACCACAACCACCTGAACTGTGCGGAGAAACTTCAGTCGGGATGGTGGTTCAACAGCTGTTACAGGTAAATATTATTACTACCGACTTTTATCGATCAACGGGTTCGTAGTATTAATGTTGTGGATATTTTTTTTGTATCAAAATAAGATAGTATTGAGTAGGTAGTATAGCAATCGTATCTACTCGGCAATCTCCGGCGCTAACCGGTAGATACGCCTCGTAGGTGTTTCATGAATGCACAAGAAAACCTGGAGAAATTCAGCTGAGTTTGACCGGATAACACGTACTATATCACAACATTACAGACAGAGACTTAATAGTTACGTTCATACGAGTACACACACATTGGTTCAATATCACAAGTTACTGTTGTTTGTTTTACTAATTTCATCAAAGATTATCATATGAACACACCTGTTTCATATTTTTTCAATTGTATCTACTCGGCAATCCCCGGCACAATAGCAAACGGACATTCTTCGTCGCCGCCATGTTGCAGGCCTACTTTCAAAATGGCTCCACGTGACCTCCGAGGTTATTTTGAGAAATGAACGAGGTATTCCGAATGTTAGTATAGGTCAATCGCGCGCTCCTGCGGTGTTTATGTTTCAATCGAACGATATATGTGCCATGCTTGTGATAAAGGGCGATTGGAATATCCGTGGTTTAGCTCGTCGATTGCAAAATAAACCCGTTCGAACGGTTAGCAATCTCCATTACAAATGACCTTTATTAAATCTGTACGGTTTTAGATCGAGATTGAAAGCTGTCAATAATCCAGCCTTATGTTATTTTCGAAACTCACGTTGTCATTTTATCGGTAGAATACAATTTATTATAAGAAAACGTTAACATCCAAATCCTAAAAAAGAACATCTTTTTCTAAATAGTTTAGCTGTCCTTTATGAAATAAATCATTCGAACGGTTTGCAATATCTGCAATACAAATGATCCATATACAAACAGAGTTAGTCTTATGTTATTTTAGAAGTCTACGTTGCCATTTCATCGGTAGAATACAATTCGTTTTAAAAAAAAAGTTAAAAAAAAACAAATCTGTGAGATAGTCGCTTTAAACGTAATTACTTGTGTACACTCTCCCAGCTCGAACCTGAACGGTCCGTACCTTGGTCACCCCTACGGCCAGCGGATGTTGGGCGAGGCTAACGGGGAGCCAACTCTCGAGGGAACCGGCGTCGAATGGTACCCCTTCAGGCGTCGTCAGTACTCGCTCCGCAAGGCCACCATGAAGCTGAAAATCATTCCCGCCTCAGTGCCGATGATGGGGTAAACACGTGACTGGTTATTGGTCACGTGAGTGGTAACGTGGGGTCACGTGGGCTGCATGGAGGCATTCGATTGGTCGTGAACAGTGTTTAGGAAGACGGACACAAAATGGACTTACTCCTTTTAGATATTACTCTGTTGAACTGTGACGATGTTTATACATTGCGGTAGTTAAAAGAAATCATATAAAAAAGTCACGTCCTTTTTAAGCTTCTGTTTATTAGTTGTTTATTTGCATTGAAATGCTTTACGTTTACAAACTTATCGTACTATAAGGATCAAAATGGTTCTCATCCGATATTTGATATGAAGCTTAGCAGTGAACACTAGCGCTAGATTCAGGGTTTGTGCAAGTTACAATTATTTCTATCCAGAAGGTTGGTGATGTCAAAATACAGGGCATTTACTTTGTTAACACAACAGTTAACTCTGAATGCTGGGTTTAACAATAAGCTATAAACAGTTATTTATATCCATCCTGCTGGTATTAACCCTTTAACAAACTTCAAATCTTCTACTGTCCTAAATTGAAAGAGTTTGAAGACGACAATTCAAAATGTGATGAAACTGAAAAACAGTCTTTCGATAGGGCAGAAAACATTTTGGGAATAGAAGAAATTGCTCGCTAAGAGCAATTTCTCCTTTTCCCACAATGCCTTCCAGAGTTGTCTGCAACAAACTGGTCAAATATCGTTATTGTTCGGTAAAGGGTTTACAAGATAGTCTGTTTATAAACTATAATGTTCATAAATTTGAGTTTTGACAATAATTGATTTTTAATTCGTGTTTATAAAAACGGTATTCTGGTGACTCCGACTTAAATATTCCAAACAAATTGACCATGGAGGATATTTCCTGTTGTTGGAAGATGAATTTATCACGCATCTCGGAAAAAGTGTTTCATCCATTAGTGAGAACACATAAACACGTAAAAACAAGCTCGTTTTCGTTTACTGTAACGTTTATTATGGTTTTATTATACATTTGATAAACTTTACATAATCTATGTATATATCATTTACACAACAAATGATGATTTAAAAAAAAATGAAAAAAATGATAAAGTTCTTTTCTGAAAATTGTGGTTTCCGGACTTTCCCGAAAATTGTGGTTTCCGGATTTTTCCGAAAATTGTGGTTTCCAGATTTTTCCGAAAACTGTTGTTTCCGGACTTTTCCGAAAACTTGGGTTTCAGGACTTTCCCGAAAACTTGGGTTTCCGGACCCAAAAGGTTACGTGATGCCGAAATGGACCACACTTTCTTACGACCAGGATTCGGAAAATCAAAATGAAAATCAATTTATTAGACATCGAATGCAACAAAAAAGTTCTATAAAAACATGTAAGAATAACATACAAAATACTTCAATGAAGAAACATAAATTAAAATGAAAGCAAATATTTGGACGGATTTCGTACATTAAAACAGATTTGAATTTGGACAGTTTTCATAAACTTATGCGGATTTAAAATAGCTGACATGTTGACGGAATTCATTAGTTTACACGGATTTAGAATAGCTGACATGTTGACGGAATTCATTAGTTTACACGGTTTAAAATAGCTGACATGTTGACGGAATTCATTAGTTAACACGGATTTAAAATAGCTGACATGTTGACAGAATTCATTAGTTTACACGATTTAAAATAGCTGACATGTTGACGGAATTCATTAGTTTACACGGATTTAAAATAGCTGACATGTTGACAGAATTCATTAGTTTACACGGATTTAAAATAGCTGACATGTTGACGGAATTCATTAGTTTACACGGATTTAAAATAGCTGACATGTTGACGTAATTCATTAGTTAACACGGATTTAAAATAGCTGACATGTTGACGGAATTCATTGGTTTACACGGATTTAAAATAGCTGACATATTGACGGAATTCATTAGTTTACACGGATTTAGAATAGCTGACATGTTGACGGAATTCATTAGTTTACACGGATTTAAAATAGCTGACATGTTGACGGAATTCATTAGTTTACACGGATTTAAAATAGCAGACATGTTGACGGAATTCATTAGTTTACACGGATTTAGAATAGCTGACATGTTGACGGGATTCATTAGTTTACACGGATTTAGAATAGCTGACATGTTGACGGAATTCATTAGTTTACACGGATTTAGAATAGCTGACACGTTGACGGTATTCATTAGTTTACACGGATTTAGAATAGCTGACACGTTGACGGAATTCATTAGTTTACACGGATTTAGAATAGCTGACATGTTGACGTAATTCATTAGTTTACACGGATTTTGAATAGCTGACATGTTGACGGAATTCATTAGTTTACACGGATTTAGAATAGCTGACATGTTGACGGAATTCATTAGTTTACACGGATTCAAATGGTAGCAAAATTAGGACGGATTTCATTAATTGTAACTGATTAAAATGATAGAAAACATTTGGACGAATGTCATAAGTCAACGTCAGGTTTATTGGTAACAGATATTTGAACTTATTTTTTAATTTAAAAAGGGTTTAAATGGCAGCAAATATTAACATGTTTTTCAGGAATTAACACGGAATCAAATGGCAACAATATATCTGGACGGATTTCAATGTATAAAACAGTTAAATAGAAAGCAGACTTGTGTAGGGAAATTCTTCTTTAACACAGATTTAAATTGTGTCATACATTTGATGAATTAATTACATGAGTTAATATTGTATTTAATGATATAAAAAACATTTGGATGAAATCAACAGTTTAACACGATTTAAATAACATTCATCTGGACGGAATGGATGAATAGATAAAGAGGTATCGAATAACATTGATATGAACGATCCCTAATGCTACAACATGATGTCTACGTACATATATTTTGGTATATCACAGTTTTGATGAGGCGATTTTAGACATAACAAATAATTGTATTTACAACGACAGACAGCGTCACATTTCAAACATATTGCAATGGATATATAATCATATAAACATTAACTACATCTTTTCCTTTGGTCAGGTAATATTTTCTCTCAATCGCATATCAAACTCATTTTTCATCGCATATGTTTTTATTTTGTAACTTATAATTACACAATTGTTCGATTATCCCTTTCCAAAACAACAAGTTTTCGACTGTCCTAAATTGAAAGAGTTTGCAGACGACATTTCAAAATGTGATGAAATTGAACAATATTCTTCGGAAAGAGCAGAAAACCTTGTGGGAAAAGGAGAAATTGCTCGTTAAGAGCAATTTCTCCTTTTCCCACAATGTTTTCTAAAATCGTCTGCAACAAAGTCGTCAAACGTCGTTATTGTTTTGGAAAGGAAAGAAACATACATATTGACAAAACTGCTAGAAAAATGTACGATTACAAAAGACAATAAATAACATTGTTATAAAAGCACCATCTAGAGAAATATCTTACAACAAAGAAACTGTTCTAACGTAACGTCCCTATACATTGTGACTGAACTAACGTTTATAGTTAATAAACAAAAATACCCCAAAAAAAAAAAAAGGAAAAACAAGCAAAGACAAAAACCAGGAACATAGTTATGTTTCAAGTTTCACCATATTTTGCAATACTCACGACACAGAAAAATGTTGCTTGTCACCAGCAATTTCTCCTTTTCCCACAATGTTTTCTAAAGTCGTCTACAACAAAAATGCCTCAAATGTCGTTATTGTTTGGGAAAGTGTTATATGAGTAACCTGCATATGGACAAAACTGCTAGAAAAATGTACGTTTCAAATTTCACCATATTTTGCAACACTCACGACACAGAAAATAGTTGCTTGTCACGAGCAACTTTCTCGTTTTATCGTGCTGTTGTTAACGAACTCGTACATATTTTTACGCTGGATTGACAAATCGGTAAATTATTTTAAATATGTAGTATATTTTCCGATTCTCTATCAGTGCTACAAGCCTTAGTGAACCAAAAGTTTGAGAACCCTTTGGTATGTCAGATTATTCAAAGGGTCTTTCATATTTTGTCTTCAAACAGACTTGTGTTCTGTTGGCTACCGAGCCACACCGGTATCATATGTAATGAGCATGCGGCATACATCTGTCTGAGCCGGAACTATTCGTATCAAACCGAAAAGTTCCGGCCCCGACCGGTGTATGCATATGATGACCGAAGTAATCCGACGAAAAATGAGTTTCAAAATGGCGGATTATGGGTATTCTACTCGGTCGGGAAATAGCTCACAAAGTTACACAAAGTTTTACACGGATGCTGCTTTGCGATGTTTTAGCCCTTTTTTTCTTATTCAAGTTTAAGTTTTCGAAATTTGTTTTATAACCACAGATAGTCAGGGCAAAACAAAATGTGTACATGATAACATCAACACACTCGTTTCCATTAAAAACATAATGAAAATGGGATATATTTAGACAAGTCATTTTCAAGTCACATTACGGACGTACACGAACTAACACGAACTTATAAGCAAAATAGGGTTATATTGCATCTTTATTCTGCCATTTAATTAGAATTGTCTCTTGTTTATCTAATGACACCTATGTAATGATGCCCCTTATTATCCAGGGAATATCTTCGTTCGTATTTAAAGTTATGGTATCAAAGGAGTACTTGCAATTTTGAGTATTCCATTTTATGGATTTAATCATTTTGTTCCCTGGAATGAGGTATACAAGGACTATCTCACAGATTGAAGATGTAGCCTTTTTGAAATAAAATGTTCTCTATGAAGGTTTGGAAGCTGTCAATAATCAAGTGTTATGTTACTTTTAAAAATTTAAGTTACCATTTTATCGGTAGAAGACAATTCATTTTAAAAAGATAAAACTCCAAATGCGTTAAATAGTCCCTTTAACGTTGGAATAATTCGGACACATGACACGAATGCCGCTTTAAATAAAAACAATTGAACAGCATTCAATCCCTTCAAGGACCCTGCCTAAACCCGAATGATTTAGTTACACCTTTTGGCACTTTCCGGAAATCATGAGGCGCTCGTAAGTTTCCGTTGCGAACTTGGCCGTTCCCGGAGTACGTTAGTGTGTTCCCGGAAAGCACGATCTTTTTCCTTGACCTCCTCGGCAATGTCACCGCGACCGCTCTTAAGCAGCGCCGAGCTGAGAATGCCAACCTGTTGGAGAGAAATTTAAGTCAGTTTACAGAGTTGTCGTTCTTTATACAGGCATTATGTATTGGCAAACAGTTAACACTTAGAATGCTGGGTAATTTCTAAAGATAGATTTTGGTGTAGTCTGCTTCCCCAAACTTTAAATATCTGCTTAGTTTTGTTGAGTTACGATATTCAGATTAGCAAAAAGGTTAGATCACAGGCCAGCCGCCAATTTACTTGGATCTTGCCTACTTACATAAGCATGAAGTCGGTTCCAGCACTATAAGGATTAGAATAAAACAAAATAGATAAAAAAATAAAGAATGAAAAAAGCAACAACATATATTGATCAGGCGGGGAATCACGTGACCAACATTTACGACCTTACGTCCGAACAAGATGGCCGCACTTAAACCGACCGTTTTTGACATGCGCGCCCGTCGACTGATTTTTCTGCCGAGTGTTCGACATAACGCTGTTATAGAGCAAAGGTTAGCGTATACCACAGGAACCGGAAAGGTGATGGCCAACTCATGCAGGGTACACGATGTGACTTTCATTGGCAAAAGTAGGTGAAAAAAAAGTAAAAATACATGGATGCGGTCATCTTGTTCGGACATTAGATCTTAAAAATTTGTCACGTGATTCCCCCGCCTGTTGATCCAGATTAGGTAAGAGTCATATAGATGGTCTGGTATTTCCCTTCAAGAGATGCCTTGATTACGTTTTTCCAATGGGGCAAAATCCCTGAACAAGTCACATCTTGTCTTTGGAAGTGCTATCTCCGTGGTTTGCTGCCACTTTAATACGATACTGCTTTTTGGATCATTAAACTCCTTTGAAGTTCGTTTTCAATTACTTTCAAATAAGGGTGGGAGTGTGTGGGTGGGGTGGTGATTGGATGGTGGAAGCCAGGTACCAATTCCAAAGCAGACCTAAGTAACCTTCTGCCGAACATGATACTTCACGTTTACAATTGCCATGGATAAGTGATATCTAATGTCATAGATTAGGAAACCACTTAAACTAAAGGATCATTATATCCCTATGATTAATTCATCATGTTGTCCCGATCGATTCTTTCAAACACCAGGATAAAATTACACCTAAAACCTTTTATTTCCTGCTCCTTTTTGTCATCGGCTGTTGCTTTCGATTTGTGTCCAGTCTCCCATCCAAAAATAAGACGGGGGAATTTGGTCTTTCCCGCTTGATCAGATCTATTTTTAGATCTGGTAAAAACTCACCTTATCCGAGGATTTGGGAGTTTTCTTCAACCACGTCATCAGCATGTCGTATCTAGCCTCGTTTTCGGATGTGTCCCCGTACTGCATATTGCGTAATATTGCCTGGATACGGGGCTTGCTCACATTTAACTGATTTGCAACCTTAGAAAAAAAGAGATAAAATGCATAACGCATTTAACTGATTTGAAACCTTGAAAAGAAAGAGAGAAAATGCATGACACATTTAACTGATTTGCAACCTTGAAAAAGAAAGAGAGAAAATGCATTACACATTTAACTGATTTGCAACCTTAAATAAAAGAGAAAATGCATAACACAGTTAACTGATTTGAAACCTTAAAAAAAGAGAAAATGCATAAAACACTTTACTGATTTGTTACATTGAAAAGAAAAAGAGAAAATGCCAAACACATTTAACTGATTTGGAACCTTAAAAAAGAAAAAAAGCGAAAATGCATAACACATTGAACTGATTTGCAACTTTTAAAAAAGGGAAATGCATAACACATTTAACTGATTTGAAACCTTGAAAAGAAAGAGAGAACATGAATAATACATTTAACTGATTTGCAACCTTAAAAAAGAAAAAGAGAAAATGCATTACACATTGAACTGATTTGCAACCTTAAAAAAGGGAAAATGCATAAAACACTTTACTGATTTGCAACCTTAAAAAAGAAAAAGAGATAATGCATGACACATTTAACTGATTTGCAACCTTAAATAAAAGAGAAAATGCATAACACATTTTACTGATTTGGAACCTTAAAAAAGAAAAGCGAAAATGCATAACACATTTAACTGATTTGCAACCTTGAAAAGAAAGAGAAAACATAAATGATACATTTAACTGATTTGCAACCTTGAAAAGAAAGAGAGAACATTAATGATACATTTAACTGATTTGCAACCTTGAAAAGAAAGAGATAAAATGCATAACGCATTTAACTGATTTGCAACCTTGAAAAGAAAGAGAGAAAATGCATTACACATTTAACTGATTTGCAACCTTAAATAAAAGGAAAAATGCATAACACAGTTAACTGATTTGAAACCTTAAAAAAAGAGAAAATGCATAAAACACTTTACTGATTTGTTACATTGAAAAGAAAAAGAGAAAATGCCAAACACATTTAACTGATTTGGAACCTTAAAAAAGAAAAAAAGCGAAAATGCATAACACATTTAACTGATTTGAAACCTTGAAAAGAAAGAGAGAACATGAATAATACATTTAACTGATTTGCAACCTTAAAAAAGAAAAAGAGAAAATGCATTACACATTGAACTGATTTGCAACCTTAAAAAAGGGAAAATGCATAACACATTTAACTGATTTGCAACCTTAAAAAAGAAAAAGAGATAATGCATGACACATTTAACTGATTTGCAACCTTAAATAAAAGAGAAAATGCATAACACATTTAACTGATTTGGAACCTTAAAAAAGAAAAGCGAAAATGCATAACACATTTAACTGATTTGCAACCTTGAAAAGAAAGAGAGAACATAAATGATACATTTAACTGATTTGCAACCCTGAAAAGAAAGAGATAAAATGCATAACACATTTAACTAATTTGCATCCTTAAAAAAGAAAAAGAGATAATGCATGACACATTTAACTGATTTGCAACCTTAGATAAAAGAGAAAATGCATAACACATTTAACTGATTTGAAACCTTAAAAAAAAGAGAAAATGCATAAAACACTTTACTGATTTGATACATTGAAAAGAAAAAGAGAAAATGCCAAACACATTTAACTGATTTGGAACCTTAAAAAAGAAAAAGCGAAAATGCATAACACATTGAACTGATTTGCAACCTTAAAAAAGGGAAAATGCATAACACATTTAACTGATTTGCAACCTTGAAAAGAAAGAGAGAACATGAATAATACATTTAACTGATTTGCAACCTTAAAAAAGAAAAAGAGAAAATGCATTACACATTTAACTGATTTGCAACATTGAAAAGAAAGAGAGAAAATGCATACCACACTTAACTGATTTACAAAATTGAAAAGAAAATAGAAAATGCATGACATGGGAAGGGGTAGGGAGGGGGCTTGACGAATAGTTTTATACTTCTTGAAAATAAAAGAATATCGTATTATGTGTTATGCATTTGCCAATAGTATAAATCAAAGCACTGACAGTACTGATGCCAAAGGTTTTGTTCCAAGATAAAGGCCATACAAGCAATGGAATAAATTAGAAAATATAGGATATCAATGTCCTATACTCTTGAAGCTTGAAGACTGTTTATTCAGTGAAATACGTGTATATACCATCAATTTAGTTTTTAATCACCCTGACATTCTAAGCGTTTGAGAAATACCGTGATATAGTATACTTGATCACCCTGGATTTGCATACAGTTTTTATTGATCACGTGATCTAGAAATAATCTGCTTTTTATTTTAGATTAAATTATAATTCAAAAGCAATGCATCAGTTTCGAATTTGACATAGTTTCAACTTAAATTTCCAAGATATATTGGCTCTCTTTCAACAAAATTAGATATCAGAATCCGAAGAGTATTACAGTACACAAACTGTTGTGTTTTAAAGGCACTTTTTAATATTTCAATTTTCTCATCTATGAACAAACTTTTTTAAACATGCGCCAAAATGATAAACCAAAGCACTGGAAGTACTGGTGTTGTGCCGTTTTAAAGAAGATTGTTTCACTTGTAAAGGTTTTTGCATGTCATATGCAATATGCATCTTTAGACATTTGAAATCATTGATCATACAGCTGCAAACAACTCCACTAAAATTGTTACTTTTGTCCGATTTTCGTGTGTTAACATCGGTCATGATGAAAAGCAATTTTGTTTTGCAGGACTACTTGCCCTGGCGGATGAACGAAACACATTTGAATGCACCCTGACCTCTACATAACGGTAAGCGAATAAAGCCTTTATCAGTAAAATGTATCGACCGATAAAGAGAAAAATAAATAACCATGTCATAGTTTCTTCGGAGGTTTAATTGCGTATTATGGAAAGTATGATCTAAGACGAAATACCAGAACTACTTTTTACTCACCGTTCTCCATTCTTCCCCGAGTTCATCCGCTATGTACCTCATCAAGTTCTCGTTAACGGGGTCCGAGGTGTTCCGAATGGTAATTGGTGCCTTGACAACGGTTGAGTTCTGTTCGACGTGGTACTACAAATACATATTTGACCTCATTTCAGAATAACATTTCACTCCGTTACACATGTAATTTACCATGTCAATACATTTCGTATCGTTACTTGTTCAATAGCCATTTATGTCAAATGGGGAAATAGCTCGTAATGCATCAAGTAGGAAACTTTTGTCGAATTATTAGAAAAAAACGAGCGTATTGAGCGTAATAAGCCGTTCACTGAAAACTCTTTCTTTTTTCATCAGACTGTTTTACACATAATGCTATTTGAGATAACTCATTTAAATGATCAGTCAACTAATTAAAACGATTGAATATTCCCCTTATGACCAGATTGTAAATCGTGATGAAGTGAATATCAAAATAACACGTTGATGTCAGCTCAGTTCAACCGACAACCAGATAAAAAGAGATTTAAATAAACCTATCAAAACAAAGTTCCTGTCTGAAAAGAGTTGTAAGACTGGTTCCGTGGGTACATCTATTTGAAGTGTCGCCACTGTATATTTGAAAAGATGATGTTAAAATCGACATTTACATTGGCACAAGCCATCTCTTGAGACATGAATGAAGAAATAGAAAATCATATAAAAAATTGACAACCAAGTTCTGATCTGATAGACACGTATATTTCATGTGTCGTTCCTGTATATTTGAAGAAAATGTTAAACTAACGTTCAGGTAGAATACCCATAATCCACCTTTTTGAAACCCATTCTGTCATCGGAAAGCCCAGACCGATGTATACCGAGAACGACCGTAATTCAACGAAGGAATGAGTTTCAAAATGGCGGATTATGGGTATTCCACTTTGATCCCAACACAAACCAGTAAAACATATGATCGAATTCGTGATTACCTTTGGTATGTTGATGGGAAGCTCACACATCAGTTCTCGTTTTATCTCGTGAGGCACGTCCTCGGGATCGTCCGTCGAATCCTTCCGCTTCCGCTTTTGTTGGGGTTTGACTTTGTACTTCCGGTATACCTGCAACGATGGAAAAGTGTTGTTTTTGTTGTAATTGTTTGCTTTTGAGAAACTTTACCCTTATTGTTTCGAAATAGCAAAGCCTACATAGATTGGCATACTGGCGTCATAGAGCAACATACATGTATATCTTACACAAAAAATACTACAAAATGTAGTACTGACTTCCCGAAATGGTATTTTGGGTAAATTGGATAGCGAATCGATTGGAAAATACGGTTTATTGTTTTTCTCTGTTTCGAGCCAGCTCTGTTTATACATACAAGCGCGTGGGCGTTATAAAGCACATTATTTCTTCGACCTGCTCCCCCCCGCCCCCTATAAAAAGACAACATCAACAGAATGATTCTGTGGTAATGGCTCTTCCCCAATGATATTTTGGGTAAATGGGATAGCGAATCGATTAGAAAATTCGGTTTAAGTTTTTCTTATCTGTTTGAAACCAGCATTGTTTATACATATAAGCACTTGGGCGTTTTAAAGTATATCATCTTTGAAACCAGAAAAAAAAATGCAACAACTATTTGATTAACTGATAATGTCCTCCAGAATGCTATGTTGTGTAGATGCGTTAAGAAATCGACTGGAAAATCTGGTTTTGAGATCACAAAAGGGGAGTTGAATACTTAAAGAAAGTGCGGTAACAGTTCTGACCGCATGTTGAAACAGCTTTAGACAACAACCATACAAACCTCCACTACCCCTCTGTATACAGGGAAACTTTTCTGTAGGTACTTGTCCACTTCACAGGCGTAAAACTCTGTCTCGGATTCGAGGTTCGAGTTATAAATAAACGTTATCCCTTCCTTGTCGTTGTTAGTGATGTTACCACGGAAACCAACCTCGATGACGTCACCCTCGTTTATACTAAGTATCTAAAAATAGACAAAAATAGAAGAGTTAACCCTTTCCCAAACAATGACGACATTTGACCACTTTGTTGCAAACGACATTAGAAAACATTGTGGAAAAGGGAGAAATTGCTCATCATAAGCAATTACTCCATTTCCCACAATGTTTTCTGCCCTATCTGAAGAATGCATTTTCAATTTGGTACAGTCGAAAATGTGTTGTTTGGGAAAGGGTTAAAGATGTTTTGTTCTTCATTATATGTGTTATTGTGTACTTGTAAAAGTGTAGGTGTACATAGCTAAATATAACAGTTAGTGACTTTTGGGACTAAGAATTGATTGAGAAAGTGTTAATATATTGAATTATATATCTTACAAACGATTTGTGCTGTATCTCAAAACAGTTGTAACCCTTTTGGATGAGATGTATTAGTTCATCGTATACAGGCTCTAAATGCCTAAATACAGTGATGTCTCGTTAATCCGAACACGCCCGGTCCCAACGAAATGTTCGGATTACCGAATCATCCGGACTAATGAAGCAGATCATGTTCTTATACACATTAAGTCATAAACGGTCTGTATGCACGTGTATACTGATAACCCTTTAGCAAACGCCAAATTGTCGACCGTTCCAAATTGAAAGAGTTTGCAGACGACATTTCGAAACGTGATGAATTTCAAAAATAATCTTCTGATATGGCAGAAAACATTGTGGGAAAAAGAGAAATTGCTCGTCACGAGCCATTTCTCCTTTACCCACAATGTTTTCAAAAGTCGTCTGCAACAAAGGGGTCAAATGTCGTAATTGTTTGGGAAAAGGTTAAATGCCTAAATACAGGCCTACTTTACTTCTAATGACTTTTCTCTAGTGCGTCACATACAATAGAACAGCTATTATACAGTTTTAGAGAAATCGAATTACATTATATGTTTTCTCGCATCTGTATTCAAGCAGCTTTAAATAACCCATTACGACGAGCAATTTGTCCTTTTCCCACAATGTTTTGTACCCTATCAGAAGATTATTTTCCAATGTCATCACATTGTGAAATGTCGTCTGCAAACTCTTTCAAATTGGGACAGTCGAAAATTTGTCGTTTGGGAAAACAAGGGTTAAACAATGTAGGTGAATTAAAAACGAACGAAAACTTTAACTTAATGTTCTTTTAACCGTACCAATCTGAACGCATCGGGTGTATCTGATGAAAACACATCTGTCATAACATAGTAGCCGCCATATTACTTCTTGGAAGACTTCAAACATCAAACAGTGTATCTAACCAGTCATCTAATATGCTTAAGGAAACAATCTTATAATTTCACTTTTAACGTATGAGTTGCCGACCAGAAATACAGTTGTTTGGTGGTGTCTAACATTTCCATGTACATTGAACTACGCAACGTGGCCGCTCATAGGAAATATGTCATGAGTTGGGACATTAACCCTTAGAATGCTGAGTAATTTTCTAGAAATAGATGTTTGTGACGTCGGCTTTCCAAAACCTTATATATCTTTGCTTTGTTCGGTTGAAGAAAGATACATAGGGAAACAAACAGGTTAGATTACAGGCAAGTCGCCGATTTTCTTGGCGGCTGGCCTGGATCTAACCTGTATGCTTCACCATAAAACCGGTTCCAGCACAATAAGGGTTTAACACACTAATCGTAGGCCTACACTCATATACGAGGTGTATTTCGCAGGCCACGGAAATACCCGAGTAGTTCCGATTGTTACCGTACCTGACTTGGTTCTGGTCCGTCCGAGTACCCTTCCTCCGTCAGCTTTTTAACGGTCCTCTCGGTCCGCACAGCTGGTACCACGGACATCATTGTGTCGAACGGATCGTTGTTTCTGATAAAGAATAAAATCGGGTACCAGTCTCTAGACGCATGACCAAAAAACGGCGTGATAACAGGTAAAGGATCGTTAAGGGGAAACGTGTTCTTGGTTTGAACATAAAAAGGTAAAGGCAAATGTTGGGTTAATAGTCGCATTTCTACGCTAGGCATATTCAAGCGACTTTACAATTACCCCCCATATCACTGGGTGATAAACAGGCCGTTAACATATTGCACTCAAAAGAGGCCTCGGCACGTTGGATTATTTCCTCAGATGTACCAATTTATACACCTGAGTGGAGAGGAGCAACGTGGGACGCATTCCTTGCCAAGGACTGAGCAAACTAACCTCTCAAAGACACAAGCACATCCGAATTTCGATGAGCGTTCTAAGAACGTTAGATTACTCCCATTTCCTAGAAAACTCTTGCCGGGTCTTTGCCTTGGGAAATACGTGGGAAAGGCAACTCCGATGTATGGAGAAGTCTTCCTTATCTCACAGATTTTGATTTGAATATTTCTAAGATAAATTGTCTTCTACTGATAAAATAACACCATTTATTTGTTAAGTAAAATAATACATGATTATAGACAGCTCTCCAATCCCGTTGATGACCGTACAGAAAAAGGTATAAATCATTTTCATTGCAGATATTGCAAAGCGTTTAAGCGAGTTTATTTCACAAACAACGAGCTAAGATTAGAATAAAAGATTTGAAATTTTTAAGAAAGAACTCAAGGGGGAAAGATACCTGACACGATTCTGATTAAGATTTAATAAAGAAATCAAAACGTAGAAAACAGGAGAAAATAAATTTCATCAGTTTTTAGGAAAGACAACTCATGAAAAAAAGATAACAAGGGCGATAATAAAACACCATAATATGATGCGGTAACATTGGCATTGTATGTTAACTGCTTCATATCTTATAGCTAATAAAGTCATTTAATATATAGAAACATCCGAAAATGTTTGATATTACAATTCCGGAACCTTAACGAAGTTACTAATTGATTTGCTCGACTTACCTCTGTTTTAGGATGACCTGGACGAATTTCTGTGAGAGGTATGTGGACATCTCGTCTGCAATGGAGCTGACGCATTCCTCAGGTATGTTCGTCTTCGTACGTAACACCATAAACCTGGCGGCGGGGAAGGGAGAGAATACAGTTGGCATGAATTCAGGTTTTGTGACAACAAGGTAAGTTAAAAAGTTGGCATGGATATGGATTTTGTGACAACAAGGGAGATAATAAAGTTGGTATGAAACATTTTTGTGACAACAAGGGAGATGATTAAGTTGGCATGAATCGAGGGTTTGTGAAAATAAGGGTGATAATAAAATTGGCATGAAAGTTTTTTGTGACAAGAGAGATAATAAAGCTGGCATGAAACTGGGTCTTGTGACAACAAGGGAGATAATAAAGTTGGCATAAAAATGTAGTTTTGTGAAAGAAGGACAGTCTTTCAATTGATTTGATATACTATTTTTTAATCGATGAAACACATCTTCTAGAAATAGGATGAGATGCACATCAAACTATCTACACTTTTTTCAGAATTGATTTTGTCGAATTGTATTGTAGACCTGAGACTTATTTACATAAGAAAAACTCCATTTTTGTATATTATTGTTTTGATCAAGCCTGAATTGAGATTTGGTGAATAACATCAAGAAAATAAGGGTGTGAAGAACGTATTTTTAGAATGTTTGAGCAGACGACGGTCCGTATTATAATGCATAGACGGATCTCTCCAAAGTGAATAAATGTTTGGTTCACCGAATAATACGCCTTTCCGATAATATTTCCGATTTAAAGACATCAATCATCTATTTATTGTGTTACTTTAATGGATCCGTATAAACAAACACAATGAAAACAAAAGAAGAAAACACAACAAACAAGTAAAGAATGGTGTATACATGGCGTCAAATATAATGACGTACATATGACGTCAATACTAGTCACGTGACAGCGTGTTATATGGATCGTGGCGTATTTATCACAATTGCTTAACGGCACCACATAATCGGTCCAAAAATGGCAATCGAAACAGGATAAATAGTAATCTTCGTTACCGCTGACAATAATCGGGTACCAATAAAAGTAGTTCCTTTGGGCATGGCTTTCTTATTACATCATACGAGGATTTTGTCTCAGAAAACATTGAAAGGTGTATCTTTAGTGCTTGGTTATCGACGCCATTTTGAACATACCTCTCCAGTGGTTTGTCGAGATCAAGTTGTAGCAAATCCAGTTTGACCTGCATGATGTTAACGTTGCTGACTGGTGTCCATTTATTGTTACTATGACAACTGACCAGGAACAGATTGTCGGTTTCGTCGTCTGCAACGGCACATTGTATAAATAACGTAACGTTAGTAAATAGTTTAAAATAATGTAATGAACCGAGCAAGTTAACATCTAAAAGACACAATTACAGCCGACCAGTGAAAAACACTGACGTCCACTGATCAGTTGTGTTATCTATTCCAGCATATACCCACATATTCTATTTAACAATGCATTCGATCCGTTCATTTGCATAAACGTTCACAGAACGTTGCAATTGTGACAATGTGCATGATATACAAACAGGTATTACTATGATATACAGATTCGTATAAGCACCCGGCTAAGCGGACTTAAAATCGTATCATCATACCTAATGTTATTTACATGTAAATTTTACGTAAGATTACGATATGTGACTGGTAGTATGTACTGCATCATAGATACTATCAGATAGTGAATACTATCACGACCTACCTTAGTTATTTGCATATCAATGGTGACTCTTGTCATTTGCATATTCATGATAGTTATGTTCAATCCGACAAGTTGAACATTCATGATGGTTATATGCGACGTACCTTAGTTTTTTGCATATTCATGATGATTGTATACGACCTACTTTGATGATTTGCATATCCCTAATGACCATGCACGATCCATCCTCGTTTTTATTTGCATATCCATTATGATTACGTACGACCTTCCGTCGTTATTTGCATATTTGTGTTGATTATGTATGCATTTCTATCATTTTTTGGATGTCCACGATGGTTATGTATGCCATACCCTCGTTATTTGCATATATAGTGGTAATGTATATCTTACACTCGTTAGTTGCATATTCATGATGATTACGTACGAAATACGTTCGTAATATGCATATTCATAATGACTATGTACGACCCAATAAATTGCACGTTCATGATTCTTATGCACGGCCTTTCCTCGTTATTTACTTATAAATGGTCTTTATGTAAGAACTATCCTCGTTATTTTCATTTTCATGATGGTTTATGTATGCCCTTTCCTACTTTTTGCATATTCATCGCGATTGCGCACGGCATACTCTCTTTATTTGCATATTTGTGATGATTATGTAAGAACTTCCCTCGTTATTTGCACATCCATGGTGATAATGAACGGCCGACACTCGTTATTAACATATTCACGCTGATTATGTACAACGTATCAAGTTGCATTTTCATGTAGACTAAGTACGAAATACCCTCGTTGTTTGCATATTCATGTTGATTAAGTACGACTTACCCTCGTTATTTGCATAGTCGCCCATGTACCATTTGGTGGGTTTGGGGACTTCAACTTGGTTCTCCTCGGCGGCAATCTGCTCCTGCATCTTCTGTAGTTTGGACTTGGCCTTCTCCTTCTCGAGGGCCTCAATCTCGTGAGGTAGTAGCACTTGGATCTGAGAATGTTTAAAAGCATACTAGCGCTCCGTAAAACTACAACACTGGGTAATGTGAGTTGTAAAGTATGCTAGAATATGTTGAAACATAGCGAAAATCCGCAGGATCATGGCAATATAACGCCTGCACTATTTATTATCTATTTTTCAAAATGCTATTTTCACAAATTTGGTGCCCACCATTTTAACTTAATTGTTTACATTCGAGTAACATCTAAAATAGCAAGGAGTGCTCGGATTGATGAGTGGCGATCACCTTGTTAGAACAATCATGTGAAACACATAATAAATACTGTCATTTATCCGATATTAACAACGTGGACATTCAAAATGGAGAATTTCTTGTGTTTTATTGGTTCCTACCGTTTCTCGGCTGACCTTGTTTTATTGCTAATTATGAACAAACCTTATAGTATTCACTCTTGTTAAAGCATCATGTGAACATGTTACGGTTTTATATCTGTAAAAAGGTATTTAAAGTAATTTAAGTTAACTTTAAATTATTCTAGAACTTTCACAATTTACATCTAAATGAGCGAAAGTTTGGCTTTAATGCTTAAAGTGCGGGATCAGACTTAATGCTTATGCAAACAGGTAAGATCCAGGACAGCCGCCAAGTAATTTGGCGACTGGCCTGTGATCTAACCTTTTTGCTACTCTGGGTTTGAAAGGTACATAAATGTACGCGGTAAATTAACCCATATTGTACTGGCACCGAATTCATGCTTATGCAAACAGGTTAGATCCAGGCCAGCCGTTAACTTAATTGGCGACTGGCCCGTGATCTAACGTGTTAGCTACCCTGAGTATCTTTCCGTATCAAAACTGAGCAGATATTTAAGGTTTTGGAAAGCAGACGATCTCGTTTTATCGCTAATTGTAAACAAACCTCATGAATTTCACAATTCTAAAAGCATTTTTTGACTTTGTTAACGTCCAAAATTTTTCTTTCAAAAAAATATTGAATGTTTTTTTTATGTTTAATTTCGGTGTACTTGAACTCTCAAGATTTTACAGTGAACGATGCAATAAATCACTTATTATGAGTACAAATTGTGTTTTCGTGACTAAATGGGTGCCTACCCTGGGTTGTGGGTTCTTCATTTGTTCCTCTTTTTGTTTCCTCAGAGCTGCGAGTTTCTTGGCTTTCACGGGGTTTGGCGGACATGGTATTGTGACCTAGAAAATGAAATAAAAATAATTCCGAATTCGTAATTCAAATGGGATTTTGTTCTGCGCCAATTTCAACATAGTTTTTGTGATAATATTGCCTTTGGATTACCAATTCACGTACCGAACATCTTATGCTACGTAGGTAGCGACCGCTATTGGTATTACAGAACAGGGCAGTGGTGGTAAAATTTATTGTCTGTATTACCAAGTTTGTCCACAAACCCTATTGAACAGACAAGTTGAATTCTACTGAAATTTAATATGTAACCATCTTACATACAAGAGCAGTTACAGATTTGGCATTTACGGACAAGTAAAATCAAAATAAGATTTCGCCATCCATGGTGTTTGAATTCTGTGCTTGTGCAAAGCAATTTGTAACGGTCAACACAGTCAAAGTAACTGTTTAATTTGTAACCAATGTTTGATCAGTGTAGTCGATAGAAAAGCATGGGGTGCAGTCCAAATGATAATTATAGTAAATAGATAAACGCCCGAGTATCAATACATTTAAAAATAGATTTGCGGTAACTGTTTTTTAAGTCCGTTGATTCCAGTATAAATACATAAGATGATAAACATAGAAAATATATAGATAATATACATTCAAAAATATATATGAAAAACATAATAAATAGAAAGATGATAAACATGGTAAAGGTATAGATGATAAACGGGGTAAAGATATAGATGATAAACATAGTAAATTGATAAACATCTATGTATCGACATATTGAAAAAAATGAACTAACATGCTTTTTGAAATCAGCCAATTGTCTAATGATACATAAGATGATAAACATAGTTAATTGAAAGATCATAAACACAGTAAATAGATATAGTACCGACACATTATAGGTAATATGCCCATAAACCGCCATTTTGAAACTCATTATGCCGCCGGTCTACTTCGATCATTCGCAGTATATACACCGGTCTTGACCGGAACTATTCGGTTTGATGCGAATAGTTCCGGCCCCGCCCGATGTATACCGAGAACGACCGAAGTAATCCGACGGAACAATGAGTTTCAAAATGGCGGATAGTGGGTATTCTACGCTAATTATAGACTTACGGTTACTGGCTTTTTAAAGTCCGTGGATTCCCAGGCCAAGTTTACGATAGGGCTGGACGTCAGGAGACCTTTACAGGTTTTGCTTTTATTCTTCAGATCGTTCACAGAGTTGGTGTCAACTGGTTGTACCTGGTAATACAATGGTTTATCTTTTTTACCCTTATAGTGCTGGAACCGACTTCATGCTTGTGCAAACAGGTTGGATCCAGGCCAGCCGCCAAGTAAATTGGCGGCTGACCTGTGACCCAGCCTGTTTGCTACTCTGAGTATCTGTCAGCATCCAAATTAAGCAGATGTTTAAGGATTTGGGAAGCAGATGCCATCAAAATGTAGTTTTAGATAATTACCCAGTATTATAAGGGTTAAAACTGATGACAATAGAACCTTGAAAACCAAAGCTTTCTATGTATCAAAATTACTATAACACATTTCCATTTTACGTCATATAATTCTTGCAGTGTATTACTCTTTTTTTCTAAAGTTTCTAAAGTATTTGAAATATTATTAATGATAGTGTTGGGCACATCTGAACTAAATAGACGCTTGAATTTAGCCATTCTATTTGAAAGGTTGCTTGAAATTGGTATACATATACATATTTACTTGGTCACATTGATTCTTGTCGAAAAATGCATGCGTCATTGGTTAAACAGTTAAAGTGTCAAATGCATTTGTTAAAAACACTCGAAATATCGTTAGCATTTGATTACAATCGTTCTCAGTCGTATTGTTCAAAGTATAAAGTATCTTGAACGTATTTCTTGATAGTACACACGTGTTTAGTGGTTTCTTGACCTTCAAACGTGCTTGTTCACAGAAGAGATAACTTGAAATTCAAAATAAAATTTCGATGAGACTGGAGAGTTTTCGAAATTTTGTTTTACATCTATATATAAAGATAACTAAAAGCATAAGTAATTCAGGAAGCGTCAATTTATCTTAGTACGTACATTTTATATGTGATAGATCTCTAAAACGATGTCAAAATTTTACATTAGAAGAAATGTCAATCCAATGTATACTAGACTATACACACTTCAAAGGATTATTAACGATCTAATTTTGGTTTCAATGAATACTCATCAGTGTGTATCATATAAAAGTACAGCTGTTGTGCAATGTTAAATAAATTCATTTTGAACTTCCATATTTCATCACATCTGTGAACAGGCACCTTTAACCCTTTCCCAAACAATAACGACATTTGACCACTTTGCTGCAGACGACTTTAGAAAACATTGTGGGAAAAGGAGAAATTGCTCGTCACGAGCAATTTTGCCTTTTCCCACAAGGTTTTCTGCTCTATCTGAAGAATATTTTCTCATTTCATCACATTTTGAAATATCTGCAAACTCATTTGATTTGGGACAGTCGAAAATTTGTTGTTTGGAAAAGGGTCAAGGAACATTACACCAAATTGTCACCTCCATTATCAAATGGTCTTTTCCGGATATACAGTCTTTCGGTACCGTCATGCTGATTCGCTGATCGAATGATGACGTCATCTTTCCGCCTCGGTTTGAAATCGTCGCATAGTCTCGTTTCAAACGGTGAAACACGGCCATTTTGGAGAGATGTTTCGTCTCTGCGACTGCGAAACGATAATCCTGTGGTAAATGAAGCAAAATGAAATGTTGTGAACTAGTTGTCTTTCTATCATGATTTGCGAAATTTATGATTTTAAACGAATTAGCCCCTCCGTTTACTGCTCTTACACCTCCTTCCGGGTTATTAGGCACGCCCACTGTTCGTCATATCCTATTTTGACAACGGCCGCTATAGATTTTGACCCAGCCTTGTGATTGATATACACATCGCATTATTTGCATAATTCATTATTTCAAACAAAAAAGCCCCACCTTATTTTGCTCGAGCACCGCCTCTCTAATTTTTAGGCACGCCTCCAGTCCTTCACATTCAAACTCAATGATGACCTCCATAGATTTTGACCTCACCGTATGATACGTATATGCATCGCATAAATTTGCGTAATTTATTATTCTAAACATATAAGCCCCACCTTATATTGCTCTTGCAACTCCTCTCGACCCGATTGTATGATGAAAATATGCATCGCATAAATTTGCATAATTCGTTATTTCAAACAAATAAGCCCCACCTTATATTGCTCTAGCACCTCCTCCCGAGTTTCTAAGCACGCCCACTGTCCGTCACATTCTATCTTTATGACTGCCTCCCTAGAATTGTGACCCGGGGTTTGTTTCGGGGCTCTGTACGGGATACACACGACTATTGGATTCTGGAAAAGAGGCGAGGTTGAAGGGTATGCATATCTAAGAATTATTGTACATTTTAAATGTCTTTTCGATATAAACAAATAAAGTAAAATATTTTTAGACTTATAAGAACAAATGAAAATAAGAAAATAAAGAAAGAAGAAAAATAATTAAAAAGGATAAGTGTTTTCCTAAAGATAATTTCAATTTTGAGAATGAAAAAATAAAACGAACTTCAATCTTTTTTTAAAAGCACATCGAAAGTATCATGGTATCAACTTTCCTAAAAAGTGGGCTTGTTCGTAGCACTTCGATTTCATTGCGTGTATGGGCTTAATCTTAGCCCAAGAACCTCTACAGAAATTCAAAAGAAAACCGGCATCATGTCGTGTTTATCATGCAGTCGTCACAAACAACACTTTATACTGTTCTAGATGTTGGGAAATCTGGATATTATTTTATCTGTTAACAGTATAGCCTCTAAATTGTCTAAGTCGTCTATTAAAACGCTTGTCTGGACCACCAAGAAAGTTCCTACCTTTAAAGTCCGGTCTCCTCCGTCGTCCGGGGTCCCGGAAATATTCACGATGGCGCTCACTAGCTCTTCGTGCTCCCTGAACGGTACCGGACAAACCAGCTGATCGAGTACGCCGCATGTGACGCTGTTCTGGTTGAACGAATTCGGATGTCCTCGGATAATACAGCAAATATCCGAACTGCCGTCCGCCCGGTATCTGGTCGGGTTGGAATAAGGGAAGTTAGGCGGTTAGATTTATTTATCTACTACAAATTGCGGGTATGTCGGCAGCATTTTGCCATTGGGCTTAACATCATATAAGTTTGCGAAATATGATAAACAGTACAAATAGGATAACAATCAATTTTCAACATCCAAATTTCATTACATCTGTGAACAAGCATCTTTAAGGGACATTAAGCTAAATCGTCACCTCCAATGGGTTACACATGTTAAGTAGCATGTAGTCTTCCCAAGAAAGTGACTGCAGAAGAAGAGATGAATTTATCCTGTCACAAGTGTTATTTCGGGACCGATAACAAGGTGCCGTATAACATTTGTGATATCCGGCACTAACCATATAACACATTCACGCGACAAATCATGACGTCATAAGAACGAAATGACGTCATGTTTACATCATTCTCTACATATTTTTCATTCTTTCTCGTGTTTTATTTGTATATTATTTGTTTGAAAGAATACATAAAGGTAACAGGATAAATAGAATAGATGGTTGGTGTCTTTGAATTTGAAAAGTTATCGGGCTCGGCATCGGAATATTATCCGTTTCGCCTTCGGCTCACCGGATAATATTCCTACGCCTTGCCCGATAACATTTCCGATTCACGACACCAACCATCTATTCTCTATTTATCCTGTCAATAGTTCCATTTTGAGACCGATAACCAGGTGCCGTATAACATTTGTGATATCCGGCACTAACCATATA
>OX401421.1:17796660-17804160 GCA_947846245.1 Cerastoderma edule
AATAAACTGTAAAACACTGTCATTTCAAAAACAGAAAATAGAAAAGGCGATAAATTATCTCCTTGTCTCACGCCGTTTTTCACAATTAAAATAGGAGGGGAAAGGAATAATGGGAAATACACGATTTGATGTTACAATGCATGTTATAAATAACTTGAAACATTTTATTGTCTATTTCATTGGCAAATAGATTTTGTCATTGCGTCCATCTGTGTATCTTGATTGATTAAAATGATATCGTTTTAAGGTAAAAGACCCATAACCGCCATTCTTAATTTGATTCTTTCGTTGGATTACTTTGGGTTTTTCGGAAACATCGGTCGGGCCGAAACTATTCGCTTTGAACCGAATAGTTCCGGCGCCGACCGATGTATACCGAGAACGACCGAAGTAAACCAACGAAAGAATGACTATGAAAATGGCGGATTAAAGGTGTTTTACCGTAATGAGCTTCTGATAATAAAGGCAATGGTTGTTCCGATTCATGAAAAAACTGCTCTATGTCTATCTTCCTTGGAGAATTACAAATTGATGATGTATAAAACAACAACAACAATACTCGAAATCACTGATTGGTAATGAAACCACTGTATGAGATTGTCTCTTCACAATATGAAAAAGGTTAATTATAAAACGAAAGAAGAAAAGAGAAACCACTACATGTCACTAACTCGCTCATACCACTAACACATAGTACACACAAACAATATTCACAATCCTGTCAGTAGCGCGGAGTTTTAAGTTCTGAAATAATCGAGTTGATTGCCTGGTATTTAAAGTATCAAAGGTCACTGACATTGACTGATAAGCAAAGCCTTTTATCAAGCCACCGTATGGAAAGTACTCTAGAGTTAATGCCAACGTCATTTCAATCCAGTTAACAAGACGTCATAAGGAATCGCTATTACTAAAGGTCAGTGACATTGATTGATAAGGAAAGTTTCCAATCAAGCCAACGTATACATATAACTACGTGTCGAAGTATTTGGGCAATATTCTTCTTCAAGATGTGATAAACAATTGATAACATTGCGTAAGTGTTCATTATAACGATTACATGTATAATGAATAACCACATTAAAGGACGCAGCTACGCAATTAAGAAGTCCTAAAAAGGTGCTTGTTCACAGAAGAGAAAATGTTAAAGTCAGAATAAAATGCCATTGAAATAATACAATTTTTATTATTGCTTTTTGAAATACAATTAAGAGTAGCTTTTAGACGCATGATAAAGTAAGGAAGTGTCAATTTATATACCTGGGTACAGTTTATACGCAGTCGTTCTTAAAAGCGATGCCACGTTTTTGGTTTGAGATACATGTCAATGCAGTCTTTACACCCTTTAAATAATCACAAACGATCTAATTCTGCATTCAATAACAATTTTTCAGTGGGTATCACATAAAAATACAACTGGTGTGCAGATTTAAAGAAAGCAATTTTAACTTCCAAAACTCCTCAAATCTGTGAAGAAGAACCGTTAAAGGAATCTCCCTGCCGACCAAGCCTGGGGTAAAGGTAATATTTATTCGGGTTTTGTAAACAAATTGGGACCACAACATGTTTACGATTACAAATCGGTGACGCAGTATGTTGAAAGTAAATATTTTCACCGTACATCTCCGATGAACTAGATTTAGTTTTACCAGTCTATAGAGAAGGACTCTTGTTGGAATAAAATGTTTTCACCGTACATCCCCAGTGAACTAGATTTAGTTTTACCAGTCTATAGAGAAGGACTCTTGTTGGAATAAAATGTTTTCACCGTACATCCCCAATGAACTAGATTTAGTTTTACCAGTCTATAGAGAAGGACTCTTGTTGGAATAAAATGTTTTCACCGTACATCCCCAATGAACTATATTTAGTTTTACCAGTCTATAGAGAAGGACTCTTGTTGGAATAAAATGTTTTCACCGTACATCCCCAATGAACTAGATTTAGTTTTACCAGTCTATAGAGAAGGACTCTTGTTGGAATAAAATGTTTTCACCGTACATCTCCGATGAACTAGATTTAGTTTTACCAGTCTATAGAGAAGGACTCTTGTTGGAATAGAATGTTTTCACCGTACATCTCCGATGAACTAGATTTAGTAACCAGTTTATAGAGAAGGACTCTTGTTGGAATAAAATGTTTTCACCGTACACCCCCAATGAAATAGATTTAGTTTTACCAGTCTATAAAGAATAACTTTTGTTGGAAGTAAATATTTCATCGTACGTCTCCAATGAACAAGATTTAAGGTAGAATACCCATAATCCACCATTTTGAAATTTATTCTTTCGTCAGATAACTTCGGTCGTTCTCTGTATACATATAAAGTTCGGGGCCGGAACTCTTCGGATTAAGCCGAATGCTTCCGACCCCGACCGATGTATACCGAGAACGACCAAAATAATCCGACGGAAGAATGAGTTTCAAAATGGCGGATTATGGTTACCCTTCATGAATATTATCCATCTATAGAGAAAGACTGTCTAACACATTGTGGAATAGATTATTTAAATATCAACGTCGTCTAGATAAATAAATAAAACAGAGCACACTTTTAAGGAAAGTCTCTTTAACCCTGAAAACCATTCTTTTGAATGGAAGTTCGTTGACCGATTGATTTATCGGGTTAAGTGTAAAATCAGGTTAGCTTTGAAGACGAACTCACCGATTTCATGAAAAATGTCGCAACGCCTGCTTATTTGTTTCTTGGTGGTTCAGTGGCATTACAATGCCCTATATACATCATGGATGGAAACAACCGCCATACTCTATCGCTGATAAAGGCTTTTCAAGCCTGGTAAACATCATCGTCGTTCTTTAACCCTTTACCAAACGCCAAAATTTCGACTGTCTTAAATTGAAAGAGTTTGCAGAGGACATTTCAAAATGTGATGAAATTGAAAAATAATCTTCTTAGAGCGCAGAAAACGTGGGGAAAAGGAGAAATTGCTCGTTAAGAGCAATGTCTCCATTTCCCACAATGTTTTCCAGAGCTGTCTGCAACACACTGGTCAAATACCGTTATTGTTTGGTAATGGGTTAAGAGTTGGTACCTTTCCGGTTTTGATTTTGAAGTTGTTTCTCTCCAAGATGTAGGTACTCTTTTTAAGATAGCACATTATATAAAGTCAGTATTATCTGTTCGTTTTAATAGTATTTACAACTAACTGTAGATGCTTATCTGTTGTTTTTTTTAGATATTATTTCCGTATGAATTTATGTATATGTATATTAGCCTCATTTGAAAAAAAAACTAGTTACATATAGGGCCACGTCACGGGAAAAGGGGCACTCGGACATAGCAAACAGTGTAACCCCAGACCAGCCGCCACGTCACTAAAGGCCCATATGCTATCTATTTATATGTGTGTGTGTGTATGTGTATGTATTGTTGATG
Source organism: Cerastoderma edule (assembly GCA_947846245.1). Taxonomy (NCBI): domain Eukaryota; kingdom Metazoa; phylum Mollusca; class Bivalvia; order Cardiida; family Cardiidae; genus Cerastoderma; species Cerastoderma edule. The sequence goes on from OX401421.1 coordinate 17,800,055, forward strand.
GTGTGTGGAAGTGAGCAGGGAGAGAGTGAGGGAGTTGGCAGAGGAGGGAAAGTTATGAGAGAATAATGGCAGCCTTGAATAAAGATTATAATTGTATGTGAACATGACTATGTACCATGTACTCGTCAAATAAAATATATGTTCTGTTATGTTCTGCTCCTAACACGTTTAGTGACCTTCTTCTGACCTTGCGACATATAATATCGGGTGTAATGGTCGGAAATCTTCTTCTCCTATACGAGTTGTAACAACCGGAAATGTAATAAAGCAGGAAATGTAATAATTATTACATTTCCTGTTTATTACAATTCCGGTTGGCATAGTCAACAGGAAATGTAATAAAATCTAAAATGTAATAAGTTTTGATCAAATGATTGGACCAATGTGGTATTTGTACAGACTCGTCCTTTCACTGTTTTGTATACATAAAACATTAAAGATCTGTTTGGTTTCAAATACGGACCGACTCAGATTTGTTTTGGAGAGGCTATATACTAGCAGGAGAGACTTGTACACTCGAAGTGTTTATGTCATGAAGTATTCGGCGTTATTATTTCACATTCCCCCATCTCTAGAGTGTATATTTTCTCCCAAAATAGTTGAACAATTCCCCTCTCCGAAGTGATATTCAATTTCAATTAAGAAATGCTGAGCTTTGAGTTTGAACATAACTTGTTTTTGATGAAAAAAGCAATAATGCGTTTTTCCCTTTGTATGATGAATTATAGTGTTAAAACTTGAGTGTGTACTGATACTTGCCAAGATAGAAATCCCCCCCCCCCTATTCCCCACCTCATGGGACCCGACCCCCTTCCCCAAAACTGAAGAACAAAAAACACTGATTCGGCTTCTCTTTGCTACTCAATACGGCTAGCCAGCGAGGGTTATTATTTATTAACATGAATTATTAATAACTTGGAAAATACAATTAGCTGTGGACCTAGTTTTGACACAGTGATCTCGGGTGACAAAAAAGGACGTTAGTTTTCCCATGTAAATGAGTCGCGGCTGTCTGTAGTATATTGTCTGTTCTCATGTGTCGAATATCAGTAAAACCCTGAATTTATTAACCTCTAGATATAAAGCTTTCGTCCGAAACGGTGCCATATATATTTTGTAGTCTTATATGGAATTTCAGTAAGGGTGAGGTTAAGTGTGATTTTTTTTTTTCTCTTTTTTTATTCAATTTTTTTTTTATTATTATTATTATTATTTTTTTTTTATTCAAGTTCAGTTTTCAAATTTCTAAAGCAAAACGGGGTGAATCATTTGCGTCATTTGGTTGTCTAACAGTTCATTTGGTTTTTAGATGTTTAAACTTGCATGCTGGCAGGATTCTCTTTTATTTTTACTAAAATCCGCCCATGTAAGTCAAGCTAAAATGTCAACTGGACCTAGTAGTAGAAACTCCTCACAGTGATCTCCCCTGTATAGGATTGATCACTGGCACTACAATTGTCACATGACCATCTGCTTAGAAACGGAAATGATGATTAAAGATGGTGGAGACATCGAAAAAAACATTCGTTTGTGTGTGTTTTTTTTTTTTTTTTTAATTTTAACGAAATTCTTTTCAATTAAACTGGGCAGAAATCCTCACAGGAAGAGCTTATTACTAAATTAACTACTATATCCGGTAAAAACTTGGATGGCAATTCTATTTAGCCTTTTACCAAACGTCAACTGTTCGTCTGTCCCAAATTGAAAGAGTTTGCAGACGACATTTCAAAATGTGATTAAATTGAAATATAGTTTTCTGATAGGGTAGAAAACATTGTGGGTTAACGAGCAATTTCTCCTTTTCCCACAATGTTCTCCAGAGTCGTCTGCAACAAACTGGTCAAAGGTCGTTATTGTTTGGTAATGTTTAAAAAAAATGCCATTTAAGTTACAATCAATTTCCTCGACGCCATTTTATTTATATATATACCATAGTTAAATGACTGTTCTTTGTATATAGAATATCTACATTTGATTAAGTGACTTATAGGCCTATGCGGCCGGGTGTAATCATAATTATTTTGTTACAACTGTATATTACTTAAACACATGTCACTATAATAAACAATTTACTTACTTACTTACGTTACATAACACATCCAACCTTTCTGGTACGGATGTGCTAGCCGTAATCGGAACTACTCGGGTATTTCCGTGAGCTGAGAAATGCGTTTTCATTGGATAAACCCGATGTGTCCAGATTCAGCTAGATGCAACGTATTACTTTGATCATTTTGCTCACTTTTAAGTTTGTCAAAGTAAGACCTAACCATCGTATCCCCTTTATGGGAATGAAGAGGAGTTCTCACACATAAGTCATTTCAAATATACATATCGATTAAATAATGTATTTCTTCTTTTTCAGTACTTTCAGCACTTTTATTTATTACAAGATTGAGCTGCTTATTTATCCTTTTTAAATCTGACTGAAGAGGACATTCGGCTTCTTAAAAATGTGCAATAGGGCAAATATGCACTCCTTACAGCATTTTGTTCATCTAGAATTGTTTTTAACCTTGCTTTACAAAAGAGTTAGCGACTCAATCATCATTTTACGTTGTAATTTTCATTAATGTGTAATGTATGTTTAACTGTTAATAACCGTGATAGTCTCTTTTAATTCAAAATTTAACGGTCATATCCACATACTTTAATGTTTTTAGTCTATGTCAATGTACATATATGTATAGAAAGGAATATGTATATGGATGAGACTTTGATAAATATTACACGTTGATTCTCTGATTGTTTGAGCAAACATGCGGAAGTCCAGGAGTTACGAGATGGCAAATACGCCATTGTCGGTCTCAAGTGGTCTGTCAACACCTTCTAATGACGGTCAAAGGTTAAAGGGGAATTTTTATGGCTTATTTACCGATCGTTGTTTGCGAAACACCATGGCATCCAATCGGTGATCAAGGTCAGTGTTTGTCTACCTTATGACCTTCGGTATTCGAATATAGAGATGTGAAATCCCGCCGTTATATGGCCGAGAAAGTGTTGATACGATGTTAAAACCTGTACAATGAAGCAAACACAGACAAAATATGGAAATAATATTCCTTTATTTACATTTTTTTTGTTTATTTATTGCAAAGTATGAAACTCGTATTTCAATGGTCTCCAGGAAACCAAACTGAATGTGAAGTTTATTTCTTACGTAAAGCTTACACCATCCGAACTTAAGTCAATATGAATTTCCCAGGCAACGCGCGTGATCAAGGTAAGTTTGCTATTCATTCTCATAGTCATCCAACGAAAACAAAATAAAACAAAGAAAAAATGAATGAAAGTCGCAGTGACCTTGAACAATGACCTTGTCAAATGACATATCGCAGAAAGGTGAATGGAGGATCTTTTTCCAGACCTGTACAATCAACAAATTATTTACATAATTTGTAGGCTAAACAACACCAAAACTTGTATCTCTGGAGACCAAAATGCTATTTACAGCCTGACTTCCAGGGCTTATGATGGACACATTTACAGAGATTTGTTGTTTAAGCGACACCATGTAAATAAGTAGACCATTAACAAGTATATGCATACTAATTATAATCTAAAATGAGCTTATGAAATGAATTAATCAAAGCCAACTCTAAATGAACTAGAAAACCTTTTTTCAAACAACGTAGCAAAAAAAAGGTTATTAATTTTCAAAAACTCAACAAAAGTCAAAGAAATATATATGTGTGTATTGACTATGAGGTAATGTACTTATTGTCTCAATAAAATTATCTTATGTTTATTTATGTTATAGAATTAAACTTAATAGTTACCTTCATACTTTTATATTATGAATTAATCCCGTAATTCGTTTGCAAGGTCAAATGTTTCGATTTAATTAGCTAATGTTTTTTGTTATTGTTCTTTATAGTCACCTCCATACTTTAATGATATACAGTAACCATGTAATTTGTTAGCAAGGTCAACTGTTTCGATTTAATTAGGTAATGTTTTTTATTATTCTTTATAGTTACTTCCATACTTTTAATGATATAAAGTAATCCTGTAATTTGTTAGCAAGGTCAACTGTTTCGATTTAATTAGGTAATGTTTTTTTATTATTCTTTATAGTTACTTCCATACTTTTAATGATATAAAGT
>OX401421.1:17806660-17814160 GCA_947846245.1 Cerastoderma edule
GGATCGTGCGAGCTAGAGACGTGCTCAAGTACTCGGAAAAACTATTTATAATACGGGGCTCCTCGAACAAAGTGGTTAAGATTGGGTGTTTATGCCTTAACCCTTTCCCAAACAACAATTTTTGACTGTCCCAAATTGAAAGAGTTTGCAGACGACATTTCAAAATGTGATGGAATTGGACATTAATATTCTGATAGGGCATAAAACATTGAGGGGAAAGGAAAAATTGCTCGTCACGAGCAATTTTTCCTTTTCCCACAATGTTTTCTAAAGTCGTCTGCAACAGTGTGGTGAAATGTCGTTATTGTTTGGGAAAGGGTTAACATTATAACGAAAGGATTTTTCTTATCGTACTTAGAGAAGAGACACTCACTTAAATTATGATTTATGCTATTTGCACCGTTCTAGAGACCTATATGAACGCCCCCTTATGTATAAGTTGAGAACTCGTCAATTTATGTACATTGAAAAGATAAATCCAAACTAGATCTTGTTGGTAATATCACCGAATAGAACCGGAAAGTCAAAATAAAACGTCGTTAAAAAAAATACAGGTTTGTATTTGATCTGTTTTCTAATCAATTTCTGATCAAAATCTTCAATGATACTATAAGCTTCAATGTTTAGATATATACAAACAGTATGGGATGAAGTTTTGTTGCTTTGATTGTCTTACATAGACAATTCAAACTTTCTTTGTAGGCAAATGAAATTGCGGTAGAATTTCAACGGTGTTTGTTTACAGAACAGAAAATTTGAAAAAACAAACAAACAAACAAAAAAACACATCATACACTTTTTGTATTATTTGTTTGATATACAATTTAGAGGAGCTATTGAAATCATAATTTACTCAGAAAGTGTCGATTTATCAAAGTATGTACGTGTACAGTATATAAACGGTAGATCTCAAAAGAGATGAAACGCTTTTGGGTTAAAATATATGTTGATTTACTGTATACAGTTTACACTTTAAAGACTTGAAACACGATATAATTTTGCTTCCAATAACTGTTCTTAAGTGCGTTTCCAATCTGAACACATCGGGTTTATCCAATGAAAACACCTCTGAAATAATAGGGATGACGCCATATTGTTTCCCGCGAGAATGACGTCACTTTATTTTCGTTTTTAAAAATAGATCTTAAATATGAAATCTTAAAAGTCGTTAAATTTGATTGAGGAAACAACTATACATGTCACAACAACAGTTTCGCCATTTGGTATGAGTTACTGATAAAAAATGATTTAACAGGATGTCCAACATTTCCATACACATTTAACTACTTAACGTGCACGCTTAGAAGATGTGTTAATCGGCGGATGCCGATTTACCCGAAAAATTGTAACCCTACACTTATATCCGAGGTGTTTTTCACAGCTCACGGAAATACCCGAGAAGTTCCGATTGGTGCGTTTCATAAAGCAGTACAGCTGCTGTGCAGTTTTAATGAAAGTACTATTCAACTTCCAAATTTCTTCACGTCTGCGAATCGGCACCTTTAACTCTTATAGTGCTGGAACCGACTTCGTGATTATTCAAACAGGTTAGATCAAGGCCAGCCGCCTGAAATCTAACCTGTTTGCTACTCTGAGTACATTTCCTCATCAAAATCAAGCAGAAAGTTAAGGTTTTGGAAAGCAGACGACATACAAATCTATTTTAAGAACATTACCCAGCATTCTATGGGCTAATAATGAATCATTATCATCCTGATAATGAAGGTCGTTATTGTAACGCTTTGTACACCAACAGTGATCGATTCTGCCAAAATATTCACAGTTAGTCTTCAGATTGTGAAGCCATGATATTTGATCATTCGTCATCATAGCGTAGTGGTTAAGGCGTCCGCCTCGGGACGGGGATGTCGAAGGTTTGAGCCCCACGGGAGATAATGCCATTTTCCCTGGAAAATGTTTCTTGTGGAACTTGTTCCGAAATGGCCGGTTTGTGAGCCGCGAGCTAGTTAGTTAAATTATAGGTTACCGACTTATATCCGCTAGGCGCCTGGCATGTAAAATGTTTGTTTATCATAGTGTCACCCCCATTGAAAGGACCAGCCAGTTTGGGCTTATTGGACACTTCTCACCGATTTTGCCACGTACCCGGAGGTACTTGGTATAATCAGTGAGAAGTGTCTAATAAACTAAACCTGGCTGACCCTTTCAATAGGGGTGACACTATAATAAACAAAAGCCTTTACCCACGCCTGCATATTCGGACAAATCGTATTAGAGCCAGCAACATACCATCGTGCGTGCTGAATCGTTTACATCAATTCGAATGATAGAAAGTGATAGATGTAACGGACAAATTCAAACCAATGATATACCTATTCACTAGCCCTACAGTTGAACTAAGATTAACATAGTGTTGTTTTCCGTTCATTTTCCCATTTTGCTATTTTTTCATTCCGTAACGATTTATTCATAGATTAACTTCATTCAATGGAAACAAGAACAATCTGCATGAAATAATGGTTAGCATTAGGTACAATAACGCAAGTACATACACACCAGTTATAATAACGCATGTGTATGTCACAGGGGACTTGTCGTAAACGGGATGTTTTTACAATTAGTTGGAGTAAGTATTACATACATTTCAACCTTTGTTTTCACATATAACGTTCGAAATTAAAGACCATTTGTTAAGATAATGATATGTAGCAGGTTTGACGTTAATCGAATTGCGGTTTCGGTAAATGCTTTAATCGAAGCCTTTCTGAACCTCTAAATTATCCATTTACGAGAGTCTGCACTCTTTCATTTTGGTTTTTAGTTTAAAATCGTGATTGTTTCTAGTGTCAACGTGAAATATAACGACTTACCGTACATCAATCGATGTCGTAAAATCCCATCCCTTAATGAAGTTGCCTTAAAGCGTACGATCCCCCTTGTTCGCAAGCTGGTGTCAAAACTGGGTCAATGATTTCGATGTTTGACTATTAAAATGAGAGCGCTTATACGGTTGTTTGATCTAAATCGATGCTCTAAAAGGAAAGTGGAGTGTTATTCCAGTCCACTGTTAAGCCAGGGGTATACAAAGTACTTTAGATAGCTACAAAGTGTGCTTGGTTTTAACCCTTTCCCTAACAATAACGATATTTGACCACATTTTTTTGCAGACGACTTAAGAAAACATTGTGGGAAAAGGAGAAATTGCTCGTCAGGAGCAATTTTGCCTTTACCCACAAGGTTTTCTGCTCTATCTGATGAATGTTTTTTTCAATTTCATCACATTTTGAAATATCGTCTGCAAACTTTTTCAATCTGGAACAGTCGAAGATAAATTTGTTGTTTGGGAAAGGGTTCAGGAAAGAGGAACTAACCTAAACTTGTATAAACTTGTCAATAGTAAAGCTATTTTGTTTTCTTTTTTCTTATTTCTGAAAAGCTGTGTTGTTTCTTTATTTCTTGAAGACACAAGGGCATTATGTACCTAGTTATAAGATTCTTGGCGATTTTCTGTGTGTTCCTTGAAAAGTACTTGAGATAATTAAAGATTGCGTGTGGTGCCAAAGTAAGATGCATTCAACTAAGCTTTTAAACTTGTATACAAAAACATATTTTGATTTCCTATGTCTACAGAAAACATACAAGTGTAATCTGAACCTAGTTAATATATTCATAGCGATTATTTGTGCGCCATCACAAAATATTTTGATATATAGAGAGTGCAGGCGGTTTCAAGGGAAGAGGTACTAACCTAAACCTGTAAACTTGTACAGAGAAATTCTATTTTGTTTTCTTGATTCTACAAAGACATACCAGTATATTATGTACCTAGTTATATGAGTCTTACAGATTTGTGTGTGCTTCATGAAAAATAGTTTAGACAGCTAAAGATTGCGTGTGGTGCCAAGGAAAGATGCATTGGACTAAGCTTGTAAACTTGTATACAAAAAGCTATTTTGATTTCTTATTTCTACAGAAAACATACAAGTGTATTCTGAACCTAGTTATTATATTATATTCATAGCGATTATTTGTGCTCCATCACAAAATATTTTGATATCTAGAGAGTACGGGCGGTTTCAAGGGAAGAGGTACTAACCTAAACTTGTTAACTTATAGAAGAAAAGCTAGTGTGTTTCTTATTTTTACAGAAAACATACCAGTGTATTCTGTACATAGTTTTACGATTCTTAGCAATTTGTTGTGCTACTTCGAAAAAATACTTTTAAAAACTGAAGAGGCTTTTAAGAAAAGAGGCACTAAACTAAACTTGTTGACTTATAGAACGGAACGCCTTTTTGATTTATTATTTCTACAGAAAACATGCCTGTGTATTCTGTACCTAGTTATAAGTTTCCTAGCGATGTTTTGTCCTCCTTCATAAAATACTTTTAATAAATAGAGAGTGTGCGCGATTTTTAGGGAAAGAGGCACTAAATTAAAGTTGTAAAACTTACAGAGGAAAAAGATTTTTGCTTTCTTATTTCTACAAAACATACCAGACCACAATTTGCTTTTGATAACTAGAGAGTGTGCGCGATTTTTAAGGAAAAAGGCACTAAACTAAACTTGTAAACTTATAGAGAGAAAAACTATTCGTTTTCTTATTTCTACAAAATCATGTCCGAGTATTTGTAACTTAATATCAAGATAGATGAGAAAAATAACGCTATTAACACGTTGTGGTAATTCATTTAATTTTGTTTATTCAATTCCAACGTTTCAGCATAACGCCTTCATATTTCTTAAACTAGTGTTAGACTCTTGGCAACCATTGTTTATGAACCATGGTAATATATTTTTTCTCTCTTGCTTTCACATATCGTATTCGAACTGCAAAGCCCAGCAAGGGAAGGAACCCATTGATTACCTTCGACAGAAATTCACATTGAGTTATCCCCCTTCTTTGAATTCTATCTTAAAGCCATACTTGCGCTCATGTACACTTGAATCGGGAAAGTTCTAGAATAATTGAAAATTTACTTAGACGAATTTGAAATTCCCCTTTACAGAGGAATTGAGAGTGTAACATGTTCACGTGATGCTTTAAAAAGAGTGAATACGATAAGGTTTGTTAACAGCTAGCTATAAAACTAGGTCAGCAGAGAAATGATGGGAACCCATTTAACCCAGGAAATACTCTATTTGGAACGTTCATGTTGTGAATATTAGATAAATGACAGTATTTGTGTGTTTCACGTGAATCTTCCAACCAGGTGATAGCCACTCACACTTCTGTATAATACTCAGTTAACTTACTTTATCACTGTACTAATAGGACTAATAAGACCTAATAAACATCATAGTCCATTAGGTCTTTGACTGATATTTTACACTGTTCTTTACTTCTGTATTGTACTCGGATAGTTTACTGTACTTGTATTTAACACTATACTTTACTTCTGTACTATACTATAATAATTTTCTTTACTTCTGTATTGTACTCGGATAGTTTACTGTACTGGTATTCAACACTATACTTTACTTCTGTACTATACTATAATACTGTACTTTACTTCTGTATTTTACTCGGATAGTTTGCTTAACAGGTATTCAACACTGTACTTTACTTCTGTACTATACTATGATACTGTACTTTACTTCTGTATTTTACTCGGATAGTTTACTGTACTGTTATTCAACACTGTACTTTACTTCTGTACTATACTATAATACTGTACTTTACTTCAATATTGTACTCGGATAGATTACTGTACTGTTATTTAACACTGTACTTTACTTCTGTACTATACTATAATACTGTACTTTACTTCTGTATTTTACTCGGATAGTTTACTTAACAGGTATTCAACACTGTACTTTACTTCTATACTATACTATAATACTGCACTTTACTTCTGTACTATACTATAATACTGTACTTTACTTCTGTACTATACTATAATACTGTATTTTACTTCTGTACTATACTATAATACTGTACTCTACTTCTGTACTATACTATAACACTGTACTTTACTTCTGTACTATACTAGAACACTGTACTTTACTTCTGTGCTATACTATAACACTGTACTTTACTTCTGTACTATACTATAATGCTGTACTTTACTTCTGTACTATACTATAATACTGTACTTTACTTGAGAACTGTACTGATATTTAACACTTTACTTTTCTACTGTATTATACTCCAAAAGCTTTGATTGACTACTGCACTGACATTCAAAACCATACTTTACTTATTATATTATCCGTTTACACGATACTATAGTTGAGTATTGTACTTGTATCTAACACTGTTCTTTACTACTGTGCAATACTCTGATACTGTAATTTACTTGAGTACTGTACTTTGATTCAACACAGTACTTCACTTATGTATTATACAGTGACACTGTACTTTAGTTGAGTGCGGTACTGATATTTAACAATGTACTTTAGTACTGTACACTACACTAACATTGTACTTTCTTACTGTACACTACACTAACAATGTACTTTACTACATTAGTGCAATCTTCCATTGTACTCTACATGTACACATGAAGGGTGATGTTTCTATCGCCAGTATCATTTTATTGCGGGTAATTTCGCGGGTTTTATGTCAAACGACATTTTGATTTGACGCTCAAATGAGAAGTTTAATGGCGTTTCGACGGTCCTTGATCAATAGTTCACACTCTAACCCAGTCACCTTACTTAAAAGGACTATCTCACAGATTGAGTTTTAACTTTTAAAGATAAATTGTCTTCTACCGATGAAATTACACCATAGGCGTATAAAGTAACAAAATACTAGCTTATCGACAGCTTCCTTATTCTGTTAATAAATCGTACAGAAAAGATATCGATCATTTGTATGACAGATATTGCAAACCGTTTAAACGGGGTTATCTCGTAAATAACGAGCTAAGTTTAGACTAACAGGTGCTTTTTTAGATACCATAGCCACGCAGGACTTCGGAAAAAATGTTACTGCTTTTGTCACCTGACGTTAGAAAGATATACGAGAAGGAATCCCTGTGTTTATTTATAAACCGCATTCTCGTTTGTCCAGGTTTTTTTTCTGTTTTCCTTTTCATGGAGAATGAAAAGAGCGTCTCAAAAGGATAGACTAAACTTTTCAATCCTTTCAAAGTAGATAGACCTTTAAAGTATGGGCGCATATAAACACACTTGGTTTATTCAAATTCGTCGAATCATTAAATCGAACTCGATTTGTAATTCAAATGAGGGGGTTTCTTCGGATAATCCCTTTAGTCTCTTTTCGACATTTTTAACCCTTTACCAAAAGCACAACTTTCGACTGTCCGAAATTAAAGAGTGTGCAGACGACATTTCAAAATGTGTTAAAATTCATAAATAATCTTCTGATAGGGTAGAAAAACATTGTGGGAAGAGGAGAAATTGCTCGTTAAGAGCAATTTCTCCTTTTCCCACAATGTTTACCAGATTCGTCTGCAACTAAGTGATCAAAGGTCGTTGTTGTTTGGTAATGTTTTAAATCCGTGTCTAATGTGGGTTTCCTTATTTAATAAACACAATCACATCACGGTCTTATATCAGCGTTATTTCTTA
>OX401421.1:17821660-17856283 GCA_947846245.1 Cerastoderma edule
ATTTAGAACTAGAAGACAATCTGGCGAAACAGATCGTGGCTATGTTTAGAGCTTATGCATGGACCTATTCGGGCAAGACATGTGTCTGTTTGTACACTTTCCGATGATATATGCGATCCTGTATTAACCCATTACCATACGATAACAATATTTGACCAGTTCGTTGCAGACGACTCTGGAAAACATTGTGGGAAAAGGAGAAATTTGCTTCTAAGTTTGGATCTGAATTCATACAAATGCATAGTGTATAGGTTCTAAAAAGTTTGAATACGAACTTATTTGCCTCCAATGACTATTCTTGGGTGCATAAAGCTTTTGTACAGTTTAAGAGGACAGTTTCAACTTCTGGATTTCCTCAATCTGTTAACTTACAGCTTTTATGAATAATGAACCATGTGTGTATGTGTGGGCAAACCTTCTATAAGGCAATCACCTATAGGTCAAGTGTCGACCCATTTAGCGTTCGATTGGCATGTGACTGATCACCATACAATGCTTATAAACTATTTTCTATAACACTTAGTCTATAAAGACACTACGCAATATTATATTAATGTCATTCTCAACTGGTGCATGTATTCGGTAAAATAGCGCTTTTTCAAAATGACAAGCAATTCGTCATTTTGTCGCGGTGGCTTAAACTGGAATTATGATTGTTTAAGATATTGCAGTCATTAACGACGAAATGTGCTTATCCGAAAAGTCAATATCAATATATATGTACATAGCGAGGTCTATATGTGGTTACGTGGGTAAATATTGACGGTTTTAAAGGTTCAATATTCAAAACAAACTCCAAATCTATTCTGAACAAATATGGCGCGAAAACGAAGGCAAACAGTAATTTTGTAAGGCTGAATTAAATTAGTAAAAGTATTCGCGGGAAGCGACCGTACTTTTCGTGCGTGGATTTCACATCCAATTCTATGGAAAAAAGATTAATCAATCAATCAATCAATCAATCAATCAATCAATCAATCAATCAATCAATCAATCAATCAATCAATCAATCAATCAATCAATCAACCAACCAATCAATCAATCAATCAATCAATCAATCAATCAATCAATCAATCAATCAATCAATCAATCAATCAATCAATCAATCAATCAATCAATCAATCAATCAATCAATCAATGAATGAATGAATCAATCAATCAATCAATCAATCAATCAATCAATCAATCAATCAATCAATCAATCAATCAACCAATCAATCAATCAATCTATCTCAATCAATCAATCAATCAATCAATCAATCAATCAATCAATCAATCAATCAATCAATCAATCAATCAATCAATCAATCAATCAATCAATTAATCAATCAATCAATCAATTAATCAATTATTATTGTTATCATCACTTTTATCATCACTATTATCATCATCACTATTATCATCACTATTATCATCACTATTATCATCACTATTATCATCATTATAACTTAATTCATTAGTCCTATTATCATTAATTCATTGCGGGTTTTACATCCTGTTCGTATTATTTTAGTTCTACTTCCAATCCCGAATCATTCAGATGGAAGAAACCTCTAATTTATCGAAAAGCGTACGATTCAGTTTCGTCTATTACATTGTTTGATAACAGTAATGTAAGCGACGTTACTAAATGAAAGGGGAGCAGACACAATTAGACAGAAATATAAATAAATATAAATCGATTTTAGTTTAATGATAAGAATGCTGGGTACTTTTCTAAAATTAGATTTTTGTGTCGTCTGCTTTCCCAAACCTAAAATATCTGCTTAATTTTGACGAGGAAATATACTCAGACTTGCAAAAAGGTAAAATTATAGGCCAGCCGCCAATTTTCTTGGCGGGTGGCCTGGATCTAAGCTGTTTGCATTAGCATGAAGTCGGTTCCTGCACTATAAGGATTCAACTTATTTCGTTTACGTCGATTGTGACGGAAGCTTGTAGCCTACTAAATTCACTCTCGATGACTGCTTTCGGAAACCCAAATGTGTGGGCTAATCCTGGCCTCTTACCTCGCCTACCGGGGATCGAACCCGGGAACCTCATAATAGAGGCCGACGCTCTACCACTGCACCCAAATTGCGCACAAATGACTATGAAATTCAGCTTTTAAGATATATAATTAGATAGTTGGTCACAATCTCATTTTACAAATTCGAATATGCTTATCAAGTAATGGTGGGAAAAGCCTAAACAAATTATTCAAATTTCAATCTTATTCATGAGAAATATTTATCAGCAAAGCGACCACTGTTTCCCCTTTTTTATTTTCAAATCGTTCCAAACAGAAATACCAATCAAGTAAGCGCCATCTATCTCACAGTGGAGTGTCCTTGGGCAAGACACATTTCCTAGCCTAGTACTGGCAGGTCATCCAGGGAACATGTACTAAAACACTCAAGACTGTGTTTTGTCCATTTATGGAAAAACAAACAAACGAACAAACAAAGGATTTCCTTATTTGTCACGACATTTTCAAATTATCTTTTTACTTCCCTCCTTCAAATTAGTGGGGATTTTCTAATCAGGGCCGCCGTGGCCTAGTGGTTAGAGTACAGAACTTGAAATCACATGGCCCCTCTCCGCGTGGGTTCATATCCTGAGAGGGATATGGATTTTCATGAGAGGCAGTCTCCCGACTGACTTACGGAATGCCGATGGTTCTACCCGCTTAGACCATGGGGTCTTCCTCCATCATTAAGAGTCAGGCATTGCTACATAACTGAAATAATGTTGATGTGATGTAAAACCCATATTAAAAAAAACGAATCAAGAGAATAACAAACTATGGTATGAATAAGCGTTCTTATTTAATTTTATTGGCGATAGCTGGTTCATCTCTCCGGAATATACTATTTCAATTACATATAGCAAATGTCGCCGATATTTACACTGGGCAAATAGCAATTCAATTTTTATTTTCGTTTAGATTATACAGGTCTTGTTTACAAGTGTCTAAATCTGATTGACTGCTTTGAAAGGTGGTGTCAAAGTAACATCGCCAGTCAATGTTTTTCACTGTTTCGTTGTTTTCTGAACTCCATATGAAATATAAACTTAACAAAAATGTTAAGCTAAACGTTATGGGAAACGCATTATTCCAAAAAACATATAAACAGCGTTCTGTCTATTTGCTACGATAATTAAAACATCTTTTTTTCTTGTACTATTTCTCGTGATTCGAAAATTGGAACGAGACAGATTAACCAATGTGTATCGGCACGAATAAGACCATGTTAGTCGTTTACGGTAGAATTTCGATGATCCGCCATTGCTTAACTCATTCATTCGTCGGATAACTTCGGTCATTCTCGGTATACATCGGACGGGGCCGAACTCGGATGATCCAAGTTGTATATCTGTTGTAGAATGAAATATCTACGTCTGGATCATTCGGACTAGACGGGCCTGATCAATTTGGTTCGATGCGAATAGTACCGGTGTATACCGAGAATTACCAAGAACCATCGCCATTGTTTAACTCGTCGGATAACTTCGGTCATTTTCGGTATACATCGGACGGGGCCGGAACAATTCGGTCCGACGTATGTTCATGTATACGTTGTAAATGTATTATTCCAAAGAACATTTCAAATGCATTCTTTCAAATAGGTGGGCGATTGTGACATCTTTTATGTGTGTACTAGATCCAAATAGTGTACAGGCCTCAAGCAGTAATCAAGAATGTTTCCTGGATTAACTACGATTACTAGGAAAGGAAATGTGCCTTGCCAATGGACACGTCACACGTAATCAAAATATCGTCATCGAGACTCGAATTTGGGTTGACCAGGCCCTTGTCTTGGACGCTTACCATTACCTCACCGCATATTCCTTAAGCGCAGAGCGCTGCAAAGTTTAACAAATATTGTTGACTTGACTCGGTGCAAAACGATAACAAAGAACCAACGAAAAACACGTCGAGATGAGAGCTGGCATGTGGACTGATAAGTTACCAGTCTAATCAGGCGGGTTATCAATAAACTATTTGTGATTCACCAAAACAAACAAACAAACAATCAAGAAGAACTCTCTATGGATCATGTAGAGATGAGAGCTGGCATATCGACTGATAAATTAACAGTCTAATCAGGCGGGTTATCAATAAACTATTTGTGATTCACCAAAACAAACAAACAAACAAACAAACAAGAAGAACTCTCTATGGATCATGTAGAGATGAGAGCTGGCATATGGACTGATAAGTTACCAGTCTAATCAGGCGGGTTATCAATAAACTATTTGTGATTCACCAAAACAAACAAACAAACAATCAAGAAGAACTCTCTATGGATCATGTAGAGATGAGAGCTGGCATGTGGACTGATAAGTTACCAGTCTAATCAGGCGGGTTATCAATAAACTATTTGTGATTCACCAAAACAAACAAACAAACAATCAAGAAGAACTCTCTATGGATCATGTAGAGATGAGAGCTGGCATGTGGACTGATAAGTTACCAGTCTAATCAGGCGGGTTATCAATAAACTATTTGTGATTCACCAAAACAAACAAACAAACAAACAAACAAGAAGAACTCTCTATGGATCATGTAGAGATGAGAGCTGGTATATCGACTGATAAATTACCAGTCTAATCAGGCGGGTTATCAATAAACTATTTGTGATTCACCAAAACAAACAAACAAACAAACAAACAAACAAAAAAGAAGAACTCACTATGGATCATGTAGAGATGAGAGCTGGCATATGGACTGATAAGTTACCAGTCTAATCAGGCGGGTTATCAATAAGCTATTTGTGATTCACCAAAACAAACAAACAAACAAACAAGAGGAACTCTCTATGGATCATGTAGAGATGAGAGCTGGCATATCGACTGATAAGTTACCAGTCTAATCAGTCGGGTTATCAATAAGCTATTTGTGATTCACCAAAACAAACAAACAAACAAACAAGAGGAACTCTCTATGGATCATGTAGAGATGAGAGCTGGCATGTCGACTGATAAGTTACCAGTCTAATCAGGCGGGTTATCAATAAATTATTTGTGATTCACCACAAACAAACAAACAAACAAGAAGAACTCTCTATGGATCATGTAGAGATGAGAGCTGGCATGTCGACTGATAAGTTACCAGTCTAATCAGGCGGGTTATCAATAAACTATTTGTGATTCACCAAAACAAACAAACAAACAAGAGGAACTCTCTATGGATCATGTAGAGATGAGAGCTGGCATATCGACTGATAAGTTACCAGTCTAATCAGTCGGGTTATCAATAAACTATTTGTGATTCACCAAAACAAACAAACAAACAATCAAGAGGAACTCTCTATGGATCATGTAGAGATGAGAGCTGGCATATGGACTGATAAGTTACCAGTCTAATCAGTCGGGTTATCAATAAACTATTTGTGATTCACCAAAACAAACAAACAAACAATCAAGAAGAACTCTCTATGGATCATGTAGAGATGAGAGCTGGCATATCGACTGATAAATTAACAGTCTAATCAGGCGGGTTATCAATAAACTATTTGTGATTCACCAAAACAAACAAACAAACAAACAAACAAGAAGAACTCTCTATGGATCATGTAGAGATGAGAGCTGGCATGTCGACTGATAAGTTACCAGTCTAATCAGGCGGGTTATCAATAAATTATTTGTGATTCACAAACAAACAAACAAACAAACAAACAAGAAGAACTCTCTATGGATCATGTAGAGATGAGAGCTGGCATATCGACTGATAAGTTACCAGTCTAATCAGGCGGGTTATCAATAAACTATTTGTGATTCACCAAAACAAACAAACAAACAAACAAGAAGAACTCTATATGGATCATGTAGAGATGAGAGCTGGCATATCGACTGATAAGTTACCAGTCTAATCAGTCGGGTTATCAATAAACTATTTGTGATTCACCAAAACAAACAAACAAACAAACAAGAAGAACTCTCTATGGATCATGTAGAGATAAGAGCTGGCATATCGACTGATAAGTTACCAGTCTAATCAGTCGGGTTATCAATAAACTATTTGTGATTCACCAAAACAAACAAACAAACAAGAAGAACTCTCTATGGATCATGTAGAGATGAGAGCTGGCATGTTGACTGATTCGCTATCAATCGTATCTGAAGGGTTATCAATAAACTATTGTTGATGCGATGTAAAACCCTTATAAAACAATCAAACAAACAAGAGGAACTCTCTATCGATCATAAAGACATGATAGCTTGCATGTCATTTAATAAGCTACCAATCTTATCAGTAGTTTTATCAATGAACTATTGTTGATGCGATGTAAAAAACTATCAAAAAACAAACTAAAAAAACAAAAGGAATTAATTGTCCAACGATCATGAAGACATGAGAGCTGGCTTATCGACTGATAAGTTACGAATTTTATCAGATGGATTATTAATAAACTATTGCTGATCTGATATAAAAGTCTTCACAAAGAACAAACAAACAAACACACAAGAGGAGTTTTCTAACGCTCATGTAAAGAGGAGAGCTGGCATATTGACTGATAAGTTTTCAAATCTCAACAGAAGGGTTGGTGACTCGATGTTGAAATCTTACAATAGACAAACAAACAGACAGTAGGAATTGTGTATCGATCATAAAGACATTGTAGCTTGCATGTCGATTGATAAGCTACCAATCTTATCAGTAGGGTTATCAATAAACTATTGTTGATGCGATGTAAAACCTTCACGAAAACAGACAAACAAACAAACAAGAGGAATTCTCTATGGATCATGTAGAGATGGGAGCTGGCATGTAGTTTGATCAGCTACCAGTCTTATCAGAAGGATTATCAATAAACTATTGTTGAATCGATGTACATGTCTTCACAAAACACAGACAAACAAACAAGAGGAGTTGTCTAACGCTCATGTATAGAAGAGCATGAGGGCTGGCATGTTGACTGATAAGCTACCAATCTTATCAGAAGAGTTATTAATTAAATATTGTTGATGCGATGTAAAACCCTCATAAAAGAAACGAACAAACAAGAGGAAGTATATATTGCTCATAAAGACATGAGTGTTGGCTTGTCGATTGATAAGTTATCAATCTTATCATTAGGGTTACCCTCTCCGCGCAGCCCTAGAATAACGCTTAGAATGCTGGGAAGTTTTTATAGAAATAGATTTTTGTGCCGTATGCTTTCCAAACCCTTAAATGTCTGCTTAATTTTGTTGGGGAAAGATACCCAGAGAAGCAAACAGGTGAGATCACAGGCCAGCCGCCAATTTACGGCTGACCTGGATCTAACCTGTTTGCATAAGCATGAAGTCGGTTCCAGCACTATAAGGGTTAGGTATATACATCTAAATGATGTTCATGCATTGCTAAGTGATTTTAAACGAACCCAAACTATTTTTGTTAACCTGCCCACCTTACGCCCTATTTGGGAATAAGACTATTTCCTTTATAGAGTTTTTACCGCCATTTTCCTACAATATTTAAGTCATTTTGCAGCGATTAGAACACATACTCATTCTTCTAGTATTTCCTCTTCAGTATTGGAAATATTTGATAATTAAAACAGACTGCTTTCCCGTGTATACACCATTGACGAATCAGTGTTGAGAGATGAATGTGTGGATGAATGAATGATTGAATGAATGAATTAACGAACGAACGAACGAACAATTGGACAAACGAATGAACAAACGACTGAACGAACGAACGAACGTACTGACGGACGAATGAACGAATGAATGAATGAACGAACGAATGAACGAACGGACAAACGAACGAACGAATGATTGAATGAATGATGAATGAATGGTATTTTATGGCACATCGACAACTAAGATTATTTAGCGCTCATTATGGTGATTTTAATAAACGTATTTTTAATCATTTACAGGCTGAAACGTATTTGTATAATTAAATTGGCGGCTGGCCTGTGATCTAACATGTATGCTCCCCTGAGCATCTTTCCTCATCAGATATTTAAGATATTTAAGGTTTTGAAAAATAGACAACACAATCTATTTTAAGAACATTATCCAGTATTTTAAGGGTTAATTTGCGGAACTATCAAACGTTGGAACGTATATTCTCTTAACTTGGTTTTCAAATAATTGACCAATGAATGAGCAGAAAGACATTTTTTAAATAATATTACTACTGTTTTTCCTGTGATCAAGATATTAACCGTTTTTTGCATACAGCGGTTGGACATACATATATACTGCGATCTAGGTGTAAATCCTTCTTTTGTTCGCACTAAACGTAAACATGTCAATCTTTCAAGCGAAAATCGATCCCTGTACTTTACTCTTTGTCACACACAGACGGTTTCTTGTGAATCGAAAAGTTAAACGAGACAGATTTGCCGATGTGGGTGCCGAAAACACACAGATAACCCTAAGTCTAAGACCCGGTTTGTGATTCACGCTAGAATACCCATCATCCGCCATTGCTTAACTCATTCATTCGTCGGATAACTTCGGTCATTCTCGGTATACATCGGACGGGGCCGAACTCGGATGATCCAAGTTGTATATCTGTTGTAGAATGAAATATCTACGTCTGGATCATTCGGACTAGACGGGCCTGAACAATTTGGTTCGATGCGAATAGTTCCGGTCCCAACCAATGTATACCGAGAACGACCGAAGTAATCTGACGAAAGGATGAGTTTTAAAATGGTAGATTACGAGGGAGGGGGGGGGTCTACCTTAATGTTGTGATTGTTTCGGGTAATTTTGTAATTTTGTATTTTTTTTTATTAATTTTGTATTTTTTGTAATTCAAACTTCGTAATAACCATTCCACGCCAGTGTTGTTAAAACTTCATTCAATGCAATTCCCGACAAAAATAACATTACTGGGGGTGAGAGACGAAAATGTGAGAGCGTAGCGAGAACTTTACTCTCAATCTGAACACATCGGGTGTTTCCAGTGAAAACACCTTTGACATAGTAAGGAAGCCGCCTTATTTCTTCTTGTAATACTAATTTCATTGAAATTTTGTTTCCAAATATATATATATATATATATGTGTGTGTTTAAAGTAATATCTAAATAGTTATTTGATTTAAATCAGAAAACAAATATATATCACAAATAATAATTTCACTATTGTGTATGAGGTACAGACCAAAAACAATGACTTTTACTTTGAGCTACTAGTACTTAACGTGGACGGACGTCCATAGGCAATGTGTAATAAGCCGGGGTGATATATCCGAAATTTGTTACCGTACACTTTTTGTACGAGGTGTATTTCTCAGGTCACGGAAATACCCGAGTAGTAACGAATGCTTTACTCTAATAGAGTTTGGCAGTTAACTAGCAGGGACTATATTTCAAATCAAGGGTTCAACGCAAGACTTTATATAGTAATATAAGTGCTTCACGTTTGCATTGAACCCTCGAAATGTGGATCTATTTATAGATAAATAAACTCACTCATTCGGATAGCGTTGGACCTCGACTGTATGTTCTCCTGTATCCGCTCTTTCACATCGCGCATCCGGCTGCGCAGATCGTCCAGGTGCTGCTGGGAGCTGAGCGTCTGCTGCTTGTACTCCTCGACGCTCTCCGTTACCATGGTAACGACGTCCACAAGGTCGTCCACGGGGTAATCATCGGTCACGGTCAGAAACTTGGACGACGCGAACTTATCTGTAAACGTGTCCATCCGGTTATTGAACTTCTCGATTGTAAACACTTTTTGTTCTGGGGGCGGGGTCGGTGTACTTCCGGTCTGGTCGTTTTCTGTTTGATTCGCGTCATTGCTGGATGTGTTGGGCGTACGAAACCGAGTGTTTCCGAGCGACTGGTTAACGGCAGCCTCGTTTTCATTTCCGTTTCCGGTATCGTTTGTTTCGGCGTCGACGTCGACGTTATTACCGACATTTTCCGGCGCTGTTGGCGTATTCTTGTCGCCGTTTTCCTCCATTTCTTTTACCAAATCGATGTTTTCGTTCGTTTCCGGTTCTTTCGTGTCTTCCTTGGCTTTTGTTTCCGTTTTCGAGATCTGCTTGCTTCCTCGCCTAGTGGTCACGACATTTCCGGTTCCGGAAATCGTCCTCGACGGATTCCGAGACTTGCTGGTCGGATTGCTTCGGCGGTTAACGACCGACTTCGCTCCATTCGGCTGCCTTCCGACATGTTCGTGTGAATCCCTATTGGAATGAACCGGCATTTTTCGACCAGACGTTATCTACAACAATAACGGAGTATTTTCGAATTCCAATATGCCTGACTTAACGTGAGGGTGAGGTACCTTTGATGTTCGAATAAGGTGTGTACTTTTATCCAATAACTCTCTCCGATAACGTTCACTCAATCATGTACGCGCGATTTTATTAATAAATCTAAACACGATCCGTGTAACGTCTTCTGTCTAATCGTAGCGTTAACTAATGTCTACAGCGTAACGACTCATCTGAAAAGAGATAAACAAACATTGGACGTCAGATCACCGAACAATCGATATATAAGTAATTATTGGTTTTGGGGGCTGACCCTCTACGGATTTGTTAGGGGGTCAGTAAAATTCAAATAGGGTCGAGGCGTAGCCAAGGCCTTACATGATTTTACTCCCCCTAAAAGTCCGTAGAGGGTCAACCGCACACCCAATAATTAATTGCATCCCTCGACCTCTCTTTAAGCGTATTTTGTGATATTTTTTATTCCACTTTTTTTTCTTTGGGTCGGGCAAAACAAAAAAAGTTATGACCAACCCAAACAAAAATTGGGATTAAAATCTCAATGTCTTTATGCGATCGAAAAAGATAAAGGTAACGACGTAAAGGAATTGTTAATCCAAAGGGGCCAGTGGAATAAAGGTAACGACGTAAAGGAATTGTTAATCCAAAGGGGCCAGTGGAATAAAGGTAACGACGTAAAAGAATTGTTAACCCAAAAGGGGCCAGTGGAATAAAGGTAACGACGTAAAGGAATTGTTAACCCAAAGGGGCCAGTGGAATAAAGGTAACGGCATAAAGGAATTGTTAATCCAAAGGGGCCAGTGGAATAAAGGTAACGACATAAAGAAGTTGTTAATCCAAAGGGGCCAGTGGAATAAAGGTAACGACGTAAAGGAATTGTTAATCCAAAGGGGCCAGTGGATTAAAGGTAACGACGTAAAGGGATTGTTAATCCAAAGGGGCCAGTGGAATAAAGGTAACGACGTAAAGGAATTGTTAATCCAAAGGGGCCAGTGGAATAAAGGTAACGACGTAAAGGAATTGTTAATCCAAAGGGGCCAGTGGAATAAAGGTAACGACGTAAAGGAATTGTTAACCCAAAAGGGGCCAGTGGAATAAAGGTAACGACGTAAAGGAATTGTTAACCCAAAGGGGCCAGTGGAATAAAAGGTAACGACGTAAAGGAATTGTTAATCCAAAGGCCAGTGGAATAAAGGTAACGACGTAAAGGAATTGTTAATCCAAAGGGGCCAGTGGAATAAAGGTAACGACGTAAAGGAATTGTTAATCCAAAAGGGGCCAGTGGAATAAAGGTAACGACGTAAAGGAATTGTTAACCCAAAGGGGCCAGTGGAAGAATTGTTAATCCAAAGGCCAGTGGAATAAAGGTAACGACATAAAGAAGCGTTAAGGGGCCAGTGGAATAAAGGTAACGACGTAAAGGAATTGTTAATCCAAAGGCCAGTGGAAGGTAAACGTAAAGGATTGTTAATCCAAAGGCCAGTAAAAGGTAACGACGTAAAGGAATTGTTAATCCAAAGGGGCCAGTGGAATAAAGGTAACGACGTAAAGGAATTGTTAATCCAAAGGGGCCAGTGGAATAAAGGTAACGACGTAAAGGAATTGTTAATCCAAAGGGGCCAGTGGAATAAAGGTAACGACGTAAAGGAATTGTTAATCCAAAGGGGCCAGTGGAATAAAGGTAACGACGTAAAGGAATTGTTAATCCAAAGGGGCCAGTGGAATAAAGGTAACGACGTAAAGGAATTGTTAATCCAAAGGGGCCAGTGGAATAAAGGTAACGACATAAAGGAGTTGTTAATCCAAAGGGGCCAGTGGAATAAAGGTAACGACGTAAAGGAATTGTTAATCCAAAGGGGCCAGTGGAATAAAGGTAACGACGTAAAGGAATTGTTAATCCAAAGGGGCCAGTGGAATTAAGGTAACGACGTAAAGGAATTGTTAATCCAAAGGGGCCAGTGGAATACTAGACATTATTCTGCTTTTCTTGTAACCAACTCCGTTCAGGAAAGCGTAAAGCGATTAGTTCCGGCCCAGACCGATATATGCCGAGAACTACCGAAGTAATCCGACGAAGAAAGTAGTTTCAAAATGGTGGGCTATGGGTATTCCACCTTTAGTGTTACGGGGCATGAATCTCGGCTTACCTGTGAAACTGACCCCCTTGTTTAAACATGGTACAAGCGGGGATGTCGTCAAGTTTTATTTATTGGCAAACAGTCAATGTTTTAGTTAACCCTTTCCCAAACAACACATTTTCGACTGTCCCTAATTGAAAGAGTTTGCAGACGACATTTCAAATTGTGATGGAATTGGAAAATAATCTTCCGATAGGACAGAAAACATCGTTGAGAGCAATTTCTCCTTTTCCCACAATGTTTTCCAAGGTCGTCTGCAACAAAGTGGCCAACTGTCGTTATTGTTTGGGAAAGGTTTTAACAGGTGTAGTGTTTACTCCAGTCAAATATCGGTCGACGGTCCACTCGATAGATAACGAAGATGAGTCTAATCTAAGACCGGGTTTTATTCTTATGGGTTTTACATCGCGTCAACATTATTAAAGCTATGTTGCGATTCCCGACTTTTTAAGATGGAGAAAGATACCATAGTCAATTTCTCATAAGGGTTGATCAAGTCGGGTTAACCATCGGCATTCCGTAAGTCAAACGGGAGACTACATCTCATGAACATCCATATCTCTCACAGGAGTTTGAACCCACGCGGAGAGGAGCCATTTACTATCAAGTTCTGTACTGATCTACTAGGCCACGGAGGCCCAAAATACCTTGTTTAGATGTTTAATTGGAACCAGTCTGATACAGAAGACAATGTACAGTGGAGTCTCTATACCTTGACGACCAAGGGACCTAATGAAATTGTTCGACACAGAGAGAGATCGACATGTAGATTTATCCTGTCACTAGTGTCATTTTGGGACCGATAACTAGGTGCCGTATAACATTTGTGATATCCGGCACTAAACATATAACACATACCCGTGACGAATCATGACGTCATAAGAACGCCATGACGTCATGTTTGCATTATTCTCTACTTATTTTTTCATTTTTTCTCGTGTTTTATTTACATATTGTTTGTTATGAAGAATTCATGAAGGTAACAGGATAAATAGAATAGATGGTTTGTGTCTTTGAATGGGAAAAGTTATCGGGCATTATCTGTATATATGTATATTTGTAAATCTACTATCTTACTATATATCTAGTCTTATAACAGCTTATAATGGTCTTCGATAGACCACTGACATTAGCAGTATCTGTATATATGTATATTTGTAAATCTACTATCTTACTATATATCTAGTCTTATAACAGCTTATAATGGTCTTCGATAGACCATTGACATTAGCATTATCTGTATATATGTATATTTGTAAATCTACTATCTTACTATATATCTAGTCTTATAACAGCTTATAATGGTCTTCGATAGACCATTGACATAAGCATTATCTGTATATATGTATATTTGTAAATCTACTATCTTACTATATATCTAGTCTTATAACAGCTTATAATGGTCTTCGATAGACCACTGACATTAGCATTATCTGTATATATGTATATTTGTAAATCTACTATCTTACTATATATCTAGTCTTATAACAGCTTATAATGGTCTTCGATAGACCATTGACATTAGCATTATCTGTATATATGTATATTTGTAAATCTACTACCTTACTATATATCTAGTCTTATAACAGCTTATAATGGTCTTCGATAGACCATTGACATAAGCATTATCTGTATATATGTATATTTGTAAATCTACTATCTTACTATATATCTAGTCTTATTTGACCTTATAATGGTCTTCGATAGACCACTGACATTAGCATTATCTGTATATATGTATATTTGTAAATCTACTATCTTACTATATATCTAGTCTTATAACAGCTTATAATGGTCTTCGATAGACCACTGACATTAGCAGTATCTGTATATATGTATATTTGTAAATCTACTATCTTACTATATATCTAGTCTTATAACAGCTTATAATGGTCTTCGATAGACCATTGACATTAGCATTATCTGTATATATGTATATTTGTTATTTTAATCACAGAAAGAGACTTATAAGCCCATATGGCCGGGTGTAACGATCTGTATAATATTATGAAAAACATTTAATTAAATTCTGTACACCTGTCAATATCATTAAAGATTTACTTACTAACTGTACAAAAAATTGTATTGATCAGTTGAAAAAAGGGAAATAGAAAATTAAAACAGTATTACCGGGTCCTCAAAAGCATGGACGAAATAAAATCTCGCATTAATCAATCAATCGTATTGTCACGCTGAAAAAAAAGAAAAAAGAAAGAATCAAGCAATCCTTGGCGCTGTGATCGATTAGTGGTTTTTCATTCAGGTGGCGCTTGTTTTGGATACAATGGAATGGTCTGAATGTTGAACGAATGTCAATCGAACGAAACTGACTTTATTTTATCTAAATGGGTGTCGAAGTGAATTAAATGCTTATCTCATAACGATCTCACTTTTATAAGCCCACGATTTTACGTCGCTACTCCCTACGGAATATATTGATCTCAATTTGCATGGGCTACTTGCCCAACTCAACGTTGAATGGAAAATACACTTTATTTCTTTTTCCACATTATGTTTTAAATTCGAC
Source organism: Cerastoderma edule (assembly GCA_947846245.1). Lineage (NCBI taxonomy): Eukaryota > Metazoa > Mollusca > Bivalvia > Cardiida > Cardiidae > Cerastoderma > Cerastoderma edule. The sequence goes on from OX401421.1 coordinate 17,836,496, forward strand.
AAGTAAATCATGAGAAAATCGGAACAGTAATTATTAGCATTAGTAATTATTAGCATTGCTATCGGCTACTCAGGTAGGGTAATCACGTGACCAATGTTTACGTTCTTATGTCCGAACAAGATGGCTGCGCCACAGGTTTTTTTGCTCTTTCACCTACTTTTCTCAAATATAGCCACATTGTGTACCCCGCATGGGTTGACATTCAACTTTCCGGTTCTGGTGGTATATGATAACCCATGCTTTATAACGGTGTTATGTCTAACACTCGGCAGAGAAATCGCAGTCGACGGGCGCGCATGTCCAAAACAGTAGGTTTTCGACTGCGATTTCTCTTCTGAGGTCTGGTTGCATATGATGACCCATGCTTTATAACGGTGTTATGTCAAACACTCGGCAGAGAAATCGCAGTCGACGGGCTCGCATGTCCAAAACAGTAGGTTTACGACTGCGATTTCTCTGCTGAGGTCTGGTGGCATATGATGACCCATGCTTTATAACGGTTTTATGTCTAACACTCGGCAGAGAAATCGCAGTCGACGGGCGCGCATGTCCAAAACAGTAGGTTTACGACTGCGATTTCTCTGCTGAGGTCTGGTGGCATATGATGACCCATGCTTTATAACGGTTTTATGTCTAACACTCGGCAGAGAAATCGCAGTCGACGGGCGCGCATGTCCAAAACAGTAGGTTTACGACTGCGATTTCTCTGCTGAGGTCTGGTTGCATATGATGACCCATGCTTAATAACGGCGCTATGTCAAACACTCGGCAGAGAATAATCATACAAAGAATAAGTGCTGCTGTGCTCCTCTCTGAACATGGGTATTTCTTTATCGTTCTTCATCATTTTTTTTTCTAAACTAATTATATGTTTGTGAATATATATTTGTCAATGCATAAACAAAACAAAGGCAAATTGCGTAATTACAAACCAAAACCATCCAATCATAACACTACGAAAAAATAACATACATATTTATCTACCGTTTCTTAACATTTCTTTCTTTCAAATAATTATATAACAATGAACATAAAGATATATCCATCCACGAAGAAATGAGACAATTGAAACAATGGCGATCTTACGCATAAAACATCCAAATCATAACAATACGTAACAAACAAGTAATGCTGCGTCCCTCTCTGAGCAATATTTCTCTACGCGTTTCGAAACATTCTTTTATTTATAAATATATTCTTGTGATTATATGTTATATGAACAATAAAAAGATGGAAAATGGCGCACTTACGAGGTAAAAACTAGCCAAATAATAACAATACAAATCGTACTGTGTTGCTGTGTCCCTCTCTGAACAGTATTGTTCAATCGCTTGGAAACTTTCATTCTTTAAAAAAAAAAATGTATACATGCTTATGAATAGGCCTATATATTCCTCAATGAAGGAATAAAAAGATGGAAAATGGCGTACTTACGAGGTAAAACCATCCAAATCATAACAATACAGAAACGCGAGATATTTGTGGCCCTAATATACAATCTAACTGATGAACGTCAAATACGTCACACTATGAAAATGTCCAAATCGAATCAAGGCGGCGAAACCAAACAAATGATCAAATACATCACACTATGTAAATGTCCAAATCGAATCAAGGCGGCGAAACCAAAAAGCGTACACCAATACCCAAACACGCACAGTTTGTTTTGGTATATTCCAACGGCGTACCTTTTAGGGCAAATGATAACAGATCGATACATTCAGGTCAAACAATTGCCTTAATCCTTTACCAAACACCAAATTTTCAACTGTCCCAAATTGAAAGAGTTTGATGACGACATTGCTAAATGTGATGAAATTGGGAAATGATCTGCTGATAGGGCAGAAAACATTACGAGCAATTTCTTCCTTTTCCACGATGTTTTCTAAGGTCGTCTGCAACAAAGTGGTCAAATGTCGTTATTGTTTAGGAAGGGTTAACTTCTCTCCAAAAGTTACGTGTGTATGGGGGTTACGTGGGGGTACGGCGTTTTCAACTATCTCGCCAATGCTTACACGCTCACGAAAAAAAAAGTTCGTGATTTTCTTTGACCAATTATCCACACCTCTGTCCCTGTTTCATTCATATGTAAATGGACACGTAATGTGTAATATACACAACTCCGTCTGTTATACTGTCATAGTATGTCATAATTCAACACTGAATGGTCATGTATATGTACACGTTTTAGTATTATAGGCTCCTTTTAGATAGGATCGTTTTAAGTGTACGTACTCAAATCAGACTTGAATGAATGCTGATATATATGTCTACCTGTTTGAATTGCTTTCCTGCACGGATGATATGCAAATGAATCAACCTTGTTGTTATAGGGGAACGTGTCTTTGAAATGACCATTGACAAACATAGAAGAGGTGTCCATACGTTTGTTGTACCAGTTCTACATTCCATCATTCAGCTACGTACAAGGTGGGTCATATTAACATGAAGGACCGCAATTAGTGAATTATTTTATTTGGTGATTTGTTTAACTCGATTTTAAAAGCATTTGCTATATTCCTTTGAGTTGTTTGTTCATACGTTTTATTTGTCTGTTTGTTTGGCAAATGATTCGTTGATATGATTTTCATACATTTATGTATGTATCATTTATTTATTCATTCATGAATTAAACGATTTATTTCTCGATTTGATCTCAATAAAATGAATCGGCGGACGAACGTCGTTCGTTCGTTCGTTCGTTCGTTCGTTCGTTCGTTCGTTCGTTCGTTCGTTCGTTCGTTCGTTCGTTCGTTCGTTCGTTCGTTCGTTCGTTCGTTCGTTCGTTCGTTCGTTCGTTCGTTCGTTCGTTCGTTCGTTCGTTGGTTCGTTCGTTCGTTCGTTCGTTCGTTCGTTCGTTCGTTCGTTCGTTGGTTCGTTCGTTCGTTCGTTCGTTCGTTCGTTCGTTCGTTCGTTCGTTCGTTCGCTCGTTCGCTCGTTCGTCGTTCGTCGTTCGTCGTTCGTTCGTACGTTCGTTCGTTCGTTCGTCGTTCGTTCGTTCGTTCGTTCGTTCGTTCGTTCGTTCGTTCGTTCGTTCGTTCGTTCGTTCGTTCGTCCGTCCGTCCGTCCGTCCGTCCGTTCGTTCGTTCGTTCGTTCGTTCGTTCGTTCGTTCGTTCGTTCGTTCGTTCGTTCGTTCGTTCGTTCGTTCGTTCGTTTGTTCGTTCGTTCGTTCGTTCGTTCGTTCGTTCGTTCGTTCGTTCGTTCGATCGTTCGTTCGTTCGTTCTTTTGTTCGTTCGTTCGTTCGTTTTGTTCGTTTGTCTGTTTGTTCGATCGTTCGTTCGTTCGCCCATTCGTTCGCTCGCTCACAAACACGCTCGTTCGTTCGTTCGTTTATTCGTTCATTCCCTCGTCTGTCTAAAATTCCACTTCTCCTTCATTCGTAATATCAACTTACTTAAAAAAAAATCCCCTTCAAATAAAATACGATCTGAAGAGCACGTCACATCTGTACTATGGTCACATCGTAAACAACCCCGTTATAAATCAAGACACCTGCACGTTTATAGATCTAAGTAAGATCAAACATATAAACCTGTTAACCCTTTCCCAAAACACAAATTTTGGACTGTCCCAAATTGAAAGTGTTTGCAGATGACATTTCAAAATGTGATGAAATTGGAAAATAATCTTCTGAAGGGTCAGAAAACATTGTGGTAAAAAGGAGAAATTGCTCGTCACGAGCAATTTCTCCTTTTCCCACAATATTTTCTAAGGTCTTCTGCAACAAAGAAGTCGAATGTCGTTATTGTTTTGTAATGGGTTAAAGATAAGTAAAATCAAACATATAAACCTGTTAAAGTAACATGTCGGGCAATTTCTCCCACTCTACATTCCAGAGATAAGCTCAGCGGTGTTATTCAACATATTACAGACTATAAATCAACTAAGTTTATGAACTTGGTTTATGAACACCGTTATGTGCTTAAGGTTAGGTTAGGTCATTACATGATATCTATATTTTGCCAGAATGCACGGTAAGCAGACGATTAAAGGTGCTTGTTCAAAGATGTGTGGACATTTGAAAGTTAAAATTAGTTACCTTAAAGTGTATGCGAAGATGATTTTATTGTTACAATCTTTGCCATTCATGAGCTTAATATGCTTCATTTGAAAAAAAATGGTTTCCCCCTTCCTTAACCCATAAGAAGACAATAACGACATTTAACCACTTTGTTGCAGACGACTCTGGAAACCATTGTGGGAAAAAAAAATTGCTCGTTAAGAGCAATTTCTCCTTTTCCCACACAATTTTTTCTGCCCTATCAGAAGATTATTTTCCCATTTTATCACATTTTGAAATGTCATCTGCAAACACTTTTAATTATGGACAGTCGAAAATATGGCGTTTGGGAAAGAGTTAAAGCTGTACAATCACCGTACTGTTGTATGATACACACTAGAGAATAACAATTGGAAGGGTTAAAACTGTACATTCACCGTACTGTTGTATGATACACACTAGAGAATAACAATTGGAAGGTTAAAACAGTACAATCACCGTACTGTTGTATGATACACACTAGATAATAACAATTGGAAGGTTAAAACTGTACAATCACCGTACTGTTGTATGAAACACACTAAAGAATAACAATTGGAAGGTTAAAACTGTACAATCACCGTACTGTTGTATGATACACACTAGAGAATAACAATTGGAAGGTTAAAACAGTACAATCACCGTACTGTTGTATGATACACACTAGAGAATAACAATTGGAAGGTTAAAACAGTACAATCACCGTACTGTTGTATGATACACACTAGAGAATAACAATTGGAAGGTTAAAACTGTACAATCACCGTACTGTTGTATGATACACACTAGAGAATAACAATGTGAAGGTTAAAACTGTACAATCACCGTACTGTTGTATGATACACACTAGAGAATAACAATTGGAAGGTTAAAACAGTACAATCACCGTACTGTTGTATGATACACACTAGAGAATAACAATTGGAAGGTTAAAACAGTACAATCACCGTACTGTTGTATGATACACACTAGAGAATAACAATTGAAGGTTTTAAACTGTACAATCACCGTACTGTTGTATGATACACACCAGAGAATAACAATTGAAGGTTAAACTGTACAATCATCGTACTGTTGTATGATACACACTAGATAATAACAATTGAAGGTTAAAACAGCAATCACCGTACTGTTGTATGATACACACTAGAGAATAACAATTGGAAGGTTAAAACTGTACAATCACCGTACTGTTGTATGATACACACTAGAGAATAACAATTGGAAGGTTAAAACTGTACAATCACCATACTGTTGTATGATACACACTAGAGAATAACAATTGGAAGGTTTAAACTGTACAATCACCGTACTGTTGTATGATACACACTAGAGAATAACAATTGGAAGGTTAAACTGTACAATCACCGTACTGTTGTATGATACACACTAGAGAATAACAATTGAAGGTTTAAACTGTACAATCACCGTACTGTTGTATGATACACACCAGAGAATAACAATTGAAGGTTAAAACTGTACAATCATCGCAATTGTTGTATGATACACACTAGATAATAACAATTGGAAGGTTAAAACAGTACAACCACCGTACTGTTGTATGATACACACTAGAGAATAACAATTGGAAGGTTAAAACTGTACAATCACCGTACTGTTGTATGATACACACTAGAGAATAACAATTGGAAGGTTAAAACAGTACAATCACCGTACTGTTGTATGATACACACTAGAGAATAACAATTGGAAGGTTAAAACTGTACAATCACCGTACTGTTGTATGATACACACTAGAGAATAACAATTGGAAGATTAAAACTGTACAATCACCGTACTGTTGTATGAAACACACTAGAGAATAACAATTGGAAGGTTAAAACTGTACAATCACCGTGATGTTGTATAATACCCACTAGAGAATAACAATTGAAAGGTTAAAACAGTACAATCACCGTACTGTTGTATGATACACACTAGAGAATAACAATTGGAAGGTTAAAACTGTACAATCACCGTACTGTTGTATGATACACACTAGAGAATAACAATTGGAAGGTTAAAACTGTACAATCACCGTGATGTTGTATAATACCCACTAGAGAATAACAATTGAAAGGTTAAAACAGTACAATCACCGTACTGTTGTATGATACACACTAGAGAATAACAATTGGAAGGTTAAAACTGTACAATCACCGTACTGTTGTATGATACACACTAGAGAATAAAAATTGGAAGGTTAAAACTGTACAATCACCGTACTGTTGTATGATACACACTAGAGAATAACAATTGGAAGGTTAAAACTGTACAATCACCGTACTGTTGTATGATATACACTAGAGAATAACAATTGGAAGGTTAAAACTGTACAATCACCATACTGTTGTATGATACACACTAGAGAATAACAATTGGAAGGTTAAAACTGTACAATCACCATACTGTTGTATGATACACACTAGAGAATAACAATTGGAAGGTTTAAACTGTACAATCACCGTACTGTTGTATGATACACACTAGAGAATAACAATTGGAAGGTTAAAACTGTACAATCACCGTACTGTTGTATGATACACACCAGAGAATAACAATTGGAAAGTTAAAACAGTACAATCACCGTACTGTTGTATGATACACACTAGAGAATAACAATTGGAAGGTTAAAACTGTACAATCACCGTACTGTTGTATGATACACACTAGAGAATAACAATTAGACGGTTAAAACTGTACAATCACCGTACTGTTGTATGATACACACCAGAGAATAACAATTGGAAAGTTAAAACAGTACAATCACCGTACTGTTGTATGATACACACTAGAGAATAACAATTGGAAGGTTAAAACTGTACAATCACCGTACTGTTGTATGATGCACACTAGAGAATAACAATTGGAAGGTTAAAACTGTACAATCACCATACTGTTGTATGATGCACACTAGAGAATAACAATTGGAAGCGAAATTAGTTGTATTTACGTTTGTAAAGCCTTTATACAGGGATTTGGTATGCATATAGATCCAAAAGCCATGGAAGGGCTTTGAAATCTCGCTCTTATAGATGGTACAGTCAAACTTGTGTTAAGAGGCCAGCCTATGGGAGAGAGTGAATTGGCTGTTTAAGACAGCTTGGCTGCTTAACACAAATTGATTTACACTATAAATCTAACAATGGGTCTTTCTGTATTGACTATTTAAGGCAGGTTGGCTGCTTAAAAGGGTGGCTGCTTAACACAAGTTAGACTGTATATACTTAGATATATTGAAGCTTCCTGAATTAATCATACTTTAGATTGCTTATTTAAATTGTATGTAATACAGCAATAAATAAGCTGTATTGTTTAAACAACATTTCATTTTGACTTTCAAATGTTCTCACCTGTGAACAAGTACATTTAGAGTAAAACATTGCTGTGAAAAGTAAAAGCTCTTTTGATAATACTGTCTCGTTCATGTATCTTATACCTCAAAAAAAGATTTAACGACGAGTTATGGAATAAAGATGAATGTTGTTCGGAACTGAACCCCGTGTCAAATCGAGTTATGATATATAAAAATGAATGTTGTTCGGAACTGAACCCCGTGTCAAATCGAGTTATGAGATATAAAAATGAATGTTGTTCGGAACTGAACCCCGTGTCAAATCGAGTTATGATATATAAAAATGAATGTTGTTCGGAACTGAACCCCGTGTCAAATCGAGTTATGATATATAAAAATGAATGTTGTTCGGAACTGAACCCCGTGTCAAATCGAGTTATGATATATAAAAATGAATGTTGTTCGGAACTGAACCCCGTGTCAAATCGAGTTATGATATATAAAAATGAATGTTGTTCGGAACTGAACCCCGTGTCAAATCGAGTTATGAGATATAAAAATGAATGTTGTTCGGAACTGAACCCCGTGTCAAATCGAGTTATGATATATAAAAATGAATGTTGTTCGGAACTGAACCCCGTGTCAAATCGAGTTATGATATATAAAAATGAATGTTGTTCGGAACTGAACCCCGTGTCAAATCGAGTTATGATATATAAAAATGAATGTTGTTCGGAACTGAACCCCGTGTCAAATCGAGTTATGATATATAAAAATGAATGTTGTTCGGAACTGAACCCCGTGTCAAATCGAGTTATGTGACAAAATGCTGTCGTATCCGATCAGGAAAGTTAGACATTGATTAATTTGGACGTTTGGAAAATACGGCACGTCTTTTCGATGTACTTTATATTAAACAGTCAATGAGATGTGATTGCAAAAGCACTTGTTTATATAAATCTAACTTATTTTTCAGTGGTTGCTCTCGGAATCGTCTCAAAGTCATAAAGGTGAATGACTTATCAAAACGCTCAGGAGAATTAGATGACGTGTCTATCAGACGACTCTTTGATGTATCAATAAAGGAAATGGAGTGAGACTCCGTTGATATACCAGCCAACAAGTAAGAATTCCTCTTCTATATTCGTATTACCATTATTGTATACATGTTTGGGTTTAGATCCTGCTCTGTTCTGTTCTGTCTAAGGCTGCTTATTCAAAGTTGTGAAGAATCTAAGAGATCTACCGTTAATGGTAGCATAACTGAAATATTGTTGACATGGTTTAAAACCCTCTGTAAATTTATGTAACTGGTTTACCCATTACCAAGCAATAACGACATTTCACCAATGTGTTGCAGACGAGTCTTGAAATCATTGAAAATCTTCAAAATATATACTTAGATATGAGAACAAATTCTGAACAGGTTTTACTTTCAAAAGCTACTGACTTTTACATATAATACTGCTATAACAACCCGAAGCAATTCGACTGCAATTTACATTGACGTTTGAATTTTATCATGTATGAACAAGCAGCTTTGAAATACTTCTTAGAAAAGATAAGACAGTAATTTCCTTCCTTTCTATTGTTTCATTTTGTTATGAAGTGTCCACAATATTTTTCTTTAAGAAAATGATACATAGATGAATTCTATTACAAAATTACAAAATCATATATGCTCAAGTATGTTCAACTTTGAAAATCATGTGGTTAAGAAGTTGGGAATTTATCTCAAATTTGCGTTTAAAGAAAGAAAGTCAAGCTCAATATGACATAGAAAGTTGTTGTAATTAATCACACGTTAAATAGAAGTAATTGTTTGAAATTATTCTAATTGGTTATACTTTGATTATTGACCAGTTGGTATATTGTACGTTTGTTTGTTTGTTTCCAATTTGTTTTACATCGATTGTGAAGGAGGCTTAATAGCCCATCGAGTCACTCTCGATGACTGCTTCCTGGAGAATACACCAGTAATCGCGCCGGTTTGAGGGCTAATCCCGGCAATGTCCCGGCAATTCTCACCTCGCCGGTGATTCGAACCCGGGACCCTCGGTACAGTAGTCCGACGCTCTACCACTGTACCACTGTACCACTGTCGCCACATTTGTCTACGTGTTTATATGTTTTGTGGTGTAAAAAGTATATTTCACACATGGAGTGGTCAAACAAAAGATATGTTCCTATCTACCTTCATATCTTCTGGTTGAACTGTCAAAGGGAACTAGTTATATTCACGCGGTTGTTATTTACAACAAAATGAACACAATTCGTGTTTACAAACTTATCGACACTTCAAACGAAAATCCTCTCTTCTAACCCCATATAGGTGCTTCTTCACAGATGTGAAAACTTGAAAGTCAAAATAAAATGTCGTTGAAAGAATACAGCTTTTGTAATGAGGTATAGTATTTAATGCAAAAAGCGACAAAAATGATTTAGAATGTGTAAATATATACAGTGAAGCCTCGTTTATCCGAACCAATATTATCCTGGATGTCTCGTAATCCGAACGAAATTGTAAGGGAACGGAATTATTGTGCAGTAATTTGATTAACCAATTACCAAACAATAACGATATTTGACCAGATCGTTGCAGACGACTTTTGAGAACATTGTGGATAAAAGAGAAATTGCTCGTGACGAGAAATATCTCCTTTGCCCACAATGTTTTCTACCATATCAGAAAATTATTTTTGAATTTCATCACATTTTGACATTTGTCATCTGGTAAAGGGTTATAAGCATACACATTCCTAGATACTGTTTATCAATCTCTACCAGAGTAAATTGGTTCCCGCTACGCTCCCACATTTATCTCTGTGACGGGCTCAGAAAATAGTACCACTTTTCCGGCATGGTCACGTGGCCCAAACTGACTGTGTAGTAGTATACTGCATCTAGCGGCTTGCAAAAAGCGAGCTCCAAACGCAAACTAACGCTCAGATCAATCAAGAAGTTAGACGAAAGTCTCTTTAGTTGTATCACAATATAAAGATAGATAAGATAGGACAGTTTAAATAGAATAAAGACATTTATTTACACACAAAGTAGTTTACATTTGAAGCGTAACAGCTTATTGAGTAGAATTGATGCGACGCTCCATACGACTCGAAACCCGCCCCCTCGATCAAAACAAAGTGAATGACAGCTAGAAAATACATTCTCCAAGACAAATCAAACCTCCACGTAGTTAAACAAATGAGTCCTCAGTCAGAATGAAACGTTCTCAGGAAAATCCAATGAATCAAGATTCTTGGCGACCTTCTCAACAACTAATAGCACCATTCCTCTTCATTTCGAGTTTAAATCCCCCTTCAGTCAATTCAGACCTTGACATTACTATTAACTGGACATAGATCATACTGTTAAGCCTCAAAAGACTTATTTGAAAGGACTATCTCACATGTTGTGGTTTTAACAATTCAAAATAAGAAGTTTTCTTTCAATAAAATGAAAATATAAATTTCTAAAGTCACAGAAGACTAGATTATTGACAGCTTTTCAATACCATTCTTAACTGTTTAGAAAAGTTTATAAAGAACATTTACAGTGTATATTGTTGATAATGCAAACCGTTTAACCCTTTCCCAAACAACATAGTTCCTGTTTCAAATTGAAAGAGTTTGCAGTCGACATTTCAAAATGTAATGAAATTGAAAAATATTCTTCAAAAAGAGCAGAAAACCTTGTGGGAAAAGGAAAAATTGCTTGTTACGAGCAATTCCTCCTTTTCCCACAATGTTTTCTAAAGTCGTCTGCAACAAAGTGGTCAAATGTTGTTATTGTTTGGGAAAGGATTAACCCTTCACCAAACACTAAATTTTCGACTGTCTCAAAATCAAAGAGTTTGCAGGCGACATTTCAAATTGTGATGATATTGAAAATAATCTTCTGATAAGGCTTGAAAAGTGGAAATTGCTCAATAAGAGCAACTTCGCCTTTTCCCACAATGTTTCCAGAGTAGTCTGCAACAAAATGGTTAAATGTTTTTAAGTTTAGATGGTTGTTTAGAGAAAAACACCAGTTTAAATGGTTTGTGATATCTGCAAAATAAAGGAATGGGTGAAGCAGGTGTCCCAATAATAGGCCTATTCAGCCATTATTGATTCTTTAAATCCTATGTTGTGTGTACTCATTTGAGACATTAGAATGATCAAATGAATTATTAACCAGATCTAACTCATCAAACAGATCTAAGCGTTATTTTATTCAGATCAAACTCAGCTTTTCATTAGCTAGTTTTACTGATAAGAAAGTTCCTATCTTATCTCTTCACCTACACCATATTCTTCAATCATACTTTGATAATGCACATGATGGACACTGTTTCTATTTATTTGGTGAACCTCAGGTTAAATTGTATTTGGTTGAGTAATTTTGCTTTAGTTACGTTTCCATTTTATACAGCAAATAATATTTATGGTTGAAAGGCTGTCAACTTTTATGAACACTGTTCTGACATCATCTTTCTTGAAATATAATGAATGCAACTATTATGTATCAACTAGACAATGTTTTAAACAAACAACAGTCCAGCTAATTTGTTAATTCAATATTTCATCATATCATTAAACTGTTATATCCTCATGATGAACTTGTCTTTTAAAGATTTTGATTGTTGTATGCTGTAATGATATACATGTATATATTTGTCTTAAAAGGTTATTCATAGAGAAAATTTGAATTATAAAAGAAACTCTTACAATCTGTCCTTTAAGTTCCCATTAACAAGCAACTGTTTGAAAACTAAGTAGCAATTATAACCATATCTGGGGATGCTCCCTGCATTCATCATTTGGTCACTTATTGTGAATTTGTTATAAGCATTTATGAAAGAAACTTAAGAAATACACTGTTGTCATAATTGTTTTGACATTGCTTAGCAGTTATAAAAACTATGATGAATTTTGATGCAAAGCATGAGTATTGTTCATTCAACTATAACTGATATCTGTATGTAAAATTCAAATCATATGAAGAAGTAAAGTGAAAATCTGAAATGAAAACTTAATTGTTAAGCGTTAATTGTTACTCTTCATTTAAAAAACATCTACAGAATATGTACCTTAGACCATCCTATACATTAAAAGAACCATATTACTGGCCACCTTTAACCCTATCAATTATCAATTCTTTCTTTCATTTTTTTTCATAAGAGAGGTTAATAATAACTAATTAAACTTGCTCTTTATACAGTTCATCCAAATATTCTGAAATTACATACAATTCATGATTTATTTAGTTATAACGATGCTTCAAAAATGTTTTAATTTCTAATTGAGTCCCTCTTCTTATTACAAATTTATATCATGGTAATCAATGAAATTCTTTTTCTGCATTGAATGAATCAAATATGGAATGTTTTATCAGTCTCCTGTCCCTTATTAAGATTGTTGACATGGTAAAGTATGTGCATTCATTGGTTCAGAAAGAACATTGTGCCAAAATATAAGGACATCTGAATTGATGGACTTAATGCTGTTGTATTATGTTCAAATTACAATTAACAGAAGCATCGACCAATTCTCTCAGATATGAATAGTGAAAATTATCCAAATAGTAAGCAACTAAAGATAACATTCGTTACGTTGAAAAGGGTAGAAATCAGTTTGATAAAGGGATTTGATTTAACTTGACAATCTGTCAGTCATTTTTTAGTTTTATTGCAATGCTTTTCTCACTATTGTTGGAGGTTTTACCACTTTACTAAAATGCCCCAAAGTGCACTAAATCAAGCAGAAATTTGCCTTGACCCATCGACCCGTTTAAAAAAAAAGCGTCCTCACTCCCCCTCATCCTCGCCATCCCCCAGCCCTACCCCCAAGAAGATTAACAGCTGTGGCAGTTTTATAGAGGGGAGAACCAAGGATGTACAGCTTTCTTATTTCTTCAGAATCATTAATGGTTTGTCTATTCTTTTGCACAAAGTATGAGCATACATACATCATAAAGTTACTAGTAAATCATGAATCACATACTAAAAAAAAACAAGCATAGTTAGAAAAAGGTACTTGCAGTTTATTCATCATGGTTCTTTCCTCTCATCTTTATCTCTATGCTCATGCATTTCCTTTGGCCCCATAAACCATGAACACATCATCCAAATATCCATATTGTTTCAATCACTGGCAGCCATTATATAGTGTTTTCTCTGCAACCCTTTTTTAACCAATTCAGCTCTCATTTCATAGCATGTGAAGCTTATTAGGGGGTTATTTGGAAGTACAGTACTTTTTTTAAAAGCGACAACTCATTGATATCATACATTCGTAGAAGTTTTCTGAACATCATTTTGAAGAGATCTGCGTCCATTCAGATGATAAGAATGTGCCATCTAAGAAGCTTTTGCCTTTTCAAAAGACAAAGATATCGCGTATTTTGAAGTTAATAATTGCAGGTTGCGAAATCTTTAAAAATCACAGCTGTAAAGTGAAGACATCGTTCCCAATTTCTACCTCGTGTTTGTTTACATCACTGGTATCCAAGCTGTCCGATAATCAAGACTTATTATACTTCGAGCGGGAGACCAAAGATGTAAACATTCCGCGGATTGATTTTCAATAGCGTAAAAAGGCTTTACAACAGTTCTAGCAAGAATCGGTGAAATACATATTCAATGTCTACTGTATGGATAAAGTAAAAGTATTTTTGCCTTATTCATATATTTTTTTACTTAAATGTATGCATAGAACAGTTTGGATCGCAATATTACAGAGTTTGCCACGATTCGTGGCAAAGATGGCGTGAGCCCGTTGCAGAGGTAGTATCCGGGGGACGATAACTCTGCATGGGAGATTGACTGTTTATGTCTTAATGTATATATGACCAGGTCCTGCTTCATTAGTCCGGATGATTCGGTAATCCGGAAATGCTGTTGGGAACTGACGTGTTCGGATTAACGAGAGATCACTGTAATACTATACACAGACGATATACGATGGATTTCAAAACCGTTGCTACGCTTTTGGATCTGATTACATACTTATTTCTTATATACAGACTCACAATTCTTAAATACGAACTAATTCGATTTCCAATGGATATTCTCCACTACGTCTTATGCAACGCTTTTGGATCTTTTTACATACTTATTCTTTGTATACAGACTCACAATTCTTTAATGCGACCTAATTCGACTTCCAATAAAATTTTCCACTGTGTTGTATGCAACAGTGAAACTTTAAAATAGGTTTGAAGAAATAAAGTTTGATATCCAACTTTCCGCAAATCTGTGAACAAGGACCTTTAACACCAGTTTGTGGTTGTGATGATAATTATATATACGTTGCTATGTCGGTCTAACGCCGCGGAATCGTATATGAGACGTGTGACAAGCGGTCCATGTAGTACATAGTTGCTTCCATAAAATTTCACTGAAAGGATTGAAGATCCTGGACGTCATACACTAAATATATATAGGTAAAAAGTAGACTTGCGTATGGTATTCACCTATGTTTCTAACAAATATTCACTAAAAAAATCGCCGAAATCGCGGTATAAATGAAGATATTGACGGAAACCCCAACGGCCTCGACTTTTTTATGTTACTGATGGTAATTAGTTACGTCACGTGGGCTGTCAAGTGCCTGTCACGTGACGATGTATACCTAACTTAGAAGATACCAATCTGAACACATCGGGTTTATCCAATGAAAACACCTCCGAAATACTAAGGATGACGCCATATTGTTTCCCGCGAAAATGACGTCACTTAACTTTCGTATCTAAGAATAGATCTGAAATCTGAAATCTCAAAAGTCGTTAATTTGATTGAGGAAACAACTATACATGTCACAACAACAATTTCGCCATTTGGTATGAGTTACTGATAAAAAATGATTTAAAAAGATGTTCAACACTTCCATACACATTGAACTACTTAACGTCCACGCTTAGAGCATGTGTTGATTGCCGGATGCCGATTTACCCTAACAATTGTAACCCTACACTTATATCCGAGGTGTATTTCACAGCTCAAGGAAATATCAGAGTAGTTCCGATTGAGAAGATACTAGCGTCAGCGTCCATTTTTGTTTTCAGCGTGTAGTCTCAGTATCACGTGAGCGTCACGTGACCGGTTGTTCATAGCTTGACGCTATATTTAGATTATGTCTGATTTCCCTCGGATTTTTATAAAATGAAAAATGTCAAAATTCATTTTATATGCTATTGGTTTCTCTGCTGAAATGTTAAACTAATCTATATTCCTTTATTTTCGAAAGTGTCAAAAAAGAATCCTATGACGCACAAAAACTTTAACAGTTGATGTAAATATCGTGAGAGACAGCCTCCCGACTGACCACGGGGTGCCGATGGTTCTACTCGGCTTGACCAGCCCTAATGGGCAGTTGAGTATGGGGGCTTCCTCCATCACGTAGTGTCGGTCATCGCAACATAACTTTGATCACGTTGACACGATGTAAACACCACGATCCAAAGCTGGATGTGACGTACTTCGGTGAAGATAGACGATCTTTTTTTCTGATTCTTTTTTACATATGTTTTACCAATGCATGAAGGAATTCGGGTTTCAATTATCGAATTCTCATTTGTGGATAGTGGATTTTTATAATCGATTTATTTCTCTTTGTACCATGTGTAAAACTTAGTTTTTTTACTTCTTACATCATAATACATGTACAGCGATTTGACGCATATGAAGCATTTAGAAATCATTGTGAGAAAAGCAGAAATTGCATGTTTCAAGCAATTTCTCCTTTTTCTCACCATGGTTTCTAATCAATTTCGTACATATATTTCGTTCATACTCTATTTGTCATCCGCCGTATCTTCAAATTTGGGTAAGTCGATTTTTTTAATAACTCATGAAGAAAATGGGTTATTGGCACAGGGTATGTCGATAAAGATATATTGTGAGGGAATCGTTCGAATATTTCCTCAATTTCTTGTTTGCTACTATTTTTAACCATTTACAAAACGCCCGATTTTCGACTGTCCCAAATTGAAAGAGTTTGCACACGACATTTCAAAATGTGATAAAATTGGAAAGTTATCTCTGATAGAGTAGAAAACAATGTGGGAAAAGGAGAAATTACTCGTTACGAGCAATTTGTCCTTTTCCCGCAGTGTTTTCCAGGGTCGTCTGCAACGAACTGGTCAAATGCCGTTATGATTTGGTAATGAGTTTGTAATGAGTTAAACATCAACACAACTAATTGTATGTATTTGATGGACACAAACATAATCTTCCCATCGTATCTTTGCTGAAACATAATTGTAGTTACATGTATGAAGGTAAACGTTGTATGATAATCCATAATGTTTTCCATGGTCGTCTGCAGCAAACTGTTTAAATGTCGCTATTGGTTGGTAATGGGTTCCTTTATCGGTGAATTCTTCTTTAACAAATGCTCATTTTAATAAAGGAGTTAACAGAGTGTGACGTAACTGCGTGGAATTTCTTGTACATCGGTAACTCATAGTTGTATCATTGTTTTCCTTGGGGCACTCTATTTCAGCCACATGGGGAAATGGGCTATAGGACTTACTGATATCTTATCTAACAACTAAATGATATTACTGCATTCAGATATGATAATCTCTTGCACCCACATAAGGGGTTTATTGATTTCATGTCTTCTAAATATGAAATCGTTATCATTTTTTGTATGGTGTTAAACGCCGTATCAACAATATTTTAATTATATAACGGCTTTCCTGGATCCGCAAGTAATAGGCTAGGGCTCTTTAGTGACTTGCCAAAGTTCACTCCCATTAAACCCTACGTCCATTGATCAGGGAGGTAATTGTAAGAATTCCATGAATATGCGTAGCATAGACATAAGACTATAGACCCTACCTTAACCTTTTTACCACGAGTTCTAAGTCTGCCACCTTTACAACTGGGCCACACAAGACCCCGGTTTCGTTATTGGACATTTTGCTACGTCTATTTATAAAGCATGTGAAACGAGGGATGCATTTCTGATGGGAAGTTTTCATAATCTATATACTTTTACAAGGTTTAACGTCAATAAAACTGTTTTGTTATGTTTTCGTTTTTCCCATTGAAAGTAGTGTTTTGAAGCCATAAGCTATATGGTGTTTCGTTGCAGTGTTATTTCTAAAAATTGTAGGTATTCAATTTCCAATTAAAGGCCCATAAAAGGAGATTAATGCTATATCAAACTATACTATTTGGTAAACTTTTGGACAGATTCAAATAGTTATCACCAGAAATCACCATCAGTACAACTTAAATGTGAAACTAAACCAGAAATAACCCAGATTGGTGAGTTTTATAATTCAGATTTTCTGATTCTTCACCTCTGACCTTGACAGTTGATACACATATTTTTTAATTGACCAATCAGAATTCGTTATTTTGAATATGTAAACAAACAGGTTGTTGATAAACATGATTGAATTGGAGACAACTACCTTTGAAGCACACAATAACTTATTTTAAATGAGTCAATTTAATAGGGTCTCAATGCATTCCTAAACTAATTCTCATGACTTTTATGAACATAATAAAAGAACTCCATATTTTTTTGAGTACTTTATTTTTACTCCTCTCCTTTAATGTGCCTTTAATAGAATAGACCAGCTCTATACTTAAACCCTCTTTCCTGATTGACGTTATGATGTCATCGTCATTCAACAGATATTGTTAATGTGCTTTCTTATATTTGTATGTAACCTTTATAACGAATGGGACGCAGGTATATACGCAATAAAACATTAAATTGAATTGAATCGATTTCGGAAAAAAAGGGACAAATTCAACCGGATACATACGTTCTGAACATAGATAACTTGAACAAAAGGATTGATAATATTCAAGATAAGATGAACAAAAAATAGGCGACTCCACCGGCCATCGATAAGAATATGGGAAAACAGTACAACAATGAAGTAATACTCGAGTTTGATTAAAATAGCAGCAAACCAGAAATTGAGGAAAATAAACGAATGTTTTCCTTTGCATCTATGTTGACTGTCATGATTGAAATAAAGATCTAGTTAATCGAAGAGCATTTTCTACCTTTGGTGTAAACGTTCTTGTTCAGAGACGAGAAAAAAAATGAAATTCGAAGTAAAATCTCGTTGAAACAAAACGGTTGTTTTAAATTGTTTTTCATATATACAATTAAAAGAAATATTTGAAAGAATGATTATTTAAGGAAGCGTCTAATTACCTAAGATTGAACATTTTATATGATGTAGATCTCAAAAGCAATACCACGCTTTTGGATTTGAAAACATGTTAATATATTCATGCATACTTAAAAGAATTAAAAACGATCTTAATTTGTTTCTAATGACCTTTATTCAGTTCGTATCATATACCAGTACAGCTGGTGGAAAGTTTTAATGAAATGAATTTCAACTACCAAATTTCTCACATCTGTGAACAAGCGCCTTTAATACGATTTTTGTTTTAAAAGGATTATAAAAGATAACTCTCAAAGGAGTATGGAAATCAAGTTACCCGATTGTGGTTCAGGCTAAAACTGCAAGGGCAATATCTCCCATACCAAATGATATAAATGGATTCATCTGTCGGTTCTCGTTTGAAAAGAAAAATATCAAAAGAGGAGAGATTGTCCACGATGAACAATCACTCCTTTTCCCATAAAACTTTAAAAAAAAATCAGAAGTTTTATTCTTAATATTCTTATTCTTCCTTTATTCGCTGTTTGAAATGCCGCGATCCATCCAGAAATAAAAAAACATCCAATTCGAATTCATTTAGAACTCATCGCAATTTAAAATGCCATATGAACATTCTCTAATGGAAAACGAAAATAAATAAATAAATAAATAAATAAACAATATCAAACATATCGTCTAATAAACGCTTGTTAAAATCCAATACAAATCAATATAAACTGTTAATTAATTCGTATCTTATTATACGCGACAACTCAGTAGAAACTAAGTTTACTTACCTCCGATATCCTTCCTAGTTAACGATCAATCGTTATATGTATAGGTACAGGCTCAATACAGGGGTTTTAAACCCTTGTAGTGCTGGAACTGACTTCATGCTTATGCAAACAGGTAAGATCCAGACCAGATGACCTGTGATCTAACCTTGTTTCCACTCTTAGTATCTGTCCCCAACAAAATTAAGGTTTCGGAAAGCAGACTACACATAATCTATTTTTGGAAATTTACCCAGCATTCTAAGGGTTAGGTCGAATTCAGTTGAATGTGTACAGTAAGATCTTTGTTATCTCATATAAAATGCGGGTATCTTATAAATAAAGGGAGATGATACATACAACAAGAAATACATAATTCAAAGGGAAGATTAATCTCCCTTACTAAGTGAAGTGTGTGGGTTTGTGACATTCGTAAGTAGTCGGGCATTTCTGTAACCTGATAAATACCGGTTAAATTTAAGTGAAAGGTTACAAATTGTGTGTTAAATTTTCCGCCTATTAACCCTTTCCAAACAATAACGACATTTGACCACT